>ONZH01009874.1:0-39345 GCA_900303285.1 Rhinella marina | reverse complement strand
GAGGAGGAGGAGGATGAGGAGGAGGAGGACGACGTGGAGGTGGCTGTGGAAGAGGAGGAGGATGCTGGCGGCGAGGGTAGCAGTCAGGCTGTGTGCGTCCCATTGGTTCAGCGCGGATGGGGCGGAGAGGAGGCGGAAGAGGAAGAGGAGGAAATGGCAAGTGATCCTTCTGGTGGGGGCAGTGAGGTCATGCCTATTCAGAGTCTGGCACACATGGCTGACTTCATGCTGGGCTGCTTTTCCCGGGACACACGTGTTGTCCGGATAGTGGAGAACGAACTGTACTGGGTCTTCGCACTCCTCGACCCCCGGTATAAAGATAACGTCTCCTCTTTTTTCCGGTAGAAGAGAGGACGAATCGATTGCTGGAATACCAGAGGGAACTCGTGCAGAACATGATGGAGATTTTCCCACCCACCATCGCTGGCGGCGGAGAGGAGAGGGTCTCCCAGAGTCCCACAACATCAATCAGGCCCACAGCCACCAGGGGAACACTCTCCAAGGTGTGGGACACGTTCATGGCACCCCCTCGTGCAACTTCCATCACTGCGGGGCCCGCTATCAGCAGGAGGGACAAGTATCGGCGGATGTTGCGGGAGTACCTGGCAGACCGTACCCCTGTCCTCCCCGATCCCTCGGCGTCCTACACTTACTGGGTCTCCAAGTTGGACACGTGGCTGGAACTGTCCCTGTACGCCTTGGAGGTGCTTGCCTGCCCTGCCGCCAGCGTGCTATCAGAAAGGGTGTTCAGCGCAGCCGGGGGCATTATAACCGATAAGCGCAGCCGCCTGTTCAACCGACAGTGCCGACAGGCTGACGCTAATTCAAAATGAACAGCAAGTGGATTGACCCGGACTTTGCTTCTCCAACAGTGGAAAGCAGCAAAAGTTGAAGTGCCATCTGTATGAAGTGCCATTTCCTCTCCACCTCCTCCTCCTCCTCCTTAACCGCCGTAGAATTGCTCCCGTAAATAAGAAAAATTTATATATTTATGGCTCACCTCTTGGGCCTCCACAAAATGTTTAAGAGGTCTCACCTCTTGGGCCTCCACATAATTTTTAAAGAGGTCTCACCTCTTGGGCCTCCACATAATTTTTAAGAGGTCTCACCTCTTGGGCCTCCACAAAATTATTAACAGGTCTCACCTCTGTGGGCCTCCACAAAATGTTTAAGAGTCTCACCTCTTGGGCTCCACAAAATTTTTAACAGGTCTCACCTCTTGGGCCTCCAAAAATTTTAACAGGTCTCACCTCTGGGCCTTCACATAATTTTTAAGAGGTCTCACCTCTTGGGGCCTCCACATAATTTTTAAGAGGTCTCACCTCTTGGGCCTCCACAAAATTTTTACACAGGTCTCACCTCTTGGGCCTTCACATAATTTTTAAGAGGTCTCACCTCTTGGGCCTCCACATAATTTTAAGAGGTCTCACCTCTTGGGCCTCCACAAAATTTTTAACAGGTCTCACCTCTTGGCCTTCACATAATTTTAGAGGTCTCACCTCTTGGGCCTCCACAAAATTTTAAGAGGTCTCTCACCTCTTGGGCCTCCAAAAACCCCAAAAAATTTTTATCAAGGTCTCACCTCTTGGGCCTCCACAAAATTTTATCAGTCTCACCTCTTGGGGCCTCTTGGGCATCCACACAATTTTTAAGAGGTCTCACCTCTTGGGCCTCCACAAAATTTTATCAAGGTCTCACCTCTCCCCTCCACAAAATTTTATCAAGGTCTCACCTCTTGGGGGTCTCACCTCTTGGGCCTCCACACAATTTTTAAGAGGTCTCACCTCTTGGGCCTCCACAAAATTTTTTTCAAGGTCTCAACACCTCTTGGGCCTCCACAAAATTTTATCAAGGTCTCACCCTTCGGCCTCCACAAAATTTTATCAAGGTCTCACCTCTTGGCCTCACAAATTTTATCAAGGTCTCACCTCTTGGGCCTCCACAAAATTTTATCAGGTCTCAACCTCTTGGGCCTCCACAAATTTTTATCAAGGTCTCACCTCTTGGGCCTCCACAAAATTTATCAAAGTCTCACCTCTTGGGCTCCACAAAATTTTATCAAGGTCTCTCACCTCTTGGGCCTCCACAAAATTTTATCAAGGTCTCCCTCTTGGGCCTCCACAACATTTTTAAGAGGTCCTCACCTTTGGGCTCACCTTTGGGCCTCCACAAAATTTTTAACAGGTCTCACCTTTTGGGCCTCACAAAATTTTATCAAGATCTCACCTCTTGGGCCTCCACATAATTTTTAAGAGGGTCTCACCTCTTGGGCCTCCACATAATTTTTAGAGGTCTCACCTCTTGGCCTCCACATAATTTTTAAGAGGTCTCACCTCTTGGGCTCCACAAAATTTCCATGAGCCTCTGGCCAGCCCACGGCCTCTTCCTGCCTTTTGCGGTCCTACGCATCCCTCAACATCCCCACTGCTTACCTGCTAGACATGACACTGGGCCAGGTCGGGTCACTGACATCTCTAGCGCCAACAATTTGGGCATTTTAAGGCTTCTGCATGTGTTTGAGTTGTTTTTACATTTTAAAGAAGACATGTCTGACCACATCTCACACACACACACAATGACAATTAGGGGTGGGGTCTATTTGCTTTCCCCCTTGCCTATGCCATCTGTGGTTGTCATAGGCAACGTGATTTTAAGGGGTGCAGAATTTCATCTTCTTTTTTGTCTAGTTTGGCTTGGGGTCCATGGCAATGTAGAGGAAAGAAGGTTTCCTTGTATGGTCTCACTTTACAGAGAGGTTAGATTGTCTTTGGAGTGTATTGTTGAGAGGCTGTGATAGTGGCGTAATAGTGCGACTTGGGCGCATTATATGCACCCAGACATGCTTCCCCTGCTGTCCCAGTTGCATTCCAGCAGTGTTGGCATCCTTTTCTGAGGTTTCAGGGTGGACTTGGTGACCTCCAAGTGGTCGAATTGAGATTTCCAAGTGGCGAGCATTTTTTTCCCATAGACTTTAATGGGATTCGATATTCGGTCGAATAGTCGAATTTCGCGGTCTATTCGAATCGAATTTCGAACTTTCGAATATTTCACTACTCGCTCATCTCTAGTTGAGAACAGACAATTGACGGAGGAGGAGGAGGCGGCCGCACTTGATAGCACCCAGGCCAGTATGGTTGAGAACAGACAATTGACGGAGGAGTAGGCGGCAGCACTTGGTAGCACCCAGGCCAGTATGGTTGAGAACAGACAATTGACAGAGGAGGAGGAGGAGGCAGCACTTGATAGCACGCAGGTCAGTATGGTTGAGAACAGACAATTGATGGAGGAGGAGGCGGCAGCACTTGATAGCACGCAGGTCAGTATGGTTGAGAACAGACAATTGATGGAGGAGGAGGAGGCAGCTGCACTTGATTGCACCCAGGCCAGTATGGTTGAGAACAGACAACTGACGGAGGAGGAGGCGGCAGCACTTGATAGCACCCTGGCCAGTATGGTTGAGAAGAGACAAGTTGAGGAGGCAGCTTCAGCAGCTCTTTATTGCACCCAGTATGTTTCCAAATAGACAATTGACGGTGGGGGCATTAGTAGATGAAGTATTATTTTGGACCCAAAAGGGCCTAGTACAGAGAACTGAAGTTGGAAGCTAAGAATATGCACGCTTGTAAAAATCAGTTTTTATACATGACACAATGTTGATGTAGAGTTCAGCACAGGACAGTCAACGTTAAATAAACCCCTCTAACATTACAGCTAGTCTAGTAGGATATGGATACGGTTAAATAGACAACCTCACCCAAAGAATCCATGAGGTGAAGAAAGGACATTTAAAAAGGCACAGAATCAAGAAGGCTTTACGCCAGTTCCACTATCCAAAAATACGTGTCCAATTTTCATGAAATAGACACCTCACTGGCACTCGCTTTACAAATTGACGCAACTACTCTGGTGTCAAACCTGTTGAATCTGGGCCTATGGCTGTTGGCGAGACATATATATATATCTTTGTTACACCAGTTTGATGTCCTAACCGAGTGCAGCGCCCAACCCAATGGATGTATGCTTTTGTGTTTTTTTAGTGCTGTCACCAGCTGGCTTAAAGGGAACCTGTAATCTCGGAACCCCCCCTGAACTAGAGTATGCGTTGTATAGTGTAAGGGATGCTGAATCCGAATATGTAAGCTTTATCTTCATACTCACTTCCATTCTGACGCTGTGCTTTCACAAACCTGCAGTAAAATGCACTCAGTGGACTTTTCTTTGAGTCCTCTCCATTATGTGAGTGAGCACCGGAGTCCACTGAGTGCATTTTACTGCAGGTTTGTGGGAGCACAGAGTCGGAATGGAAGTGAGTATGAGGATAAAACTTACATATTGGGATTCAGCATCACTTACACTATACACCGCTTACTCTAGTTCAGGGGGTGTTTCGGAGATGACAGGTTCCCTTTAAAGGATAAGTCCGGGCAATTTATAAGTTTCTGGTTCAAGTAAGGGCACAGAAAATTATTAATTGCCTGGACTTATCTTTTAAAGTGGGTAGGAGAAAAACCCCTGATGGGGTATGGGAGTGACCTTCCCGCCCTCTCTTTGGTCACTCCCAAAAAACCTCACCCTATGGGTACCTTCACATGTGGCTGTGGGTCTGCTGAGTAAAATCCACAGGGCATTTTTATACCGTTCACCAAACGGCGCTCAGTACTATGGTGCCGTCTGGACATACGCAGTTCTGCACTGAACTGGGTATTTGCGTCCAGCCCCATAGTACTGAATGTGGCATACAATCAACCAACAATGCGCTGTGGATTTTAGGCAGCAGAGAACCCAAATAAATCATCCCATTGTAAAGGCACCCGTAAATAAGGCAAGTTAACCTGCCTTTCAGCAACTGTTTGTTGCTGTAACTAACTGTGGAGGTTTTTTATATCACAGTTGAAGGACAGCAGCCTCCGTGATATATACCCCATAGACAGCCTTATTCAACGCGTGACTGCATGAGAGGCGTGAAATCATTCGCACAGAGAAGAACCCCATCGGGATTTGCGGTGCGAGATTTTACTACTCTCATGATATCAACAAAATACCTCAAGAACAGTTAGTACCCGCTCAAAAAACGGTGAGTAGTGTTCCTTGGAACGCGTGCCAGGGATAGAACCCCATGGCTATAGTTCACAAAAGGTGAAATCCCCACTTTGTGAAGCATAGTCGTGGGGATTATTTTAGGGATGGTACTTTTCTTGGGGTATGGGTTGGACAGTGCACCGGTGTGAGGCATTAAGCTGGTGTGGAGATGTTAAATGGCCAACACACCATGGGCATTAAATTTGGAGATGGGGTTCTGTTTATTCAAATGTATCCAAATTAAGTAGGGATTTTTTAAGGTGATTTTGTTTAATTTGGGGTCTAAGGGGGGAACATTACTTAATAAGTTAAATTACGGATTTTTACGTTGGGCACATATTTAGGATATTAAAGGGTTTCTGTCATCAGAATTTAGCCTACAAAACCGAGTGTCATTTGCAAATCGCAAATGACACCTGATGACAGAAAGCCTTCTTTTATAGAAATCTGTACAGTACTTTTTGTTAAAATAGCGTTTTTATAATATGCTAATTAGGCCCCCTAGGTGCAGTAGGCGTGAACCCTGCACCTAGGAGTAATAACGCCCCTTACCCCTCCTCCCTTGCGTTGATTGACAGGGCCGGGCAGCCATCTCTTTCGTCTCCCGGCCCTGTACGATCGCGAAATCCCGCGCCTGCGCATTGCGCATTGATGAAGCCGGGACCCGGGCGGCCGCCGGCTCTAAACGCGCGTGCGCAGATTGCTTATCGCAATGCGCAGGCGCGGGATTTCGCGATCGTACAGGGCCGGGAGACGAAAGAGATGGCTGCCCGGCCCTGTCAATCAACGCAAGGGAGGAGGGGTAAGGGGCGTTATTATGGCCGCTCCTAGGTGCAGGGTTCACGCCTACTTTAAGGTCAGTTTCTTGGACACACGGATTGCCATGCAAGACAGGTGACTGATGACTTAGTCATTCACATCAGGCAGGGGGGTGGTATAATCCGATGTAATCCAGGCACGATTCATCTTTAGAAAAGTCAGCATCTCAACACTGTGGCAAGAGAGCCTCATTCTTTGCGGTGTTACGATGTTACCCGTCACACTGAACACCCTCTCTGACGCAACACTACTGGCTGGGCAGGACAGCAGAGCCAAAGAAAACTCTGCCAGTTGAGGCCAAATGTCCAGTTTCTCTGCCCAGTACTGCACGGGGTCGGTAACACTTTGGGGCAGGGTACAATCCAGGTAGGCAGTGACCTGGTGGGTGAGCTCATACTGGTCCACTCCATGAGTCCGGTGTTGTGTCCCCTCTTCAGTAGCTGGCTGCATGAAATCGCTCATCAGCGATTGGAGGCTGTAGCGACTTCTCACGCCTCCACTAGTGGTGGTGGTAGTGGAGCGCGCTGGTTCCCCCCGAGAGATGTTGTCTGGGAACCTGGCTGGTCTCGCTGGTAAGTTGAGACCAACTGACTGGTGAGTAGGTCCCGGTAGTACACCAGTTTTGCCTCCCTCTCTGATGGCGGAAAAAATTCAGCCATTTTGCGGCGGAAGCGAGGGTCCACCAGGGTGGCCAGCCAGTATTGGTCCCTCTGGCAGATGTCCACAATCCGGCTGTCATTCCTGAGACACTTCTGCAGGCACCTTGCCATCTGCACCAAGGACAATGAGCGCCTCTCCTCTCCACTGTCCTCGGTATAGTTCCAGGGTCTGATGGGGTCTTCCTGCGCTTCCTCTACCACCTCATCCTCCATCTCCTCCTGTGATTGAGAGGCAGAGAAGCCAGTTGGCGGTGTGTGGAATGGCTGGGCATAGACATCTTCCTCCTCCTCACCCTCCATCTGCACTTCATCCATCTCTGGGCTCAAGGTGATGTTCAGCCTTGGAGTGGTGGCCTGGGTATCCTCGCTGATGATGGTTTTCAGCGCACTTTCCAGAACATGGACGAGTGGGATGATGTCGTTGATCCCATAGTCATGCCTGCTCACAAACAGAGTCGCATCCTCAACAATTGGCAGACTTCACGCATCATCTGCCAGTGTGTGACTTGGAAGTCGCAGTGTGGCGTGAAGCTGCCTGGTTGCCCCATGAGGTAGTCTGTAACGGCTGACCTTTGCTCGTACAGGCGGTCCAGCATATGGAGGGCAGAATTCCAGCGTGTTGGAACGTCACAGATTAGCCAATGTTGGGGCAGACTGCGCTGTGTCTGGATCCTGAGCAGGGTGTTCCTTGCAGTGTAGGAGTGGCTGAAGTGTTTGCACACTCTGCGTGACATCCTCATAAGGTCTTGTAGTGTAGGAAATGATCGAAGAAACCTGTGCACTATGAGGTTTATCACATGTTTCATACAAGGTGTATGACGTGGGGTCAGCCATTGATCTATCCCCTCCCTGATGGTCATTGATCTATCCCCTCCCATGAAGGTTGAAGGGCAGGGACAGAAGCACCAGCAGTCCGGTCAGTTTCTGGGCCATGGGATGGCTGCTGGAATAGACCTGACGTCTGCCCATGGACTCAGTCACGGATTGCTGCCTCATTAGTGGTGTAGATGGCAGTGACACTGTGCTGCTGCTGGCAACTGAGGCTGACGAGCCCTGAGTTCCACTGAGAGGATGCTGCATGATGGGATCTGCAGTGTATGGTGCATCCTGACAGGAGGTGGTATTGGGGTCACGGTTCTTCCAGGCCTGTTGGTGTTGCCTTTCCATATGCTTTCGCATCAATGTTGTCCCGAGATTATCACCCCTACCACGACTGACCCTCTCATTGCACAGCAGGCACAAAGCGATGTGCTTATCTTTCCCCAGGTGGAAGAACTGCCAGACGACAGAGGACCGTGGTTTGCTGACAGCCACGGGGGGTCTTGCTGGCTGTTGACTGCCACTGCTGCCTGAGGGTACCCTCTCAGGACCAAGGCTTTGAGAGGGTGATCTCTGCCTGGTAGCTTGTCTTCTACCCCTCCCTCTTGTGCCTCAGTTCCTTGCAACAGTGGGATGTTGCTGCGTCGGTGGCACCTCTATTTCCTCCCCTGATGATGCTGAGGATAATGCTGCTTGAGGGCGCCACATCCGATCAGCGACATCATCATCAAAGTCAGCACCACTGCTACTTTCCTCCGGTGGCTGGGACAGGATATCAGGTGTGGCACTGGATGCCCCTCCCTGGCTCTGTTGACTGCTTACAGCCAACTCCTCCTCTGGAGTCTCAGTACAATCCACCCACTGACTTTGGTGGACTTCCTCCTCCTCCTCCTCCGCATCACTAAAAAGTGGTAGAGACTCCAAGGGCAGATCAAGGTTTGCCAAGAGTTCCCTGGCAGAAGGTGCCCCAAAGGTAAGTGGCATTCTAATAACAGGGGATGGGGCAGAGGACTCTCGCTGACCGTCCCATGTAAGGGTGGTGTCGGATGATCCAGCCGATGCTTGACTCCTCGTTTGCGAGCTTTGGGCGGTGGAACTGGAGGATTGGGTAAGCCAATCTAGAACCGCTGGCTGTGTGGTTCTTACATGACCAGTGGGCGTCAGGGGTAGCTGCACCCTGCTGCCCTGGCTGCCACCGGGCCTGGTGCTGCCACTTCTCCTACCCTCACCGCCTGCTGTTGCACTCCTTGCCTGGGAAGTGCTGGAAGTAGGACACTTGGACATATTTTTATTTGGGTGGGGGAAAATGAAATGATGTATTTTTTTTTACTTTTTTAAGCTTTATTTATTTTTTTATAACTTTTTTAATTTTTTTTTACTTTTTTATAACTTTTAACTTTTTTTTTTAAACTTTTTTTATAACTTTTTTTTTGTACTTTTTTTTAACTTTGTTGCAGCTAAACAGGGTTGACGGCACCCAGCAGAGCAGCAACATGTAGCGTGTACTATCGGTCACGGGACAGGAATGCTACCTGTCCTGACTCTTTTCTCACGTTTCTCTCCCTATTTCTTTTTTTTATCTCCCTATCTCTCCCTAGATCTCACAATTTTTTTTTAATTTAAATGCCTATCTCTCCCTATCTCTACCTATCTCTTGATTTATCAGCCTCTTTCCCTATCTATCACCTTATCTTCTATATCTAGCTTTCTCTTCCGCTCTCCTGCTTATCTCACTAACACTTTCTATTCCTTCTCTATCTCTCCCTGTATCTATCTACTTGTTTGGCTATCTATCTATCTGTCTATTTTCTCTCTCTATCTAATGCTAAGCTCCTCTCTCTCTGATGTCTGGCGACGCACTGACAAGATGTTGACGCGCTCAGGCACTTCAGGGGCTGTGGGGTGATGTCACACATTTTTTTTTCACAGAAAACCAGGATACAAGAGATTATAGGGATTGTGAAAAAAGTACAGTTTTGCCGTTTCTTTTTTCGTAACAAATCTGGTTCGTTACGGTTCGGTTCGCTCATCCCTAGTGGTGATATCTGCTCTTTACCCTGATCTTGAGGCTAAAGTGTTTGAGGTCCAGGGAGACTCACTGGAGTCTTGCCCCCCGGAAAATTGTTTGTTCCATCCGAATTGCATCATAAGGTGTTTGAGGAACATCACTGTATGGTGCTTGCAGGACTCCCTGGGAGTAAATCCACTGTTGACCTCATCTCTCGTAGATTTGGGTGGCCAGGGCTGCGTAAGTGTGTTGAGGACTATGTGTTGGCCTGTAATGTCTGCACGTGCTAAGGTGACACATACTCGACCTTCTGGACCCCTACTCCCGTTGCCCATCCTGACCAGTCCATGGACTCACTTGTCTATGGACTTTATCACTTATCTGCCTAATTCGTCTGGAAAGACAGTTATTCTGGTGGTTGTAGATCGGTTTAGTAAAATGGCGTACTTTATTGCATTGCCCGGACTCCCTAATGCTAAAACCCTTGCACAAGTGTTTGTTGACAACATTGTGAAACTTCATGGCATTCCCACTGACGTGGTCTCTGATCGTGGGACTGAGTTTGTGTCCAGATTCTGGAAGGTGTTCTGTACTCGGCTTGTGGTACAACTGTCTTTTTCCTCTGCTTTTCACCCTCAGACGAATGGACAGACAGAGCATACTAATCAGAGTCTGGAGACCTACTTCAGATGTTTTGTCTCTGAGAATAAGGAGTGGTCCACGCTTTTGTCTTTGGCGGAGTTTGCCATAAACAATCATAGACAGGAGTCCACTGGCAAGTCGCCGTTTTTTGGTGCATATGGCTTTCACCTACAGTTTGGCACTTTTTCTGGTTCAGATACCTCTGGTATCCCTGAGGAAGAACGTTTTTTTGTCATCATTGTCATCTATATGGCGGAAAATTCTAAGTAACTTGTTAAATATGGGCAACAAGTACAAACGTGTGGCTGACAGGAAACGTATGAATGGTCCGGACCTAGGAGTGGGTGATTCTGTGTGGCTGTCCACAAGAAACATTAAGTTGAAAGTTCCTTCTTGGAAGTTGGGTCAAAGATTTATTGGTCCATATAGGATCACTGCCATTATTAATCCTGTAGCATTTCGTCTTGAACTTCCTCAGGCCCTGAAAATTCATAATGTATTTCACAGATCTTTGTTAAAGAGATATGTTGAAACTTTGGAGCCATTTCCCTTGCCACCCGCGCCTGTCATGGTGGACGGCAGTTTGGAATTCCAGATCGCCAAGATAATTGAGTCTCGAGTTCTCCATAGAACTCTTCAATATCTTGTTCACTGGAAGGGTTATGGACCAGAGGAGAGGACATGGGTACTGGCATCTGACGTGAATGCCAGACGTTTGGTGAAAGCTTTTCACAGGTCTCATCCAGACAAAGTTGGTCCGGGGTGCCTGGAGGTCACCCGTGGAAGGGAGGGTACTGTCACGGACATTCCTGTGACAGGTAACAGAAGGTCTGTCAGATTGGCAACATGTGGTATAATCTGACATGTTTTCTTTTTTTGTTGTTGGTATTTACCACACCCTTTTCCCTCAGGTGTTCCTGGTGTGGTAATTGTCCCTCCCCTATTTATTGCTTCTTCTCCCACTATTACTTGCGGTTTATAGCTTCAGTTGTTGTTGTGGTGATCAGTAGTTTGGTTCTCAGCTCAGATCCTGGAGCCTCCATTTCTTCATTGAAAAATAAGTTTCCTTTTCCCTTTTGTGTGTTTTGTTACTTTTCCCTATTGTTCTGTTATTAGGCCTAAGGGAGACTCCTGTTCGTCCTTCCTTTTGGAGGAACAGGTAGACTCAGTCCTGTCATTAGTTCCAGGGTCCTATAGGGTGAGTTCGGTGTATAGGTTCCTGTGTATGAACTTGCCTACCTTTGAGGCCTGATCATACTGGTAGATAGACAGGAATTGAGCCAGGGTTTCCTGTAGGAGGTGTGCATTTTCCTTCCTTAGTTTCTAGGCCTAATCTCCTTTTCCTCCTACACTCGGTTTGGTTTCACCACCCACACCTACGCATGACAACAGTATGATCTCCATCATGGAGATCACAGCCTGAAACTGGCATTTTCCCACTAAAGCGCTCTGATTGGTTAGTCTGCAGGACCACTCTGATTGGTCCCTTGCTGGTTTCTACGTGTAGCTGCTCTTGGGGAGAGTGGAGACTTTGGGGCTGTGACACTTTATAGCGTCACAGCCCCAGTAAGCAGTTTGGAAGTGACTGTACGTCCAAATGCAGTAATGTCCAAATGCGTGAAGAAGTTAAACACACGGTGTTGAGGAATAAAAATAAATAAATAAAAAAGTGGATTAGGGGACCAAGCATCAAAAATGTATGCCTTGACAGGGTCAGAATGATGACTGTATGACACAAGTGTTTATTGTCAGAAGAAAAAAGATCTTGTTGTGAACAAGCCTAAAATTATTATCCCTTTTAATTGGGAGCAGCAGCAGTGCAGTGTGGATGTGGAAAGGGTAAGGATATAGCGGCATATGGCTGCAATATGGTACTAGCTGCAGCAAGAGTAGCATAGCATGGAACACACAAGGCAGAACAACAGCTATCGATAAGTAGTAGCAGTTATAGTAGTGGTAGTAGTTTCAAATGCTATGCGTTTATAGTGGTGGCAGTAGAGGAGCAGCAGCAGCTGAGGTGGCAGTGGCAACAGCAGGCATATGGTATATGTTGGCAGGCAACAGCATGAATGCGACAGCAGCAGGATTATGGAGGATGATTATCTGCAGGCTGCAGCATTGGTATGATGGTGAAGGTAGCATGATGGAGGCAGTAGCAGCAGGTGTGTGGCAAGATGGCTGCAGTGGCATGATGAAGGCAGCAGCAGCAGGTGTACAGAACATGATGGTTGACATGTTGCCACAGTTGTATAATGACAGCGGTGACATGATGGAGACAGTAGCAATATCTATACAGAACATGATGGTCGGCATGCCGCAGCAGTGGCATGATGGTGATGGTGGCATGATGCAGGCAGGCAGCAAAAGTGGCAAGATAGGGCAACTCAGCCAGATCTATTAATTGGCCTCTCAAAGAGAAATGTGAAAAATCTCCCCTATCCAGGCTTGATTCATTTTGACAAAAATTATGTTTTGGATACTGGAGGAGGATAACTTGGTCTGTTTGGGTGTTATCACGCCCCATCAAAATGCTCAATCATATTGGGGAGCCGGATATGGTTGTTGTTGCTACTAATCAAGCAAAGACCACAACACTCATCAAAGGGATTTGGCATTTTAGGTGCACATCCCTTGTTGTACCTCCACCAAAGGGTCTGGAACTAAGTAACACATAATTTAAGGCAGCATACCAACATATAGAACTTACTGTCATTATTCTATTCAGCCGTAATTAGTGCAGACATGAGCACAGCAAGGTTTTGGAACTTTACAGTAAATGGCCTTTTCTCAAGCAAGTCTGAAGATCCTCAGGTATGATCCAGCTGCTGCAAGGTCATGCCTGAGGTGCTTCAGACTTTCTTGGGAAATGACGATCTACTGTAAAGGCCCAGAACATTGTGGCAAGCTCTGTACACAGTGTTTCCTGGTAGCAGGGCCGATTCTAGCTCATCTGCTGCCAGATTTGGGGCAGTATAAGTACAGATTATATAGATATTCCCTGCAGTCCTATGTAACACCACAGGTAGCACAATAATAAATCTCTGAGTACACAATACGAGATGTTACCTGCAGTCCTATGTAACAGCACAGATAACACTAGTGCTGATAATGTGGTATTGTTACCTGCAGTCCTACGTAAAACCACAGATAACACTAGTGTAGATCATGTGGTAGTGTTACCTGCTTCTGCCTCCCGGTGCCTCTCCCTCTTAGTGTGCCTCCTGGTGCCTCTCCCACGGACTCCATGCTGGCGGCGCTGCCTCCTCTTCCTTCTTCTTCTTGCCCCACACAGAACGTCCTGATGCAGCTGAGTCAAGACATAGGAACACTGTGGGCATGGTGATGGTGACAGACAGGGACAGACACACACACAGGGACAGACACATCTGAGCCCCTTTCACAGTGGTAATACTCTCTTTGTGCCCCTCACATTAGTTGTGCCCTCTCTGTGCCCCCTTCAGAGTAGTAATGCCCATTGTGCCGCCTTCACAGTAGTAATGCCCAGTGTGCCCCCATAATAGTTATGATCCTTCACAGTAGTAATGCACTCTGGGCCCCCTTCACAGTAGTAATGCCCATTTTCCCCCCTTCATAGTAGTAATCCCCACTGTGTCCCTGCACAGGAGTAATGCCCATTGTGCCTCTTCATAGTAGTAAGGCCTATTGTGCTCTCTTCATAGTAATAATGCCTATTTTGCCCCCTTCATAGTAGTAATGCCCTTTGTGTCCTCTTTATAGCAGTAATGCTCTTTGTGTCCCCTTTATAGTAGTAATGCCCTCTGTGCCCCTTTATGGTAATAATGCCCTCTGTGCCACCTTTGTAGTAGTAATGCCCACTGTGCCCCCTTATGGTAGTAATGCCCTCTTTGCCCGCTTTGCAGTAGTAATGCCCTGTGTGTCCCCTTTTCTATTAGTAATGCCCACTGTGCCCCCCTTTGAAATAGTAATACACATTGTGCCCCCTTTGTAGTATTATTGCTCTCTCCTCTGTGGCCCCTTTGTTGTATTAATGCCCTCTCCACTGTGCTCCCTTTGTAGTATTAATGCCCTCTCCTCTGTGTCCTCTTTGTAGGAGAAATGCCATCTGTGCCTCCTCTGTACCTAACACTGTACCTAATCACCTTGTCCCGTTCCTCACAGTCTTTCCTCCCCTGCTGCAGACGAAGATGGCTCCGCATGACTGTGTGGGCAGAGCTTATTCAGATTCCCGGGCTGCAAGCTCCGCCCACACATGCTTGTGGTGCGATCTGTGGCTGCAGGCTGAATTCACCATTCAGTGTCTGCGAGCCTGAAGAAGGGGAGGAGCTCAGGGAGCTGAGCTGTGGGTGAGTGATGGGACCCAGCTCCCTGCGCTCCAGGAGGGGAGGGGGGAGCGCAGCTTACAGGGAACACAGGCGGCATCCACCAGCAGTGTTTAACTGGTGTCTGGATGCCACCCCCTCAAACATACAGAAAACTGCTGCCTGAGGCGAGATTCTCATCTCACCTCATGGCAGAAGTGGCCCTGCCTGGTAGTAAGGTAATTTAGCCTCTCTTTCTGTGAGAGGAAGATACTCCCCATTTTTTCTTGATAACAAGCGTCTAAAAGCATGGCTATCCAGTAATCATCAGACTGTTTGATGTCAACAATACGACATGTCACTGTGTAAGCAAGCAAGCATACAGGTCGCCATTCTGTCCAGTGTGCCCAAAGAGCCAGTTCTTTCCAGCTCTGCCCCCCACTGAGACGATTGGGTGTCGTGGTTGGTGCTATCCTCATCGTCGTTCTCTTGCTCCTCCACCTACGACTTCTCCTACACCTCTAGCAGTGGCAGCTTCTCATCCTCCTTCGTGGCAGATTCTCTTTGTGTGTCCCCAACAGCTATAGGGCAGACAGCAAGATGTCTCAGTTGTTCTTCTTTTGCCGCTGCTGAATGAGCGTCAGTGTCTGTTATAAGATAAATATAAGAGGGATGACATTTGTGGCCTATTCAAAGGGATTCACCACCTGATAGATGTCTCGGATGAGCTGCAACCTAACCTCGAAGCAACACATGCTCCCTGGTGATGAGGCTGGTGCATGATAAAATCACTGACGGCTTTGCTTGTACACAGGCTCGAGCATGTGCAATTTTGAATTCCAGCGTGTTGGCAAGACGCGAATTAAGCGATGTAGCGGCAGGCCATTTTGTTGCAGCAAGTCCAGTAAAGCGTTCCTCGCCATGTAAGAATGACTTGGACAGTCTCCTGGAGTTTGACAGTATCTTGTACAAGCCAGAGTACTTATTTGTAAAAGAGCTGCAACAATACTACTACATCTGTAGGTTGCTGACATGCAGCATGCAGGGAATATGTGTTATTTAGCCCAGGTTCAGGACGGCTATGTTGCATCCACTGTCACAGACCACGGCGCCCAGTTGAAGACTGCGGGGTGAAGTTTAATGCTTCATGTACATTAACAACTCTCTGGCCCTGTGTGGCTATTCTCGTCCATACCAATCTGTTCCAACACTTCATGACAACGCTTCACTTGACACATTTCATAGGAAGTAGAGGCAGAGGAGCAACACTGTACCTGCTGCTGTTGGACATAGGAGCTTGTCCATTGAGGAGGAAGTGGAGGAGACAGATAAGTAGCTGGTGTGGGAGTGAACCCTATACAATTGTGAGGGGATCATAAGGACCTGGCCTAGTTGCTGGGGTGCTGCCTTGCCACTGTTACTGATTTTGGATTGGTATTTACAGTGTTATCACTCAGAGATTTATTATTTGTATTGTAAAACACATGTTTATTGTTATTTTTGAAAAAAAAAATAGAAAACCTTTTAACTGTCTGGTGATGACCTGTCACATATTTCAGACTACATTTTCTGGTGTTTTCAGTCAGAGATTTAAAACACTTCCCTTTGTATTTTAAAACATGAGCTCAACACTTTTATTGCTATTTTTGAAAAAAAAAAAAAAACTGTATAAAACTATAAAACCCTTGCACTGTATTGTGATGTCCTGTAACAGATTTCAGACTACTATTCTCGGTGTTTTCACAATACAATGTACAAAGTACAATGACCTCTGTACTGTAAAACATGCATTGCACACTTGTTTTGCTATTTTCGCTGTATGGTGGTGTCTAATGGTGAGCACATTGAAGTCCACAAAGTGGAATTCGATCCAAATTTCAGGGAAAATTTGATTTGCCACAAAGCCGAATTCCCTCGTGCTTTGTGGTAACAAATACATTTTCCTGAATGGTGGTAACACGTTAAAAAAAATAATACTTACTTCACCCATTCGAGCGCAAAGAGCTAGCTGTGCCATCTTCATTGAAGATCCAGAGCAAAATCCCGTGTGAGGTGACGTATGACATCACAATGCTTGCTGATGTGATGACATCATCACGGACTGCGTGAGATTTTGCACTGAATTTTCAGTCAAGTCATCTCTTTGTAATCAAATGAATGAGGGTAAGTATGATTTTATTGTTTATTTCTTTATATTTTACACTGTAATATTAATGTTAGATGCCGCAATCAGCTATGAATGCAACATCTGAGGAATATAATGACGGAACGGGACAATAGCCCACTACTTACAAAGTAATGTGGTTTGTGACACATTTATATTGCTATTCTTGGGGGAAAAAAAAAAGGCCTGTGGAGTCGGAGTTGTGGAGTCGGAGTCGGTGACCATTTTGGTGGAGTCGGAGTCGGTATAAAATGGACCGACTCCGACTCCTAAAATAAATAATAAGTGGGTACATTTAGTTCAATGCAGTAAGTGCTGAATATATTTTCATTAGAATTTGGGAACATGATGAAATGTCCTATGAATGTCTGTTCTATTCCTGAACTAAGGATCTAGGCTTTCAGTTGAGATGACTGCATGCTTCCCTTTATGTAGATGCTCAGAAGTAAAGCTCCTCTGCTACAGATCAGAGGAAAAAGGCACTGGGAAGGAATGGCTGCACTCATCTCAGATCTGCTAGAGAAAACAGTATTAAGGGGGTTTTCTCACTAGTTACAAAGATTAGCTTTAAACATAACGGGACAATTGAAAGAAGACATTTTCTAAATACAGTGGTCAGTCGTGAGCTAAAGACAGTTCAGCAGGACTGCACACAGGTTTCTATGGTAACCTGCAGACCAGAAATACTGTTATATGATTGGCTGAGAGCAGGAGTGACCTCAGTAAGCAAAATATGTTGAGGACTGAGAAGGATGGCTTTACCTGTAATTGTGTTAGAGATCACAACCTCCTGCTCTGTCAGAATAATTTAATATATGGTAATAACTGCTGGAGACCTCATCACAGCCTGAGAAGACAGAGTGAGTGCAACCTGCCTGTCAGCCAGCGAATCAATGTGCTGAGAAAACCCCTTTAAGGGGTTACCCCTTCAAGTACTTCTTAGTATATCTAAACTTTCAATAAACTGCATAAATCACTTGTCCAGTGCATGTTCTCTCTGTATGCTTTATGTTTTAGTTTGTTTTTCCTCTGAGCTCATGTTTGGAGAGGTTAGCTGCCCTTGTGGCTTCTACAGTGCCTTGCAAAAGTATTAGGCCCCCTGGAACTTTTCAACCTTTGCAACATTTCAGGCTTCAAACAAAAAGATATAACATTTTAAATTTTTGGTGAAGAATCAACAACAAGTGGGTCACAATTGTGAAGTGGAACAAAATTTATTGGATCATTTAAACTTTTTTTGTAATAATAAAACTGAAAAGTGGGGCGTGCAAAATTATTCAGCCCATTTACTTTCAGTTCAGAAAACTCCCTCCAGAAGTTGATCTCTGATCTCTGAATGATCCAATGTTGTCCTAAATGACTGATGAAGATAAACATAATCCACCTGTGTGTAATCAAGTCTCCGTATAAATGCACCTGCTCTGTGATAGTCTCAGGGTTCTGCATCATGAAAACCAAGGAACACACCAGGCAGGTCCCTGATACTGTTGTGGAGAAGTTTAAAGCCGGATTTGGATACCAAAAGATTTCCCAAGATTTAAACATCCCAAGGAGCACTGTGCAAGCGATCATATTGAAATAGAAGGAGTATCAGACCACTGCAAATCTACCAAGACCCGGCCGTCCCTCTAAACAAGGAGAAGACTGGTCAGAGATGCAGCCAGGAGGCCCACGATCACTCTGGATGAACTGCAGAGATCTACAGCTGAGGTGGGAGAGTCTGTCCATAGGACAACAATCAGTCCAACACTTCACAAATCTGGCCTTTATGGAAGAGTGGCAAGAAGAAAGCCATTTCTCAAAGATATCCATAAAAAGTCTTGTTTACAGTTTGCCACAAGCCACCTGGGAGACACCAAACGTGGAAGAAGGGTCTCTGCTCAGATGAAACCAAAATCCAACTTTTTGGAAACAATGCAAAGCGATATGTTTGGCATAAAAGCAACATAGCTCATCACCCTGAACACATCATCCCCACTGTCAAACATGGTGGTGGCAGCATCATGGTTTGGGCCTGCTTTTCATCAGCAGGGACAGGGAAGATGATGGATGGAGCCAAATACAGGACCATTCTTTATGAAAACCTGTTGGAGTCTGAAAAAGACTAGAGATGAGCGAGCATACTCGTCCGAGCTTGGTGCTCGTTCGAGTATTACTGTACTCGTAAGTGCTTGCTGCTTGGACGAGTATCTCGCCATGCTCGAGGAAATGGCAACTTCCGCATTGTGCATTTTTGGCGCCTATAAATTTAGCCAATCACAAGCCAGGAGACTCTGCGGTACACCCAGCATCACTTGGGGCCCTTACATGTCGATAGCAGGGGTTGGCTGGCCTGATCAGGTGACCCTGGAATATACTAGTGACTGGCCGCGGTGCTCGGCTCAGATGCCGTCTGGATGTCGTTAGGGATAGAGCTGCTGCGTTTCAGGGAGAGTGTTAGGGCCTGCATTTAGTTCTCCTTCTAAGGGCTACAAGAAATATTTTTTTTTGTCTCCAGGCTTGGCTGGCTGGCTGGCACTAGTAGTGCAGCTATTGCCATATATAACCCCTTTTTTTTTATTGTTATATCTCAGTGATACAAATCCGTTTCTGCATGTCACGTTCCCAAAAAAACTAAACTAAAAAAAAATATATAAAAAATATATATAAAAAAATATTTTTTTTGTTGTTTTAGCTCAGTGATGCAAATCCATTTCACACAGCTGCGTGGAACCATTCTGTGTGTCACAGTTCAGTCCACTCACTACAATCCTTATTTTCTGTCCAGGTGACACTTTCTGTACGTCACTTAATACAACCAGGTCTTTTGCTCTCACGTATATAGCTTGATCCCAAAAATCTCTGTGCGACATTTGTCTGGGTCGCAGTCAAAATAGCCACCATCAGCAGGGTGTCAGTTAGCTCTATGATAGTTTCTGCACGTCACGTTCCAAAAAAAACAAAACTAAAAAAAAATATATATATATATATAAAAAAAAATATATAAAAAAAATAGTTTTTTGTTGTTTTAGCTCAGTGATACAAATCAATTTCACACAGCAGTGTGGAACCTTTCTGTGTGTCACAGTTCAGTACACTCACTACAATCCGTATTTTCTGTCCAGGTGACACTTTCTGTACGTCACTTAATTCAACCAGACTGAACAAGTTTGTGGGTTTCAGTACAGCAGGCCCATTTATTTTTTATTTTTTATATAATAAACTTATATACAGAAAATGTTGAATCCCAGGGCTAAGGGTCGAGGACGAAGGCGTGGGCATTCAATTACTGCAGGGGGCAGAGGCCGTTGTCCTGGGCAGGGTGAGACAGTACCTGCTGATAAGGGAGCAGATGAACGCCGCAGAACTACACTCCCTAGCTTCATGTCTCAACTTACAGGGACACGTGGTAGAGGACTGTTGAAACCAGAACAGTGCGAACAGCTTATGTCGTGGATTGCGGACAATGCTTCAAGTAATTTGTCCACCAGTCAGTCTTCCACGCAGTCCACCCATGTTACCCAAGGGAGCACTCCTCTGGCTCCTCCGCCTCAACCTCCTTCCGCCCCAGTCTGCCCCCTCCCAGGAAAATTTGGAATGCGATCCAGCATACTCTGAGGAACTTTTTTCTGGAACCTTCCTAGAGTCACAAACCACTTCTCATGTTGCTGCTGACCTCGTTCCCGATGCCCAAGTTTTCCAACTGTCGCAGTCTGTGGGTAATGATGATGATGATGACAATGTTGAGTTAGTGGAAGAAGTTTGTAAAGAGGTGTTGGACGATGAGGAGACACGGTTGTCAGACAGTGGTGAAGTTGTTGTCAGGGCAGGAAGTCCGAGAGGGGAGCAGACTAAGGAATCAGAGGATAACGAGGTGACTGACCCAAGCTGGGTTGATAAGCCGAGTGAAGACAGTGCTTCTGAGGCGGAGGCGAGTGCTGCACCAGAACAGGTAGGAAGAGGCAGTGGTGTGGCCAGAGGGAGAAGCAGGGCCAGAGCTGGTGCATCAGCAGCAACTGTTTCACGTAGTGAAGCTCCCGTGGCGAGGCCTAGATGTTCGCAAGTCTGGAGGTTCTATAAAGAAAGTGAGGATGACCGACGGACTGTGGTGTGCAACCTGTGCCACACCAGGATCAGCAGGGGTGCCACCACTACTAGCCTAACCACCACCAGCATGCGCAGGCATATGAGTGCTAAACACCCCACTCAATGGAACCAAGGCCGTTCACCACCTCCTGCGGGTCCCACCACTGCTCCTTCCCCTGTGTCACTCGCTGTCTCTGCTAGTCAACCCCCTGCCCAGGACCCTGGCACGAGTGCCTCCCGCCGGAAAACCACACCTTCGCCTCCACGATCCTCCACAGTGTCCACCAATGTGTCCAAGCGCAGCGTGCAGCTGTCTTTACAGCAGACGCTGGATCGCAAGAGGAAATACAGTTCCACCCACCCACATGCCCAAGCCCTCAACGTCCATGTCTCCTAATTGCTGAGCCTGGAGATGCTGCCCTATAGGCTGGTAGAGACCGAGGCCTTTTGCAATCTCATGGCGGTGGCTGCCCCTCGGTATTTGGTCCCAAGCCGCCACTATTTTTTCCGATGTTCTGTGCCAGCCCTACACCAGTACGTGTCACAGAACATCATCCGTTCCCTGTCCAACGCTGTTTCTGAGAAGGTCCACCTAACCACGGACACGTAGACAAGTGCTGCCGGGCAGCGACACTATATCTCACTGACGGCACATTGGGTTAATTTGGTGGAGGCTGGGACCGAGACTGACCCTGGGGCCACTCATGTACTGCCCACACCGAGAATTGCGGGGCCTACCTCGGTCACGGTCTCTCAGACGTACTATGCCTCCTCCTCCGACCCCTCCTCCTCCTCCACCTCCTCCTCTGAATTACCATCCATGGGCAAGGCACCTTCAGTCGGTAGCTCGAGGCGCAGCAGCAGTGCCATGGGTAAGCGCCAGCAGGCGGTGCTCAAACTGCTGAGCTTAGGTGACAAAAGGCACACCGCCCAAGAACTGTTACAGGGCATCACGGCGCAGACCGATGTGTGTCTGGCACCGCTGAACCTCAAGCCATTCATGGTTGTGTGTGACAACGGGCGTAATCTGGTGGCGGCCCTGCAACTCGGCAGACTGACACATGTGCCATGCCTGGCCCACGTCTTCAATATCATAGTTCAGCGGTTCCTCAAAACATACCCCAATCTGTCTGATATCTGCCAGGTGTTGAGCAACTTTGAGGAGTCAACACAGATGGTCAGCGGCGATGCCGCCATTATCAGCCTCACCATCCCGCTGCTTTGCCTGTTGAAAAACTCACTGCTCAGCATCAAGTCGGATGCTTTGCACTTGTCACAAGAGATGGTGGAGGAAGATACGTCGCTTGATAGCCAGAGCACCCTCCGGTCTTTTTCTTAGCGTGTATTGGAGGATGGGGATGAGGATGAGGAGGAAGAGGAGGAAGAGGAGGAGAATGTCGGCGAGACAGTAGAGGGTACCAGTGCTCAGTCCTTAACTCTTGAGCGTGTATGGGCTGAAGAGGAGGACTTGGAGGAGGAGGAGGAGGAAATGGAGAGTCAGGCCAGTGAGGAGATGGAATTCTTACGTGTTTGGACTCTGGTGCACATGGCAGACTTCATGTTAGGCTGCCTATCCGGTGACCCTTGCGTTAGAAGCATTTTTTCAAACACCGATTACTGGGTGTTCACTCTCCTGGACTCACGGTACAAGCAGAACCTTTCCACTCTCATCCCTGCAGAGGAAAGGTGTATGAGAGTGAATAGATATCAACAGGCCCTGGTGCACAAGCTGAAACAATTCTTTCCATCTGACACCGCTAGTGGCAGAGGGCATGGTTCTGTGGGCCAAGTAGCGGGGGAGAGGAGGCGAGCAGGCAGCTTGTCCAGCACTGGCAGGGGAACGCTCTCCAAGGTCTTTGCCAGTTTTATGTCACCCCAGCAAGACACTGTCACCTGTCCCCAGTCTAGGCAGAGTAGGGGGGAGCTGTACAGAAAGATGGTGAGGCAGTACATAGCTGACCATACCAACATCCGTAGCGATCACTCTGCTCCATACAACTACTGGGTTTCAAAGCTGGACACGTGGCCTGAACTGGCGCTGTACGCCTTGGAGGTGCTGGCCTGCTCTGCCGCTAGCGTGCTGTCAGAGCGGGTATTCAGTGCAGCTGGTGGCATCATCACCGATAAGCGTACAAGCCTGTCAACTGACAGCGCTGACAGGCTGACGCTTATTAAAATGAACAAAGCCTGGATTTCACCGAAATTCAAATCTCCTCCGGGGGAAAGCAGCTATAGATTTACATTACTTATGTATCCGATTTCTCTTCTCTACTCCTCCTACTCCTCCTCCTCCTGCATATCGTCTTTGTCTAACGCTGACCAAAAAAAACGCCATTTTTCTAAGGTCCAACTGGCACTCTTTTACCACAATTTTTCAGTAGGGCCCCCACAGGCCCTCTCTTCAAACAATTTTTCCAGAGGTCCACCTACAGGCCCTCTCTCCAAACAATTTTTCCGGAGGTCCACCTACAGGCCCTCTCTCCAAACAATTTACGTCTTTTTCCCATCTTTCTCTCTCTCCAAACTATTTTTCCGGATAGCTGCCATATACGGTAATATACTGAAAAGAATACAGAGAACACATGCCACACTTGATCAAGCTCATAATTTACGACTGTACCGGTTGATGCTAAATTTTTAAGTTGGGGTCCTGCGTCATCATTCACTGAATTTCACTGATCTCCTTAACATCTCCTCAAAGAACCGAAAGACCATTGTGGAGAGAGTGGCACAGCTCGCAATCAAAGTGACGAACCCCAACGCCAGACTGCGCAGCGAAGAGAACGAATAAATATCTCTGTGGTTATTTGTGCTAAATAAAAGTTAAATAAACACAAAAAAAAATTGATCTGTTCCTGTGCCTGATCCACCCAAGTTGAATCTGTCCCATCATGAGAAAGTCCCCCCAAGGAGTCCCCACTGTAACTTGCTTCCCATACAACTAACTCACCCCCCGACACCTGTGTCTCGCCATTGTCCACCACCTCCTCAGACAACACTTGTAAATCTCCACTGTCAGCACACGGAGACTGCAAAAGGTCTTGCGAATTGGGGCAGAGAATGTTCTGGGGTAGGACATCAGAGAAGGGGTGACTATGGGGTTCCAGGGAGTACGTGACCACATGCAATCTCCATCTAAAAAGTCATACTGAGGCTCACCACCATGCTTTACACTGCAATCTTATTACTGAGGCTCACCACCATGCTTTACACTGCAATCTTATTGAAAGACAGACAATCAGGGGTTCACCGCCAGGTTGTCAGGCAGCATTTTTAAGTGGATCACCATTACCGTCCCCCTGAAAATTGGTGGTGATGGACCTTCGTTGCACCTAGTTGGGTGCTTCCCTAACATGTGATGGGCATATGCCTCGCCTTTCTTGGTCTGGGTGAGCACAATTGCCATGAGGGTAACCACCAGGCTGCTGCTTTCCATTTCCGTGGTGTTTCCATCATTTTCTGAGGTTTACAGGTTTTCACCCAGCCTTCCCTAGGCAGAGCCTTGGTCCCCCGCAAAAAATGTTCGAGTCTCCCATTGACTTCAATGGGGTTCGTTATTCGAAACGAGCACCCGAGCATCGGGAAAAGTTCAACTCGAATAACGAGCACCCGAGAATTTTAGTGCTTGCTCATCTCTACAAAAACCTGAGACTAGGGCCTCTTTCACTCGAATGTTGTGTTTTGCCGTCCGTTTTTGTTTGAAGCCTGAAATGTGGCAAAAAGTTGAAAAGTTCCAGTGGGCCGAATAGTTTCGCAAGGCACTGTATATGCTGCTGATGAAAAACACCTAGGGCCTTATGTATGAAAACTGTCTAGGTGTAGAAGTTTCTTTGTTGTCCATAGAAACCAGTCAGAGCTCCCCTTTCATTTCATATAGTGCTCTGGAGAAATGAAAGGGGAGCTTTGATTGGTTGCTATGGGCAACAAAGAATGTCTTAGACCTAGACAGTTTTCATACATCAAGCCCTTAGTGAGCTGTACCCAGAGAAGCCTGATACTGAAAGTTCAGAGTAAAGATATCTAGTAAAACATATATTACAACCTTTTTTTTGTCACGACATATCTGTACTATTGATTTATGCAAAGTTTGTTTAAAGTTATCACTTAAACATGTGCCATGTATGAGGGAGTCCGAGTCGGATTGGGAGTCGGAGTCGGGAGTCGGAGTCAGGGGAAATTGAGGAGTTGGAGTCGGAGTTGGAGTCGGGGCTTTGGCTTACCGACTCCACAGCCCTGAAAAAAACAAACGTGAACTGTATAAAGATGCTGTGTCACAGACTTCCGACTACTATTTATGGTATTTTCACTCAGAGATTTAAAACACTATTATCTGTCTTGTAAAACATGGTTTGGAGCCTTTTCTTGCTATTTTGGCAAAACAAAAAAGCCTTTGAACTGTATGTAGGTGTCCTGTGAAATAGTTCTGCCCACTATTTCCAGTGTTTTCACAAAAGATATTTAAAACACTACCCAATGTATTGTAAAATATATGTTGTACCCTTGTATTGCTATTTTAACAAAATGAAAACAAACAAAAAAAAAGAAACATGCACTGTATGGTGATGCCCTGTCACAGACTTTGGACTCTTATTTCCAGTGTTTCACTCACCTCTGATTTAAAACACTAACCTCTGAATTATAAAAAAACACATTGTACACTTGTATAGCTATTTTCACAAAACAAAAACAAAGTTGTATGGAGATGCCCTGTTACTGACTTCGGACTACTATTTAAGGTGATTTAATCCCTGTATTGTAAAACACGCCTTGCAGACTTTTATTTCTAGTTTCCAAAAAAAAAAAAAAATCTTGAACTGTCTGGAGATTCCCTTTCACTGATTTCACACTGCTATTTCTAGTGCTTTGACTCAGAGATTTAAAACACTAATATCTGTATTGTAAAATGTGTTGCACACCTGTATATTGTTGTTTTAAGAACACAAAAAAAAACTGTATGGAGAAGTCTTGTTACTGACTTTGGACTACTAGTTAATGTGGTTTCATTCAGAGATTTAAAACACTACTGTCTGTATCGTAAAATATGCTTTTCAGAGTGTTTTTGTCATTTTCACAAAACAAAAAACATTGAACTTTCTGGATATACCCTTTCACAAATTTCACAGTACTATTTCTAGTGTTATCACTCAGAGATTTAAAAGGCTATCATTTGTATTGTAAAACGCATGTCGATCACCTGTATTGCAATTTTAACAAAACTAAAAACACTTACACTGTATGGAGATGCTATTTCAAATACTTCAGACAGTATTTTATATTGTAAAAAATGCTTTGCACACTTATATTGCTATTGTCATAAAAAAAAAAACTGTATGGTGGTGCCCTGTAAAATAGTTTGCCCTACTATTTATATGTCCTCAATTATAGATTCAAAACACTACCATACCATATGTATTGTTAAACACATGTTGCACACTTGTATTGCTATTTAAAAAAAAATCCCTTGAACTTCATGGAGATGCCCTGTCACAGATTTTTTATTATTATTTACGGTGTTTTCAATTAAAGATTTAAAACGTTACCCTTTGTATTGTAAATAACATATTCCACATTTGTATTGCTATTGAAAAAAATATTTTTATGGAGATTCCCTGTCAAAGACTACTGAGTACCAATTATGTTGTTTTCACTCAGATATTTAAAATGCTAACTTCTGTACTGTTAAACACATGTTGAAAAATTGTTCTTTTTACAAAACTTTAAAAAAACAAAAAAAAACAACAATATATATTCTTGCAGGTAGCTGCTTTTGAGGATCAACAGCAGCTGTGACTTTGTTATAAGGCAGTAAATGCAGCTAGAAGACATTGCCTAGAACACCCAGCCTCAGCTACATACTTGTGTCTTCCTGGCTGACAGCTTTTCCTGCCTTTTCTTATTCTACACATTCTTTCTTCTTTCTAGCCTTGTTAATTGTGACTGTGAGCACCCATCTTCTTCCTCCCTCATGCTTTTTTTGTGACAACATGTACAGTAAAATGGCGCTAATTCCAAGCCTTCAGGCAGCAAAGCAGCCCCAAACCATTCAACCACCTCCATCATATTTAAAGGGGTATTCCGGTTACCATAAATTTAACTTATGTTTTAGACTAATTCATCATCACATATTTACTATTTAGTAGTTATAAAAGTATTTTTCTTCCTCTGCTATTCACTGTGTTTCATCATAATTTACCATGGCATTGACCTGTACTTCATTTACTTTTTCTGGCAGTTGTAGATATTGCCATAATCAACATAAAAATTCATTGTACAAACCTGTGAAGACCATCCTTTTATTAATTTACTGGCTCAAACACTTTTGAAATGTTCTATTTACAGCCTTTATAATGTCTTTATTTCTCAAACTGTATATAATGGGATTAATCAAAGGAGTAAAGACAGTATACAAAAGGGAGAGGATTTTGCTTATAGTCTTTGTCAGACCTTTTGATGGGATAGCATAAACACTGTACAAAGTCCAATAGAATATGGAGACCACAATGAGGTGGGAGCTACAGGTGGAGAAGGCTTTCTGTCTACCAGTACTGGATGGGATCCTTAAGATTGCTAAAATAATAAAAGTATAAGACACTACAATGATTGTGGTCGGCACTATTACAGTTGGAACGCCTATAACATAAACCACTATGTGGATAACAGAGGTGTCTGAACAGGCAAGTTCTAGTAATGGGACAATATCACAGAATAAATGGTCAATGATATTTAACCCGCAAAAATTTAGCTTTGCAGTTTTTATGATATGAATCAAAATGATAGAAAATCCAAGCAACCAACTGATTATAGACAAAATTCTGCAATATCCTCCTGTCATGATGGTTGAGTAGCGAAGTGGATTACAGATGGCCACATATCTGTCATAAGACATCACAGTGAGAAGAAAACATTCAGATGCTTCACAGGCACAGAAGAAATACAACTGAGAGATACAGTCAATAAAAGTAATGGTCCCTCCATTATTCAGTAGGATGTGGAGCAGGTTAGGGACAATATCTGAGGTCAAGAAAATGTCACTGATGGACAGTTGTGAGATGAAGAAGTACATTGGAGTGTGGAGGTTCTTGCTGGTGGACACCAGGATGATGATCAGGAGGTTCCCACATATTGTTACACAGAAAACTACCAGAAGAAGAGAAAACAAGAAAATTCTTAAACCTCGGCTGACTTGAAATCCTAAAAGGTAAAATTCAGTGACCACAGTCAGGTTGTTCTCCTACACATAGAACATACAGTATAGTAGTTATGCTGCAATCAGCCAAAAACTGCACACAATAACTGGACGGTTAATAAATCATATTCTACGCAAAACAAATAGGTCTATGTCGTCTAATAAATACACTGTAACCTACAATATAGGGATGAGCAAATTGATTTGATCATTCCTAATACAGTACTTTATACAGAAAAAACTACTGTATGGAGTCATTGAGTAATATAAAAAGAAATCTGATATTTTTTATATATTTTTGTATGAACAATTAAAATAAAATAGTAGTGTAAAATAGACAAAAAATACAAATCAGCTTATTGTTTAATGTCAATGGTCAAGCTCTCCCTTCTAAAGTCAAATTTTATTTAGGCAATAATGAGAACACATCTGAAAGGAATATTAAGCAGAATTCACTCTGTATGATTACATTACCAATACCTACATCAGAAATTCCTTTCATCTTGATTTCAGAATTGAATTTTCTATAAAAATCCTTTCCCAGAGGCAATAGACAGAATCACACTCATGACATGTGGGTGTCAGACATGTGAGTATGAGATATAATGGGATCCCGTGTAGATATTTATACTAAATCTGAGGCAAGGTGGCAGATAAACAAGTCTTGGGAGATTTTTTTCCCATTGTCTCAGGAGCCCCATTTGTTAAGTCAATTAAATAATATCAATATAAAATTAGAATTAAAAGCGTGTTCAATGAGGCAATACATTTGTATTAGGGATAAGCGAACTGAACCGTAACAAACCAGATTCGTTACAAACTTTCCCAAAAGTTCGGTTCGTCACCGAATCGAATTTTGAGAAAGTTCGTAACGAATCTGGTTAAAATAACGGCGACGCAAAATATACGCATATTTGAGAATGTTCACTAATGTGTACACGCATTTTATGAATTCATACGCATTAGCGTACATTATTAAATAGCGTACCTTTGACAACGCTACACTGTATGTTCGTTACTTGAGTAGGAATGTTCGCAGATGCAGTGTATGCGTACGCTAATTCGTACATATTCAGTTAAGTAGCGCACCTTTGACAACATTACACTGTATGTTTGTTTTTTGTGCGGGAATGTTCGCATTAGCATACGCATTAGTGTAAATTCTCAAATATGCGTATATTTTGCGTCGCCGTTGTTGAAGTCACTTGGATTTTTTCCACTTTTTTCATTGTAATAGCAACTGCAAGTAAACTAAACTATACCCTATCAGACTCCCATTATTGTAGCAGCAATTATTCAGCCGTTATAGCAAGGTTCGTTTTAGGTTCGGTTCGTACGAATCCGAACTTCACGAAAGTTCGCCGAAGCAAACCGAACTTTTCAAAAGTTCGCTCATCCCTAATTTGTATCAAATGTTGTACACATAACTTGTCCTATAAGTTGAAGCATTGGTTAGTGAAGCTTAAAGGGAAGCTGTCATCTCCGAAACACCCCCTGAACTAGAGTAAGCGGTGTGTAGTGTAAGTGATGCTGAATCCGAATATGTAAGTTTTATCTTCATACTCACTCCATTCCGACGCTGTGCTCCCACAAACCTGCAGTAAAATGCATTGAGAGGACTCTTCTTTGAGTCCTCTCCATTATGTGAGTGAGCACTGGAGTCCTCTCAGTGCATTTTACTGCTGGTTTGTCAGAGCACAGAATGCAAGTGAGTATGAAGATAAAAATTACATAACCGGACTCAACGTCACTTACACCACTTACTGTAGTTCAGGTGGTGTTTCAGAGCTGACAGGTTCCCTTTAAAGGGGTTGTCTCATGATGGAAAATGGGGGCATATCGCTAGGATATGCCCCCACTGTCTTATAGGTGCAGCTTCCACTTCTGGGACCCGCACCAATATCCAAAACGGAGCCCCAAAAGTAAAGGAGGGTGCACTGCACATGCAAAGCCACCCTCTATTAATTTTCTACAGGGCCGGCAAAAATAGCCGAGCGATGACGGTGTATAGGGCTGTTCTGAGTGGTTTTAGAGGCGGGTACTAGGTACTAGTAACACTGTCTAGCATACATTTTGTCTCCTAACTTTCCTTATTCCAGTAATTTGAATATAAACTCATAAAGTAAGCAACTTGTTATTCTTCTTTAACACCTTCAGTGCCAAGCCAATTTTCACCTTAAATCCCAGGCCAATTTTTGCAATTCTGTCATGTGTCACTTTATGTGGTAATAACTTTGTAACACTTTTACTTATCCAAGCCATTCTGAGATTGTTTTCTCGTGACACATTGTACTTCATGACAGTTGTAAATTTGAATTTCTTCTACTTTTAAAACAGTAATTCCTCATAAAATACAGTGTGGGCCATTTATATGGATACACCTAAATAAAAAAGGGAATGGTTGGTGATATTAACTTCCTGTTTGTGGTACATTAGTATATGGGAGGAAGACAACTTTTCAAGATGGGTGGTGACCATGGCGGCCATTTTGAAGTCGGCCATTTTGGATTTAACTTTAGTTTTTTTTCAATGGGATGAGGGTCATGTGACACAGCAAACTTATTTAGATGCATGGCAAGATTTTATAACATTTACTTTTAAACTTTAGATTTTAGCATGTAGCTGTCTGAATTAACTTCTGTGTTCTGTCTTTTCATTCCTGTTTGGTTACTTTATTAAATTATTTTGATTGGTCAAAATGTGGTGGTCACTAGACCCCCAATGTACTACTAATACAATTGGCTTTATGGGCATTGCCCGGCAGAGAATCCTTTAACCAGCAAAGGTTCCTAGCTGTTTGGTTCTTAGGTCGACTGCATCTCCTGGCACATGGGGAAAACTTATTTACCAATTTGAATCCCACAGGCAACCAGGGGAAGTTTCCTAATTTGGGACTTGTCCTAAACTGCAGACCAGGACCTGACAATTGATGAACAGCACCTCGCTATTGCAAGGCTTCAAGCAGTATGTTCTCATTTGGAAGTGGCCACTGAGTTTAGTGTGTTACAGAGTGTCATCAGCAGGTTACACAAAAGATACGGAAAGACTGTAAGAGTCACATAAAGGCAATGAAGTGGACAACCTTTGGCCACATCCCACAATGATGACCGCTTTAATGTTAACAATGCCCCGTATAACCGGATGACGAAAGCCACACAACTGAATGCACAGTTAAGGGAGGAGAGAGGCACCCAAGTGTAATATCAGACCATTTAAAACTATTTACATCAGAGTGGTCTGCGTGCTAGATGACCCACAAGGTTACCTGACCACACCACCAGACACAGGTGTTATTGTCTTGCATGTGCCAGTGAGCATCCATGTTGGGCTAGTGGTCCTCAGTGCTGTTCACTGATGAAAATCCATTTATACTGACCAGAAATTATGCCCGCCAATGACGTTGGAGAGAAGGAGTTGGGGGCTGGTTTGTCTCATCAATATATTACTGTCCTACACTTTGTGAATGGTACAGTGACAAGCCCCTACTTCTGGATTAACATAATTAATTCAGTCATTGTGCCTCTCTGCATGAACAACTCAGGCCTCAATATTTGTGTTGATCGAGCACTGTAGTGCTCGGGTAGAACAATAGGTGGTGCTCGAGTGCTCGACCGAGCACCCAAGCACAATGGAAGTCAATGGGAGAACTAGAGCACTAAACCAGGCACCCCTGCACTGTAGATGGGAAGGGTATCTGGTTCATAGGGAAGGGTGAGAAAATGGTGGAAATACCACTGAAATGGTTTGGAAACAGCATGGGGAGGATGTCTGGATGCATCTTGGACTCCAAAGTCGCTGCTGGGAATGATTTCCGAGTATTACGCCACTTTTACGGAATGACAAGAATACGCCCAAAACCAAAGATAAAATTTATTTTAGAGGAAATATTGTTAGGAAACATATATATACTTGTATATAAAGCGCAAGTGCTGCCAAAAATTACAAGGAAGAGGCAATTGTTAATGTCGTGGGACTCCTACACTCATAAACCCTATGCACAAAGTGAAAGGGCTGCCAAAAATTACAAGGAACAGGCATTCCAACAGCAGAAAAAATGACACCAAATGTCAGGTATTTAGGACACACAAACATTATACAGCAGACGCAGCACAGGTAATGTCGCCTTGATTAGCGGCAGAAAAAATTTGACTGAATGTCAGGTATTTAGGATACACAAACATTATACAGCACACGCAGCACAGGTAATGTTGCCTTGATTAGCGGCAGAAAAAATACACCGGATACATAGTACAATGGGTTACTGCACAGCACTACACACTATATGACGATTTTCTTTTTCTATGGCGACTAACAACCCCACAAACACAGATTAACAGTTTTTTAGCAAGTCAACTTCACGGACTACGCTAGCACTATATCACGCTTTTCTGTTTGGATGGCGAATAACACCGCAAATAGTAATTTAAAACTAACTACCCCACAAATACGAATTCACAGTTTTTTTGGCAAGTCAACATCACTGACTACGTTAGCACAATATACCGCTTTTCTGTTTGGATGGGGAATAACGCCGCAAATAGTTATTTAAAACTGACAACCCCACAAACACGGATTAACACTTTTTTTGGCAAGTCAACTTCACTGACTACGTTAGCACTATATCACGCTTTTCTATTTGGATGGCGAATAACGTCGCAAATAGTTATTTAAAACTAACAACCCGACAAACACTGATTCAGTTTTTTTGGCAAGTCAACTTCACTGACTATGTTAGCACAATATCACCCTTTTCTGTTTGGATGGCAAATAACGCCACAAATAGTTATTTAAAAATAACAACCACACAAACACGGATTCACTGTTTTTTGGCAATTCAACTTCACTGACTACGTTAGCACAATATCACGCTTTTCTGTTTGGATGGCGAATAACGCTGCAAATAGTTATTCAAAACTAACAACCCCACAAATACGGATTCACAGTTTTTTTTTTGGCAAGTCAACTTCACTGACTACGTTAGCACTAGAGATGAGCGAGCACTAAAATGCTTGGGTGCTCGTTATTCGAGTCAAATTTTTCCCGATGCTCGGGTGCTTGTTTCGAATAATGAACCCCATTGAAGTCAATGGGAGACTCGAGCATTTTTGGCAGAGGACCAAGGCTCTGCACAGGGAAGTTTGCGTGAAAACCTGGAAACCTCAGAAAATGATGGAAACACCACGGAAATGAACAGGAAACAGCAGGGGCAGCATGCATGGATGCCTCTGAGGCTGCCTAATTGTACCATTACGCCAAATTCTGGGCAACAGGCTGGTGGTGACCCTGAAGACAATTGTGCTGATCCAGACCAAGATGGGCAAAGCACATGCTCATCACATGTTAGTAAAGCACCCAACTAGGTGCAACGAAGGTCCATCGCCACCTGTGGGTGACACCACTGCTCATGCTGGCACTGCTGTCCTATCCCCGCCCCAAGACGCAGGCATAAGTGTCTCCCTCTCCGCATCCACCCAGTAGTCCACAGCATACACAAAGTTCTCCCAGCACAGTGCACAGCTCTCCCCATCCCAGACGGGCAAACACGCACACTGAGATTGCAGTTTACAGCATGGGGGTGAACCCCAGGATGACTTGTTAAGACTGAGATTGCAGTTTACAGCTTGGCGGTGAACCCCAGAGTGGCTTGGTTAGACTAACATAGCAGCTGAACCACCAAAAAATTTATCCTGACACAGCATTGCGGTGACTACAGTTCAGTGAACAATTCTGTGGTGTACGGTACAGTAGCCTCAGTCTAGACAAAATGTTTTTTTCTATCACTTTTATATATACTACAGTCCAGTGAAAAATTGTGTGGTGTGCATTACACTAGCCGGAGTCTAGAAAATATACGTTTTTTCTCTCAGTCATATATCCTACAGTCCAGTGAAAAATTGTGTGGTGTGCGGTACACTAGCCGGAGTAAACAAAATATAAGTTTTTTCTCTCATTCATATATCCTACAGTGTAGTGCAAAATTCTGTCATGTGCTGCACACTAGCCGGAGTCTAGAAAATATACCTTTTTTCTCTCAGTCATATATTATACAGTCCAGTGAAAAATTGTGTGGTTTGCGGTACACTAGCCGGAGTATACAAAATATATGTTTTTTCTATCAGTTATATATACTACACTGCAGTGCAAAATTCTGTTGTTTGCTGCACACTAGCCGGAGTCTACCAAATATCATTTTTTTCTCTCAGTCACATATCCTACAGTGCAGTGAAAAATTGAGTGGTTTGCGGTACAATAGCCGCCGTCTAAAGACTACGTTTTTTCTCTCAGTTATATATCATACAGTGCAGTAAAAATTTCTGTTGTGTGCTGCACACTAGCCGGAGTCTACAAAATATACCTTTTTTCTCTCAGTCATATATCCTACAGTGCAGTGAAAAATTGAGTGGTGTGCGGTACACTAGCCGGAGTAAACAAAATATACATTTTTATCTATCAGTTATATATACTACAGTGCAGTGCAAAATTCTGTTGTGTGCTGCACACTAGCCGGAGCCTACAAAATATAAGTTTTTTCTCAGTCATATATCCTACAGTGCAGTGAAAAATTCTGTTGTGTGCTGCACACTAGCCAGAGTCTAGAAAATATACCTTTTTTCTCTCAGTCATATATCCTACAGTGCAGTGAAAAATTGTGTAGTAAGCGGTACACTAGCCGGAGTCTACAAAATATGCGTTTTTTCTCTCAGTCATATATCCTACAATGCAGTGAAAAATTGAGTGGTTCGAGGTCCAATTGCCGCCGTCTTAAAACTCTGTTTTTTTCTCTCAGTTATATATCATACAGTTCAGTGAAAAATTTTATAGTTTGCGGTACAATAGCTGCAGACTAAAGACTACGTTTTTTCTCTCAGTTATATATCATACAGTGCAGTGCAAAATTCTGTTGTGTGCTGCACACTAGCCGGAGTCTAGAAAATATACCTTTTTTATCTCAGCCATATATCCTACAGTGCAGTGCAAAATTCTGTTGTGTGCTGCACACTAGCCGGAGTGTAGAAAATATACATTTTTTCTCTCATTCATATATCCTACAGTGCAGTGAAAAATTGTGTGGTGTGCGGTACACTAGCGGCAGTCTAGAGAATACGTTTTTTCTCTCAGATACATTTAATACAGTCCAGTGAATAATTCTGTGGTGTGTGTTACACTAGCCACAGTCTAGAGAATACGTTTTTGGCCTCAGATATTAATTCTACAGTTTAGTGATTACACAAAATGTTGAACCAAGGGCTAAGGGTCGAGGACGAGGACATGGGCATCCAAGTGATGTAGGGGGGCAGAGGCATTGGTCCTGGGCAGGGTGACACAGTACTTACTGATGAGGGAGCAGTGGAACGCCGCAGAGTTTCACTCCCAAGCTTTATCTTGCAACTTACAGGGTCACGTGGTGCACCACTATTAAAACCACAACAGTGCGAACAGGTGATGACATGGATAGTGGATAATGCTTTCAGTAATTTATCCACCACCCAGTCTTCCACACAGTCCACCCACGCTAGCCAAGGGAGTAGACCTCTGGCTCCTCCAGCTCAACCTCATTCCCCCCAGCCTGCCCCCCCAATGGAAAATATGGATTCAGATCTGGCATACTCACAGAAACTCTTTTCCGGACCCTACCCAGAGACACAAACCACTGCTCAACAGCAACCTGAGCAGTTGCTCTGTCCTGATGCCCAAAATTTAGAACTTTCGCAGTCTGTGGGTTATGAGAGTGTGGACTTAGTGCAAGTAGTGCATCAAGAGGTGTCGGATGATGATGAGACATGGTTGTCAGACATTGAGGTTGTTGTCAGGGCAGTAAGTCCCAGGGGGGAGCAGAGTGAGGAATCGGAGGAAGAGCTGGTGGATGATGAGGTGACTGACCTGAGCTGGGTTGGTAAGCCTAGTCAAGCCTGCTTCTGAGGGGGAGGCAAGTGCAGCACCAGAACAGGTTGGAAGAGGCAGTGGGGTGGCCAGAGGGAGAAGCAGGGCCAGAGAAAGTAGATCAGTAACTGTTTCACGGAGTGAAGCTCCCATGCCGAGGCCTAGATGTTCGCAAGTCTGGAGGTTCTTTCAAGAAAGTGAGGATGACCGACGGACTGTGGTGTGCAACTTGTGCCACACCAGGATCAGCAGGGGAGCCACCACTACCAGCCTACCCACTACCAGCATGTCCAGGCATATGAGTGCTAAACACACGACTCAATGAAACCAAGGCCGTACACCTCCTGCGGATCACACCACTGCTCCCTCCCCTGTGTCACACACTGGCTTTGCGAGTCAACCCCCGCTCAGGACCACGGCACAAGCGCCTCCCACCCTACAACCACCCCTTCACCTCCACGATCCTCCACACCCTACACCAATGTGTCCCAGCGCAGCCTTCAGCTGTCTTTGCATCAGACATTGGAGCGAAAGCACAAACGCAAATTCAATTCCACCCACCCACATGCACAAGCCCTAAACGTCCACATTTTCAAACTGCTGAGCCTGGAGATGCTGCACTATAGACTGGTAGAGACTGAGGCTTTCCGCAACCTGACGGTGGTGGCTGTCCCTCGGTACTTGGTCCTCAGCCGCCACTATTTTTCCCGATGTGCCGTCCCAGCCCTACACCAGCACGTGTCAAAGAACATCATCCGTGCCCTGACCAACGCGGTTACTGAGAAGGTCCACCTAAACATGGACACGTGGACAAGTACTGCTGGGCAGGGACACTATATCTCCCTGACGGCACATTGGGTTAATTTGGTGGAGACTGGGACCGAGTCTGACCCTGGGGCCGCACATGTGCTGCCCACACCGAGGATTGCGGGGCCTACCTCGGTCACGGTTTCTCAGACTTATTATGCCTCTTCCTCCAACCCCTCCTCATCCTCTTACTACTCTCAAATACAATCTGTAAGCACGGCGCCTTCAGTCGGTAGCTCTAGGCGCAGCAGCACTGCCGTGGGTGAGCGCCAACAGGCGGTGCTGAAACTACTGAGCTTAGGTGACAAGAGGCACACCACCCAAGAGCTGTTAAAGGGCAACACAATGCAGACCGATCTTTGGCTGGTGCCGCTGAAACTCAAACCAGGCATGGTTGTGTGTGACAATGGGCCTAACCTGGTGGCGGCTCTTCAACTCGGCAGGCTCACACATGGGCCATTATACACCAATACTATTTCCCAAAGTAACAACAACCCATATAAACACTGCATATAAAACCTGCCTGGCCCATGTGTTCAATCGGTTTCTCAAGACCTACCCCAATTTGTCTGATTTGCTCACCAAGGTGCGACGCATCTGGGAGCATTTCCGCAAGTCAACCACAGATTCTGGCACTCTCAGGGCAGTGCAATGGCACTTACAACTGACGGCTCGCCGACTGTTGTGCGATGTGCCCACAAGATGGAATTCCACATTACACATGTTAGCCAGGGTTTACCAGCAGCGCAGAGCGATTGTAGACTGCCAGATGACAACTTCCACGAGAACTGGTAGGCAGGTTAGTCAGTTTCTTCAAGTCTACAATGAGGAGTGGACGTGCATGTCTGATATCTGTCAGGTGTTAAGCCACTTTGAGGAGTCAACACAGATGGTCAGCGGCGATGCCGCCATTATCAGCCTCAACATCCTACTGCTTTGTCTGCTGGAAAAGTCACTGCTCAGCATGAAGTCAGAGGCTTTGCACTTGTCACAGGATATGGGGGAAGAAGATACGTTGCTTGATAGCCAGACCACCCCCAGGTCTGTTTCTCAGTGCATATTGAAGGAGGAGGAGGAGGAGGAGGAGGAGAAGAAGGAAGAGAAGGAGACTGTTGGCAAGACTGAAGAGGGTACTGTGAGACACTGAAGGGGTTAATCCTGGATGGCCGATATATTTCTCCTGGGTTCAGCTACTATGCCTACTAGAGACTGAGGGAAGTTCATGTCTCCCAACAGGAGACATGGGAAACCAGGAAAGTGCAATATGGTCTCCAGCAAAAGTAGTTGCTGGAGACATTTTGATAAAGTGTGTTTGGGCCTGGTTTTTGGGATGGATGACAGGTTTGGCAGTGGGGCCATCCATCCCACTTCCTCCACTCCAGGTCTTAGGGTTTGGAGTCAGGCACCACAGGTGCTGAGGCTGGACCATTAGCAGGTCCATAAAGCCTGCAAGTTGTGCAGACAGAGTGAGGCTGGGTGCAGCTAGGAATGCTGAAGGCTGCTGGCCTCAGGAGATACTTTGGACGCTATCAAAGGTAAAAACCTTGTGGACTGAACTGCATAACATGTTGTGTTCGTGTGGCTGTAGCTAGACGCACGTATAGTGAGGGAAACTGTCTTATGTTTAGGTAGTGCTGGACAAGCAGGGTTTATTTTGTTTGTGCCTGAAGCAAAGGCTGTATTATCATTTATTTTGAGCTTGTGAATAAACGCAGGCCAAGCCTGCATTTGGACTTTATCTGTGTCTGGGACTCTGACTGCTGTTCACACCGCAAACCCGCACCCTACCGAGCTAACTTCCCCACAGTACCTATGCTCATTCCTTCTTATCTATTGAGCGTATATGGGCTGAAGAGGAGGAGTTGGAGGAGGAGGAAATGGAGAGTCAGCCTATTGAAGAAAGGGAATTCTTGCATGTTGGGACTCTTGCGCACATGGCTGACTTCATGTTAGGCTGCCTTTCCCGTGACCCTCGCGTTAGAAGAATTTTTGACAACACCGATTACTATGTGTTCACCCTCCTGGACCCCAGGTACAAGCAGAACTTTTCCACTCTCATTCCTGTAGAGGAGAGGAGTATGAGAGTGAATCAATATCAACAGTCCCTGGTGCACAAGCTGAAACTATCCTTTCCATCTGACACCGCTAGCGGCAGATGACATAGTTCTGTGGGCCAACTAGCAGGGGAGAGGAGGGGGGCAGGCAGCTTGTCAAGCACTGCCAGGGGAACACTCTTCAAGGCCTTTGCCAGTTTTATGGCACCCCAGCAAGACTATGTCACCCATCCCCGTAGGAGGAAGCTGTTCAGAAAGATGGTGAGGGAGAACCTAGCTGACCATACCAACATCCTGCGTGATCACTCTGCTCCATACAACTACTGAGTTGCAAAGCTTGACACGTTGCCCGAACTGGCGCTGTACGCCTTGGAGGTGCTTGCCTGCCCTACCGCTAGCGTGTTGTAAGAGCGGGTCTTCAGTGCAGCTGGTGGTATCATCACTGATAAGCGTACACGCCTGTCAATTCACAGCGCTGACAGGCTGATGCTTATTAAAATGAATAAAGCCTGGATTTCACCGGAATTCAAATCTCCACCGGAGGAAAGCAGCTCAACATGAAGATTCTTCATGTATCCTCTCATCTCCTTCTCCTCCTCCTTCTCTTCTTACACAAATGCTGAGCCAATAGGCAATTTTTCAGAGGGCCAACTGGCTCTTTTTTTCAAACAATGTTTAGGGAGGGCCACCTACAGGCCCTCTCTCCAATCAATTTTTTAGGAGCGTCAACTACAGACACTCAAAAACAATTTTTCAGGAGGGTCAACTACAGACACTCAAAAAAAATTTTTTTAGGAGAGTCAAATTCAAACACTTTAAAACAATTTTTTTGGAGGCTCACCAACAGCCATTTGACTGCAATCTCAGTCTGACCAAGGCATT
>ONZH01009873.1:0-79491 GCA_900303285.1 Rhinella marina | reverse complement strand
TTTATTTTTTTTTATATCATACACTTATATACAAAAAATGATGAACCCCAGGGCTAAGGGTCAAGGACGAGGGCGTGGGTGTGGGCATTCAATTACTGCAGGGGGCAAAGGCCGTGGTCCTGGGCAGGGTGAGACAGTACCCGCTGATGAGGGAGCAGGGGAACGCCGCAGAGCTACACTCCCTAGCTTCATGTCTCAACTTACAGGGACACGTGGTAGAGGACTGTTGAAACCACAACAGTGCGAACAGCTGATCTCGTGGATTGCGGACAATGCTTCAAGTAATTTGTCCACCAGTCAGTCTTCCACACAGTCCACCCACGTTACCCAAGGGAGCACTCCTATGGCTCCTCCTTCCCCCCAGTCTGCCCCCTCCCAGGAAAATTTGGAATGCGATCCGGCATACTCTCAGGAACTGTTTTCTGGACCCTTCCCAGAGTCACAAACCACTTCTCAGGTTGCTGCTGACCTCGTTCCCGATGCCCAAGTTTTCCAACTGTCGCAGTCTGTGGGTGATGATGATGATGACAATGTTGAGTTAGTGGAAGAAGTTTGTAAAGAGGTGTCGGACAATGAGGAGACACGGTTGTCAGACAGTGGTGAAGTTGTTGTTAGGGGAGGAATTCCGAGGGGGGAGCAGACTGAGGAATCGGAGGATGACGAGGTGACTGACCCAAGCTGGGTTGATATGCCGAGTGAAGACAGTGCTTCTGAGGCGGAGGCGAGTGCTGCATCAGAACAGGTTGTAGGGGGGGGAAGCAGGGCCAGAGCTGGTGCATCAGCAGCAACTGTTTCACGTAGTGAAGCTCCCGTGGCGAGGCCTAGATGTTCGCAAGTCTGGAGGTTCTTTAAAGAAAGTGAGGATGACCAACGGACTGTGGTGTGCAACCTGTGCCACACCAGGATCAGCAGGGGTGCCACCGCTACTAGCCTAACCACCACCAGCATGCGCAGACATATGAGTGCTAAACACCCCACTCAATGGAACCAAGGCCGTTCACCACCTCCTGCGGGTCACACTACTGCTCCTTCCCCTGTGTCACTCGCTGCCTCTGCTAGTCAACCCCCTGCGTCACTCTCTGCGTCTGCTAGTCAACCCCCTGCCCAGGACCCCGACACGAGCGCCTCCCGCCGGAAAACCACACCTTCGGGCTCCACGATCCTCCACAGTGTCCACCAACGTGTCCCAGCGCAGCGTTCAGCTGTCTTTACAGCAGACGCTGGAGCGCAAGAGGAAATACAGTTCCACCCACCCACATGCCCAAGCCCTAGCCCTCAACGTCCACATCTCCAAATTGCTTAGCCTGGAGATGCTGCCCTATAGGCTGGTAGAGACCGAGGCCTTTCGAAATCTCATGGCGGTGGCTGCCCCTCGGTATTCGGTCCCCAGCCGCCACTATTTTTCCCGATGTGCCGTCCCAGCCCTACACCAGCACGTGTCCCAGAACATCATCCGTGCCCTGACCAACGCTGTTTCTGAGAAGGTCCACCAAACCACGGACACGTGGACAAGTGCTGCCGGGCAGGGACACTATATCTCACTGACGGCACATTGGGTTAACTTGGTGGAGGCTGGGACCGAGAATGACTCTGGGGCCGCTCATGTACTGCCCACACCGAGGATTGCGGGGCCTACCTCGGTGACGGTCTCTCAGACGTACTATGCCTCCTCCTCCTCCACCGAATTACCATCCGTGGGCACGGCGCCTTCAGTCGGTAGCTCTAGGCGCAGCAGCAGTGCCGTGGGTAAGCGCCAGCAGGCGGTGCTCAAACTGCTGAGCTTAGGTGACAAAAGGCACACCGCCCAAGAGCTGTTACAGGACATGACGACGCAGACCGATCTGTGGCTGGCACCGCTGAACCTCAAGCCAGGCATGGTTGTGTGTGACAAAGGGCGTAACCTGGTGGCGGCTCTGCAACTCGGCAGACTGACACATGTGCCATGCCTGGCCCACGTGTTCAATCTCATAGTTCAGCAGTTCCTCAAGACATACCCCAATCTGTCCGATTTGCTCACCAAGGTGCGCCGCATCTGTGCGCATTTCCGCAAGTCGACCACAGATGCTGCCACTCTCAGGGCAGCGCAGCGCCGCCTACAACTGCCCGCTCACTGACTGTTGTGCGACATGCCCACAAGATGGAATTCCACATTAAACATGTTATCCAGAGTTTACCAGCAGCGCAGAGCAATTGTAGACTGCCAGATGTCAACTTCCACCAGAACTGGTAGTCAGGTCACTCAGATTCTTCAAGTCTACAATGAGGAGTGGACGTGGATGTCTGATATCTGCCAGGTGTTGAGCAACTTTGAGGAGTCAACACAGATGGTCAGCGGCGATGCCGCCATTATAAGCCTCACCATCCCGCTGCTTTGCCTGTTGAAAAACTCACTGCTCAGCATGAAGTCAGATGCTTTGCGCTTGTCACAAGAGACGGTGGAGGAAGATACGTCGCTTGATAGCCAGAGCACCCTCCGGTCTGTTTCTCAGTGCATATCGGAGGAGGGGGATGAGGATGAGGAGAATGTCGGCGAGACAGAAGAGGGGACCAGTGCTCAGTCCTTAACTCTTGAGCGTGTATGGGCTGAAGAGGAGGACTTGGAGGAGGAGGAGGAAATGGAGAGTCAGGCCAGTGAGGAGAGGGAATTCTTGCGTGTTTGGACTCATGGCAGACTTCATGTTAGGCTGCCTATCCCGTGACCCTCGCGTTAGAAGCATTTTTTCAAACACCGATTACTGGGTGTTCACTCTCCTGGACCCAAGGTACAAGCAGAACCTTTACACTCTCATCCCTGTAGAGGAAAGGAGTATGAGAGTGAATCAATATCAACAGGCCCTGGTGCACAAGCTGAAACAATTCTTCCCATCTGACGCCGCTAGCGGCAGAGGGCACGGTTCTGTGAGCCAAGTAGCGGGGGAGAGGAGGCGAGCAGGCAGCTTGTCCAGCACTGGCAGGGGAACGCTCTCCAAGGCCTTTGCCAGTTTTATGTCACCCCAGCAAGACACTGTCACCTGTCACCAGTCTAGGCAGAGTAGGGGGGAGCTGTACAGAAAAACGGTGAGGGAGTACCTAGCTGACCATACCAACGTCCGTAGCGATCACTCTGCTACATACAACTACTGGGTTTCAAAGCTGGACACGTGGCCTGAACTGGCGCTGTACGCCTTGGAGGTGCTGGCCTGCCCTGCCGCTAGCGTGCTGTCAGTGCGGGTATTCAGTGCAGCTGGTGGTGTCATCACCGATAAGCGTACATGCCTGTCAACTAACAGCGCTGACAGGCTGACGCTTATTAAAATGAACAAAGCCTGGATTTCACCGGAATTCAAATCTCCACCGGGGAAAGCAGCTAAAGATTTAAATAACTTATGTATCCGATTCCTCTTCTCTACTCCTCCTCCTCCTCCATATCGTCTTTGCCTAACGCTAACCCAAAAAACGCCATTTTTTAGAGGTCCAACTGGCACTCTTTTACCACAATTTTTCAGGAGGGCCCCCTACAGGCCCTCTATTCAAACAATTTTTCCAGAGGTCCACCTACAGGCCCTCTATTCAAACAATTTTTCCAGAGGTCCACCTACAGGCCCTCTCTCCAAAAAAATTTTCCGGAGGTCCACTTACAGGCCCTCTCTCCAAACAATTTTTCCGGAGTTACACCTACAGGCCCTCTCTCCAAACAACTTTTCCGGAGGTCCACCTACAGGCCCTCTCTTCAAACAATTTTTCAGGAGGGTCCCCTACAGGCCCTCTATTAAAACAATTTTTCCAGAGGTCCACCTACAGGCCCTCTCTCCAAACAATTTTCCGGAGTTACACCTACAGGCCCTCTCTCCAAACAATTTTTCCGGAGGTCAACCTACAGGCCCTCTCTCCAATTCCAGTTTCCAGTTTTATTTGCGCAAACTGCATAAATTATTATTTTTGTGATAGGTGTGAAAAATAATATTACCTGCGTATCTATATTGCCCAACATTGGATACGGTAGCAAGTAGAAGACCAAACACATGCTGCTCACAGGGTTCAGCAAATTCCTTGTCCACAATGTCAAGGAGGTCGAGATTCTGTTGATGAGCAACAAGTCCTTCTGTACTGAAATCTCCGACAACGTCTCCATCTAAGAACCTAAAGACCATTGTGGAGAGAGCGGCACAGCTCGCCATCAAAGTGACGAACCCCAACACCAGACTGCGCAGAGAAGATAACGAATAAATCTCCGTGTGGTTATTTTTGCTAAATAAAAGTTAAATAAACACCAAAAAAAATTGATCTGTTCCTGTGCCTGATCCACCCAAGTTGAATCTGTCCCATCTTGAGAAAGTCCCCCCAAGGAGTCCCCACTGTAACTTGCTTCCCATACAACTACCTCACCCCCCGGCACCTGTGTCTCGCCATTGTCCACCACCTCCTCAGACAACACTGGTAAATCCCCACTGTCAGCACACGGAAACAGCAACAGGTCTTGCGAATTGGGGCAGAGAATGTTCTGGGCTAGCACATCAGAGAAGGGGTGACTATGGGGTTCCAGGGAGTACGTGACCACATGCAATATCCATTTAAAAGTCATGCCACACTTGATGTAGCTCATAATTGACAATTGTACCGGTTGATGCTAAATTTTTAAGTTGGGGTCCTGCGTCGTCATTCTAACTCCACCCGGCTGTTGTCACCCCCACACAATCTAGCCCAGGGGGCACTCCCCTGGCTCTTCCAGCTCAACCTCCTTCCCCCCAACCTGCCCCCCTCCACCTACAGGCCCTCTCTCCAATTCCAGTTTCCAGTTTTATTTGCGCAAACTGCATACATTTTTATTTTTGGGATAGGTGTGAAAAATAATATTACTTGCGAATCTATATTGCCCAACATTGGATACGGTAGCAAGTAGAAGACCAAACAGGGGCCTGGATGTATTTTTGGAGGGTAATAATATTACAAGTTATAGTTACTAGAGATGGGTCGTTGATCCAGGGAGTAATTCTGATTGCCTGATTGGAGTCGGGAAGGAATTTTTTTCCCTAAAGTGGGGAAAACTGGCTTCTACCTCACAGGGTTTTTTTTGCCTTCCTCTGGATCAACTTGTAGGAAAACAGGCCGAACTGGATGGACAGATGTCTTTTTTCGGCCTTATAAACTATGTTACTATGTTACATGCTGCCCACAGGGTTCCGCAAATTCCTGGTCCACCCGCAAATTCCTTGTCCACAATGTTAAGGAGGTCAAGGTTCTGTGGATGAGCAACAAGTCCTTCTGTACTGAAATCGCCGACAACGTCTCCATCTAAGAACCTACAGACCATTGTGGAGAGAGCGGCACAGCTCGCCATCAAAGTGATGAACCCCAACGCCAGACTGCGCAGAGAAGATAACGAATAAATCTCTCTGTGGTTATTTTTGCTAAATAAAAGTTAAATAAACCCCCCAAAAAATTGATCTGTTCCTGTGCCTGATCCACCCAAGTTGAATCTGTCCCATCATGAGAAAGTCCCCCCAAGGAGTCCCCACTGTAACTTGCTTCCCATACAACTACCTCACCCCCCCGACACCTGTGTCTCGCCATTGTCCACCACCTCCTCAGACAACACTGGTAAATCCCCACTGTCAGCACACGGAAACAGCAAAAGGTCTTGCGAATTGGGGCAGAGAATGTTCTGGGCTAGCACATCAGAGAAGGGGTGACTATGGGGTTCCAGGGAGTACGTGACCACATGCAATCTCCATCTAAAAAGTCATGCCACACTTGATCAATCTCATAATTTACGACTGTACTGGTTGATGCTAAATTTTTAAGTTGGGGTCCTGCGTCGTCATTCTAACTCCATCCGGCTGTTGTCACCACCACACACGCTAGCCCAGGGGTCACTCCTCTGGCTCTTCCAGCAAAACCTCCTTCCCCCCAGCCTGCCCCCCCACCTACAGGCCCTCTCTCCAAACAATTTACGTCTTTGTCCTATCTTTCTCTCTCTCCAAACCATTTTTCCGGATAGCTGCCATATACGGTTTTAAACTGAGTAGTATACATAGAAGACATACCACACTTGATCAATCTCATAATTTACGACTGTACCGGTTGATGCTAAATTTTTAAGTTGGGGTCCTGCGTCGTCATTCTAAATACATCCGGCTGTTATCACCACCACACACGCTAGCCCAGGGGGCACTCCTCTGGCTCTTCCAGCGAAACCTCCTTCCCCTCATCTACAGGCCCTCTCTCCAAACTATTTACCCGGATAGGGGACGTATTAGATATTGTACTGATGTTTTTTGTTTTTCTTCTTTTAATTGCCTCCTGACCTGTGATAGGCAGAGCATGGCCACGTCCCCTTAGCTGCAGTGGGAAAGACACTCCCCTGGCCAGAGCAAGTTCTTTTTCCGTTTTCCGTGGTGGAAAAATCCATGAACTATAAGATCCCAAGATAGGGGACGTATACGGTATTAAACTGAGAAGAATCGATACCATACCGGTTGATGCAACAGTTTTTCTAAATCCAGTCCGGCTGTTGTCACCACCACACACGCTAGCCCAGGGGGCACTCCTCTGGCTCTTCCAGCAAAACCTCCTTCCCCCCAGCCTGCCCCCCCACCTACAGGCCCTCTCTCCAAACAATTTACCCAGGTAGGGGACGTATTAGATATTGTACTGATTTTTTAATTGCCTCCTGCGATAGACGGGAATCAAACCCAGGTCAACTGCTTGGGAAGTAGCTATGCTCACCACTATACCACCAGCAGGCAAAGCAACTGATAAGAACAGATACTAAACTTGATGTCAGCTGCAGTGCCAGCATGAGCAGTGGTGTCACCTGCAGGCGGTGATGGACCTTCGTTGCACCTAGTTGGGTGCTTCCCTAACATGTGATGGGCATGTGCCTCGCCTTTCTTGGTCTGGGTGAGCACAATTGCTATGAGGGTAACCACCAGGCTGTTGCCTGAGAATTTGGGGTAATGGTGGGATTAGGCAGCCTCAGAGGCATCCATGCATGCTGCCCCTGCTTTTTCCTGTCCATTTCCGTGGTGTTTCCATCATTTTCTGAGGTTTCCAGGTTTTCACCCAGCCTTCCCTAGGCAGAGACTTGGTCCCCTGCAAAAATGCTTGAGTCTCCCATTGACTTCAATGGGGTTTGTTATTCGAAACGAGCACCCGAGCATCGGGAAAAGTTCGACTCGAATAACGAGCACCCGAGCATTTTAGTACTCGCTCATCTCTAATAGTAACATAGTTTATAAATCCTCCTAAAATTAAAGGGAATCGATCAGCATAAAAATGTAGTGTAATCTTCCGGCAGCAGGTTATAGAGCGGGAGGAGCTGAACAGATTGATGTATAGATTTATAAGAAAGGTTCAGTAAATGGGTCCGGTGAGGTGGAGGGAGTCTGGCAGACAGGCCCCCTCAAAAGTTGGACATCTTTAACCCTTTAGTGACCACTAATACACCTCTCACATTAGAGCTATGGTCCAGCTTTCACAGCCTGGACTGGCAGAGGCACCAATCTGGGCCGTTTAACCCCATATATGCCACAGTCAATAGCAGTCGTGGTATACAGTGGAATCGGAATCCCTCCCTTACCGTCTATTTGATTTTATTATTATTTTTCTGGAAAATGTGCCAAAAATCACCGTCAGCTGATCCTTTTATCTGAGGAAGTAGTAAACCCACACTGGACGCTGGGATTACAGGGCCCAGAATGCAGACAGAGGCCATGTAGCTGGAGGACGGTTCACCTCAGGACAGGCCTCCCCTCTGTCCTCCCTCAGCCTCACACCCTGTCATTTCCTCCACAGCCGGATCATACCAACTGCAGCTACAGGGCAGGGGTGCAGGGATAGAACGTTCCACTTCAGCTCCACAGAGCACCTCACACTTTCCAGCTGCTCACAGTCCTGTTGTGACAGGAAACCTGTGTTGTATCTCATTCTGCGTAATCCTCTCATCTGCTGCTCACCTCTGTGATTTGGACATTTTCAGGAGTGGAAAAATCCTCTGTGTCTGATCTCCATTCACAGTAGGGACCTGGTGATATCACAGGGTCATGTGACATTCAAAGCCTGAAATCCAAAGTGACTGTGTGCCTCACCCTGAGCCCCATAACTGAGGGCTGGTTATTATGATGCTTATACAGCACATGGGATGTAGATATCACCCAGCTTCTACATGTCACATCACCCAGTGACATCACAAGGTCCTTACGATGCATGGAGCTCAGACACAACCCTGTCCTGTATAAGAACCACTGACTCATTCACATTAAACACAGACGAACCCGCCAGTCGCACCTGCGCAGGAGAGCAGCGGTCTGAATACAGTAACTGTACGACAGGTGAGCGGTAGGGCGAGTTCACACCTGGAAGATTACTGAGTAAGCATCTGTCAGGCTGTGATGTAAGATTTCCATGGATTTCCTCCAGCTCCATCCAACTCTACTGTGCGTCTGACCGAGCGGTGGAAATGTCTACGACAAATCTGCTCCATGTGAATGCACTGTGTACGGGGTTACGATTACTGTGACTTTTTGAGGCGCTACTGATTGATTTTAACCCTTGAGCCACAGCTGCAATCCACCAAAATACATTGGGGGTCATTTATCATGGCGCTTTATGCCAGGTGTGAGCGTAAAAAAGTTGCATGCCCTCTTTGTGTAACTTTTTAAACACCGGGGCTCCTAAATTTAGACAGTGCCCTGTTTTTACTGGGGAGAGATGAGGACCATCAGCCCAGGCGAATTCATTTATACCCGTTTTCAGGTGTAAATGACGATGGAAATCTACTGATCAGTCAGGGGCTGGAGTAACTGTCAGTCTAGGTGCACCGACTGCTGGAGGCTGCACCTAATTTATGACAAGGCCTCCGCATGAGGTAACAAAGACCGGCATGAAGCGCTGGCCAGTGATAAATGACCCCCGATGAGTTGTGTGCAGTATTGTGGACTCCCGCGGCTAAACTCAAACCGTGGCCCCAGAAAAAGTCCCAGTGGCGCCATTGTCCAGCTGGATGGAAGCCAGTAGATAAGGAGCAGATAACTCCACACAGGCTCACATGAGGGCACCTAGAGAGAAATTATCAGTGCCCCGAAAAAGGGAGGCGACTTAACAGAAAAGGGGTGTGGCTTCCCAGAGCAGTATTAGTATAACGTTAGAAAAGTGTCCGGCCGCGCACAACATTCATCATCGCCCCTGAGCCCCTGTGACGGGTTTGCTGCATTTCTAAAGAGACTGTCTAAGGGCTTCCTGTAATAAGAGGCCACGTTTTTATTGTTTGGTGTGAAGGCACAGGCTCCATGGTGGTGGCTCCGCTCGTGGACTGGACACTCTTGTGGTTATTGTGCAGTCACAACGATAAATGTGGCTTCAAATCCAGCTCTGCCCACAAAACCTTTGTGAATGTAAACTGATGCAAAGCACACGAAATATGGCACAAATGCTTCATCAATTTGTCGCAAATGCCACGAAAAACAGGCAAAACCGCTCAGCCCTTGTGGTGCAGTGGATGTCCTACATTAACCCCTAATGGTCCTTTACAGGGACTGATAATCAGTGCGAATATTAGGGATTTGTAGGAACCCCCGTTCCCAATAATTGACCTGTGTAAAAGGTGCAAACTTTTGTTCATCTGGTGATCGTGTCTTTCACCTGAAATCTAAGGGCACAGCCACACGGTCAGGTTTCCTGGTGCAGTTCTGAAACCATAACCAGGAGTGAATTACAGGAAGTTGTATCCTTTATATCCGTACGTCCTTTCCTTTTTTGAATCTCTCCTGATTTTGGCTTCCAGAACTGCACCAGGAAACCTGACTGTGTGACCGTGCCCTAAAATCAGAGGCTTTTTACGCCGTCTTTGTTTCCCCCCTGCACTGCCAGAGGATTCGCCTAATATATGTCAAAACGTGCGCCTGGAGTAAAAAGGACTCCTGTCCCTGAGAAGAGTTCTCTTACTCCTCTGGTACCGTACATGTGTATTCTCCTGACCCCGGAACAGCCCCCGTCATGTTGTTTCTACTCTCATTTGGTGAGGACGGAGTAAAATCACCCATGAAATTAAATATTGTCCAACTGGCTTGAAAGGGAACCTGCTCCCATAGAAATGTGAATTAATCTGCAGACAGCAGGTTATAGAGCAGGAGGAGTGGAATAGATGGATTTATAGTTTTACTAGCTGAAGGATTTCGGTTTATGGTATATTTAATCTATTTCATTTAATGTTTGTGTGTGTTTGTTAAAAAATATTGAGAGTGACTTCTACAGTGCCCTCCCCTTTAACAGTGACCTCCACAGCAGCCCACCTCTTAACAGTAACATCCACAGCGCCCTCCCCTTTAACTGTGATCTCTACAGCAGCTAGGGTGGCCACTGTCTTCACCCCAGAAAGCCGGACCTCACCAGCCACTCCCCCAAACGTGAAGCAGCGCCCCCGGTCCCTATGAAGACACACCACTAAACATGAGGCCACGCCCCCTGGCTCTGTGACGACACAGAGGAGAAGCTGTCTGAGCGTGAGCTACTGAAAGGGTGGACATCCCTGTGTCTGTCCAGGCACTGCGCCGGACGGAGAACAGGTAGCCAGAAAGCTGGACTGTCCAACCTAAAGCCGGACATCTGGCCACCCTAACATCAGCCTGACCTTAGGGTGACCAGAGGTCCGGTTTTAGGCTGGACAGTCTGGCTTTCAGACTCCCTGTCCACTGTCCGGCGCAGGGCCTGGACAGACACAGGGATGTCCACCCTTTCAGTAGCTCACACTCAGACAGCTTCTCCTCCGTGTCTTCACGGAACCAGGGGGAGTGGCCTTGTGTTTAGTGGTGTGTCTTCATGGGGACCGGTGGCGTTGTTTCACGTTGGGGGGAGGCTGGACAGTCTGGCTTTCAGACAGCAGCACTGTGCAGTCTTAGCGTGAGCTGCAGGGAAAAAGTCACCCTCCTCCCACCCCTGCAGCTGACAGAAGTTGATTTTTACCTTCATTTTTTCAATCCCGGTCAGATGCTGAGTGGAAGGGGTGTGGCCTGACTGAGCGTGACTTAGTGGGACCTGGGGTTGGGGCTTTTAAGTCCTTCTTTTTAGGGTGGCCTGAATTATAGGTTGATGCCATAGTAATTTAGGAGGAAACACAGTGGGAAGCAGTGGAAGAAAACATCTTTTATTACTACTGAACGGTAAATAAGTGAAATTTACATTATATGAGGTAATGATTGATGATGAGTTAGTCTAAAACATAAGTTGTATTTTTGGTAACCGGAATACCCCTTTACCATTGTCATCCACAGCGCTCTGCCCCTTTAAAACAAACTTACAGCAATGAACTGGCTGGGTTGCTATGGAAACCTGGTGTGTGGAGACTGCCTGTGAGCTTCTATTGGCTGATAAGGGTCATGTGACCAGGCTTCTATTGGCTAATGCATATTTTGGGAATATCTCAGGAACGGTACGTCCTGGAGAGCTGAGACCTGGTCTAAAACCTTCCCGGACACCTGATGTACCTGTGTGCCAAATTTTGTGATTGTAGCTGCGACGGTGCGGATTCCTTTAGCGGACATACACACACACACACTCAGCTTTATATATTAGATCGGTCAAGATTCAGTGAAACTTGTACATTATATATTTATATCTCTACTCATTCTGGACTCTGCAGTCACGGAGGCATTCATATCAGTGATTGACAGCTGACTCTGCATACACAGTCATAGAGGGAAGCCTGTAAGTCACTGATAGTACTGCCTCCTAGACTTCATAGCCCTGAATGAGCAGAGATTAGCAGGATAACACAGCTTTGCATGGGTATATTTCATCTATTTCATTTAATGTTTGTGTGTTAGGTTAAAGGGTTTCTGTCACCAGATCTGGGCATATTAAACAGGATGACATTTGCAATGTGCAAATGTCACCTGATGCCCAATCTGGTATTAATTTTTTTATTGGTGCCCCCGTTTTTGATAAAAATGATGTTTTATTTTATGCTAATTAGGCTTACTAGGTGCAAGGGGCGGTTACCCTGCACCTAGTAAGCTCCGTTTGCCCACCTGCGGTCACGCCTACCTTGTCTTGATTGACAGGGCCAGGCAGCTTGTTCGATCCTCTGCCGGCCCTGTGCGCGATTCAAATCCCGCGCCTGCGCCGTGTGGAATAAAATCGGCGCAGGCACAGTGAGCGGCACTGGCCGCCGGGCTCCCGGCTACCTCACTGCGCCTGTGCCGAAGCCTAATTAGCATAAAATAAAACATCATTTTTATCAAAAACGGGGGCACCAATAGAAAAATTAATACCAGATTGGGCATCAGGTGACATTTGCACATTGCAAATGTCATCCTGTTTAATATGCCCAGATCTGGTGACAGAAACCCTTTAAAAGATATACATAGTGTTCCTTATAACAGTGACCTCCATAGTTCCCTTCCCCTTTACATTAACCCCCAGAGCACCTGCTCCCTTAAAATTTGACTTCCATAGCACCCAGCTCGTTACAGTGACCTCTACAGCAACCCACCCCATTAACTCTGACCTCCACAGCACCACCCCCTTAACTCTGACCTCCACAACACCTCGACCCTAAACTTTGAACTTCGCAACACCCCACCCCTTAACAATGACCTCTACAGCAGCTTTCCCCTTAACTGTGACCTCCACTGCACTCTGCCCCCTTAACTGTGACCTCCACAGGACCCCACCCTCTTAACTGTGACCTCCACAGCACCCTGCCCCCTTAATTGTGTCCTCCACAACACCCAGTTCCCATAGCAGTGTTCTCCACAGCAGCCCAATCCCTTAAGCACCCTGCCGCTTAACATTGACCTCCACAGCAGACCCACCCCCTGAACTTCACCCTAACAGTTACCTCTAACAGTGAAGAAAAAGTTGTTTTGGAAACCTGGTGTAACTGTGTGTGTCAAGACTGAAGGACCTGCGAATTTCTATTGGATAATGAGGGTGATGTGACTGTGTGAAGCTGCAAGCTCCTATTGACTAATACATGTCATGAGTAAGGGTCTTCACAACGTGATCCGGAACGCGTAGACTAGTGTGCCTTTTTGTGCCTTTGTGGATTTTGGATTTTAATTGCTGGAAAAATAAAGGCTGTGCCTTTTATCGGAAGGAAACAGCTTCATCAGGTGCCCCCAGCTTGCCTCCCAATGCCATCAGGTACCCCCCAGTGCCACCATCTCCCCCTACTAGCCATGTCCCCAGCGCCAGTGAAATAGAATACTTACATCTGCTGCTCCTCAGCTCATCCTCCTCTGCTCCGCGCGCTGCACTGACCTCCTCACCTCACGCAGTGTCGGCTCACGATGTGTCAGGATAAAGTACAGTGAAGCGCGCGGGACGGCGGGTGACCACGGAGCGGTGAATAATAGCAAACGCTTCACTCCCCCTCCGTGGTCACATGACACAAATGAATCCTCGATGCAAAAAAATTGCATTGAGAATTTTTGTATCGAGTAATTGTTTCAGCCCTACTCATCTTCTCCTGCTCTATAACTTGCTGCCTGCTGCTCAGACACCATGTTCAATGTGACACGATCCCTTTAAAAAGTCGCAAAGAAGAGGTTTGACTTTTTATGTCAAAATCAGGAATAAAGATGTTTGTAAATGAAGCCCCCCCCCCCCCCTCCAGCGCTGTCATAAAAGAGATCAGGAACAATGTTTGTCCCCATATAGTGAAGGTGAGTGCTCTGTGTAAATGCAGCCCTCACTTCCGCTGACGATCAAGCAATTATTGGGAACGTTTGGTTTGTTCCTGATAATTGCCTGACGTAAAAGACAAAGTTAGGCCTAATCTTCATGGTCAGTTTGATATATAAAGAGTCTCACTATACATGTATAACATGGATATCCGCAATATATAAAATTATATAAAAAAAAAATATATATATATACACTGGTGGGTGGGGGGAGACCTTTGGCTGTACATCCATCATGTCACAGGGTACGTGGTCACTTAAATAGGCGTTATTATGGCAGTGTTATCGCTATATAGGGGCCATTGATACATATATATTTGATAGCGATCATCTAATATATAAAGCTGTGTGTGTTTGTGTATGTCCTCTAAAGGAATCCGCACCCCGAAATTTGGCACATGGGTACATCAGGTGTCCAGGAAGGTTTTAGAACGGGTCTCAGCTCTCTCAGACGTACCGTTCCTGGGATATTTCTAAAAAATGCATTAGCCAATAGAAGCCTGGTCACATGACCCTTATCAGCCAATAGAAGCTCACAGGCAGTTAGTCTCCACACACACCAGGTTTCCATAACAACACAGCTATTTTCCTTCACTGCTGTAGGTCTGCATTAAAGGGGTGGATGACACTGTTAAAGGGATATTCCGGTTACCATAAATATAACTTATGTTTTAGACTAACTCATCATCAATCATTACCTCATTGTCACGACAGGGGAACAAGCGATAGTGTGCCCTGTCTGAACCCCACCTCTTTCCCTGCCTACTTACAGTAGATGCCCTAGGCGGCAAAACCGTAACTTGGTGGCAGTCCCTATACTGGATAAGTTCACAGGGAAGGGAAGGGGAACACGGGGAAAGACTAACACAGACAGAACAAACACTATAATAGGATAGTCAGCAAGCCAAAGTCGTACCAGGAAGTCACGTCAAAAACCAGGGGAGAGAGTGAAGTCCAAAGTCCGTAGCCAAAGAACCAAATTCACCAAACAAGTCACAAGGGAAAACGCACAGCACTGCTTAGTAAGACTAATCACAGGCAACCTGTGACCACAGGTTGCCAGTTTAAATAGCCCTCCAAATAGGTCATGTGATGTGGCCAGCGTCACATGACCTTATTTCCATAATGAGCGCTGGACAAACGTGACCAGCGCTCAAATTAATTCTAAATTGGTCATGTACCAATGTACATGCTCATATACAGTGCCTAAACAAATAAATACATAATAATAATAAACCAGAGTCTGAGCGCTAGTTCCCCAGGCCAGCACTCAGATGCCCCCGCCTGCTCGTTGTCCAGGAACGGGGAGGACGCTGGATGCATGGCAGCAGAGAGTGCGCCGGGTCCTCCCCGAGTAGCGTCGCCATGGAGACGAGGACGCTTCCTGCGTCCTCGCTCCATAGGGCCGATGGGAGACCGGCGGCGCAACACAGGGGGACCGCACCGCCAGCTCCCTGTTACACTCATATAATGTAAATTTCACATCTTTACCGTTCAGGAGTAATAAAAGATGCTTTCTTCCACTACTACCCACTGTGTTTCCTCCTAAATTACCATGGCTTTGACCTGTAATTCAGGCCACCCTCAAAAGAAGGACTTAAAAGCCCCACCCCCAGGTCCAGCTAAGGCACACCCCAACACGGTCAGATCACTCCCTTCCACTCTGCAGCCAACGGGGATTGAAAAAATGAAGGTAAAAATCTCCTTTCAGCTGCAGGGGTGGGGGAGGGTGACTTTCTCCCTGCAGCTCATTGCTCAGACTGCACAGTGCTGCTGCTGAGAGCGAGCTGTTCAAAAGGACATCCCTGTGTCCATTCAGGCCCTGCCCCGGATGGTAGACAGGGAGTCTGAAAGCCAGAATGTCCAGCCTAAAACCAGACCTCTGGCCACTCGAGGGGCAGGCTGATGTTAGGGTGGCCAGATGTCCGGCTTTAGGCTGGACAGTCTGGTCGTCTGGCTCCCTGTCCTCCGCCCGCCACAGTGCCTGGATGGACGTAGGGATGTCCACCCTTTCAGTAGCTTACACTCAGACATCTTCTCCTCTGTGTCTTCACTTAGTCAGGGGGCGTGACCTCGTGTTTAGAGGTGTGTCTTCATGGGGACTGGGGGTATGGCTTTACGTTTGGTGGCATGGCTGGTGAGATCTGGCTCTCTGGGGTGAAGACAGTGGCCACTCTAGTTGCTGTGGAGGTCACTGTTAAAGCGGCGGGCTGCTGTGGAGGTCACAGTTAAAGGGGCGGGCGCTGTAGGTGTCACTCTCAATATATTTTAACAACACACACATAAACATTAAATGAAATAGATGAAATATACCCGGGCGAAGCCGTGTCCTTCAGCTAGTTTTATATATTGTGGCTATCTATTTATCAAGTTTTGCATGTATTGAGCCTTTTGATTACGTAACCTGGAGCCTATATACATGTATAGTGAGACTCTTTATCTCACATTGATTGTCTTATATTTTAAGGGCACTGGTGTATATGATTTAGGAGATCCCCTCCCCCCATGCAGTGTTTTCTGTGTCTGATTTCTCCTAGTCTCTGATTTTGTATTTGCAGTATAATCATGTATCTAATAAAGATTTCTATATTTTTATTCTAGTATTATATTGTTTTCCCATAGTGTGTTACAGTTACATTGTGTTCTATGGGCTATATAGGCTATCTAGCTGACAGATGAGGTTTTGGTAGGTTATTTAGAACAACATAGCTAAAACAAGACACTCAAAGGTCAGTCTGTCTGGTTTGGGTGGTAAACAATGTCTGGCTTTTTCCCTCCAAAGCATGCTCTTCTTTGAACCCTATAGTCTATCAGTTTTCTTTAACCCTTTCCACAGAGCCTCGCAAATGCAGTTACACAGTATTAAACACTGCACGTTAACCCTTTCGACTGAAATAAAGTAAAGTGTCTAACTTTGCATATGGGAAATAGGTTTAAATGTCCACAAACGTCACAGTATCCCTGCTCCAGGGCACTACATGTCTGTGATGTCCCAGATCCGGCACTACAGAGATTTTCCTTGTTCTGCTCCTATGACAGAACAGAATGACAAAAGTCAGTACTGCAGGTGTGAACGAAGCTTAAAGGGGTCCTCTGGGAATTAAGAAAATGAAAATACTTTACTATTACTTTTTATAAATATTTTCTCAAATACCTTTCATTCATTATAATGGCTCGTTTTGTCAGGGGAACAATCATTAGTAGTGATAATTGTGAACTAAGGTGCTCGGTTGCTCTGGCCGAGCACTCAGGGGTTCTCGAGTGCTCGGCCGAGGACCCAAGCATAATTGAAGTCTATGGGAGTAAACCAGGCACCCCCTGCTCGGTTGGTTTACCCCCCCTCCCCGCTTGGTTTACACAAGTGCCCCAAATTAAAAAAAAAAACACACACAGACATACTTACCTTCCCTGGCAGCTCCCGACCTGCTACAGCAGGAAGATGGCGCGCAAAGTGGTAATTTTGACCACAGTGCCACCTCCTGGATGGGAGGAGGGAGCTGCAGGGAAAGGTAAGGACGGATCCGTTTACTAGTGTGTCACACCAAACGGATCCGTCCCCATTGACTTGCATTGGGGTCATGACGGATCCGTCTAGGGGACTCGAGCTTTGCACTCGAGTACACTCAGTGTTCGGCATGCTCGCTGAACACTAATCATTAGGAGAAACAAAATGTCCGCCGTCCTATTACTACACAGAAAACCTGTCCTAATCACACAGTAGGACAAGTTACTTCACAACACTGAGGTAAAGATCTGCCTCATCCTCCTCTCTGCTCTACTTGTCAGGAATCAGGATCCTGAATAAAGGTGAATCTCTGTAGGAATAGAGCTCATGAGCAGCAACACTTGTCTGCAGTCTCCATTACCACAGTCTGGCCTGTCCGTCCTCTCTGTACTTCATGTCTCCTCATGAACTCCATTTCTACAGAGATTCAGCTAAAGATCTTATCTGTATTCAGGACCATAATCCCTGACAAGCAGAGCCGAAAGGAGGATGAGGCAGCTCTTTACCTCAGTGCTGTGAAGTAACTTGTCCTACTGTGTGATTAGGACAGGTTTTCTGTGTAGTAATAGGACGGTGGCCATTTTGTTTCTCCTAATCATTGCTCCCCAGACAAAACAAGCCATTATAACTAATGAAAGGTATTTGGGAATATATTTATAATAAAGTAATATTAAAGTATTTTCATTTTCTTAATTCCTGGAGAACCCCTTAAATACATACCTCAGATGCCTCAGACCATTATGATAGTGACAAGAGAACTACAAGTCTCATCACGGCCAGGATGTTATTGGGAATTAGAAGGAAATACATGGAGGGGTAAAGAGGTGAGAACTACAACTCCCAGCATATCCAGGCTGTTGTTATTGGACACAAGTAGACCTGGAGAGGGTATAAGAGGAGGGAACTATGTACAACCCTCAGCAGGTGCAGATTGTTATTGTAGGACATCAGCTGACAATACTGGGTGAGGGGTTTGAGAGAACTACAACCCCCAGCATATCCAGACTACTATTATTTAGCATCAGTATACATTACAGGGACAGCTCTACAACCGTCAGCTCTGTCAGGATGTTATATCCCAGGACATTCCTCCCCTCCTCTCCATGCACAGCACAGAAGCCCCGCCCCCTCATCCTATAGGCCGTCCACTAGAGCTCAGCACTGGTCACATGATGATATTACCACAGGTCCTTCTCCACATCCTATAGAAGTGTAACTGGGGGTCGGGGGGCATTTGTCCATGTCCTGGTCCCTTCCCTCATGGATCCCATAGCAGCTTGAGTGGTCTGCCTCCATTAGAGCTATGCCAGTGGTCCAGGAACTGTAAGTTGGCTTAGGAATTACTTGACGGAAAGTACAACGCTTACCATGTCATTAACCCTTAGATGACCCTACGACTTTCCATTTTTGTTTTTTACTCCCCGTCTATACATGGCTAGCATATTGCGGTTTGCTCTCGGGTCTGGAGACGCAACTGAACGGAATGCTTTTAGGAGCGCTCCGTTGTCTTCAGTTCAGTTTTGTCCCAATTGTCAATGAATGGGGACAAAACTGAAGCGTTTTATTCCGGTATTGAGCCCCTATGACGGAACTCAATACCGGAATTATAAAACGCTCGTGTGAAAGTAGCCTAATGAGGCCCTGTTTATTGCCGGACAGGTTGTACTCTGTAATGACACAATTTAATATTGCATCTGATGTAGTGGGGAACTGGAACTGGGCCCATCTGCCAAACGTCAAGGCGATCTCAGTAAGTTCCCGTCTTACTTGACGTTTGGCAGACGGGCCCAGATAATTTTGTACAAAATATATTTGCCAAGAATCTAAAAATTTACTGAATAAGCGTAGCATTAGCACCACATTACTATGGCATTTTTGTACTTTATTTGGTTTGCAGAGTGCTCTTGCATTGTAAGTAATTTTGTATCCTTTGCGATGACTTCTAGGTAATGAGGCAGTACAAACAGTATCCTCCTTCCTCAGGGAGCTACCTTCTTGACTGCAGGAACCCCCATAATCAATCATCTTGTAGAGTCTTGCTGCTGCCTGCCAATGCAAGAACAAATATTTGCATGCAGCTTTATGGTGGGATCTCAGAATGAATTTTTGCTGGTGGGCCATAGGCATCCCAGTCTGGCTGTGTCTACTGTGAGTGTATTACTGACATTGCTAATGACCTTGTTCATGAAAGATGCTATTAGACAGCAGTTGCCTTCTGCTACATCAGCGATATCTCCGGGGCCTGGAGAGAAGGGATGTTTGATCCTCCCCCTCCTGTTCTCATTCTGACTCAGAAGACATTGTAGTGACTCAGCTCTTTCCTCTGGCTCAGATACAGAATATAAAAAAAAAAAATCTGTTTTCCTCTGAAGATACCCGAGAACTTATAAAGGCAGTTAGAACTACTATGGACTTGACAGGATGTTCGGTTGCCTGGAACAAGAGGAAAAAACATGTATCTCCAGTACATAAAAATACCCATTGTAGGATCAAGCATGAATGGAAGGGGCCTGATAGGAAACTATGTATTCCTAGAACCATTAGTAACTTGTCCTAAAGTAGATGAATCCCGGCTAAGTTGTCTAAGGGAGTGAATGCCTTACCATTGGAGGATACAGGTTAGTTAAAGAAGAACTCCCGCAAAAAATTTTATTCCATGTCCTGCTAGAAATGTACATGATGTAATCTGCAGTGAATGTCATTTTTCTTACCAGTGTCTGTATTTTTGTGTTATATCTCCCTGATGCTTCTCATCTGTGTCATGTGACTAGGAATCAGACCCACCAACTTACACAGCATCTTATGTGTGGACAGGAAGTCTATTTCTCTATGTATTCTTATGGGAGCCTCACTCTGAGTCTCATAGGAATGAATAGAGAAGTAACTGGCTTCCTGTCCTGGGTCAGTTGGAGGTCAGGGAGTTGGTCACATGACACAGCTACAATTAGAAGAGAGGGGACAGCTCTTAGATACAGTCTCTGATGAGAAGATTGCATTCACTATAGATTATATTGTGCAGCTTTCTAACAGGTCAGAGAATAAAGATTTTTGCGGGAGTTCTTCTTTAAGGTGTGGATAGGAATATAGACACATGCTCAAAAAGATCTTGGTATTCGGCACCAATCATTGCATCTACTTCTTGGTTGGCTCAGCTATTATAATCCTATAATAAGATTAAAGACTCCTTTCCTCTTCTCCGGAAAGCAGTAGACTGAATCTGTAAGGATGATGGCTAGGTCTACATGACTACCTAATACAACTAGAAGGACTTATGGTTAAAGTCATGGTCTGGGGACACTAGATGTAAAATGAAGCTTTAGAGTACTCATTTATGGTATTATCCTGTTTGGTCAGGATTTGGAAAAAAAAAATCTTCTGATGTAAGAAAAATAAAATTTCCCTTCCGTAGATATAGAAAGGGAGGCTTTCCGGCCAAAAGACAGAAGTGGAAGTCCTCGAAAAGAAGTAGAGGCAAAGGTTTCTTGTTTAATCCCAAAACAACTGAAAGGTCTAAACGATGACTCTTCAGACCGAGTCTGAGGAACACTAATATTTTTTATGGTGAATGGGAAAACCTCACAAATCGGTGAGTTTTGAAGTTAATAAGAAATGGTTACAGTATCCTATTTCTGTCTCCTACCTTCAAGATAACCTTCAAGATAACCTCGATTCAGAAATCTGGCCAGTTACAGCAAGTTCTAGGAAGGGAAGTTTTGGATGTGTTTTCAAGAGAAGTAATTGCTCCTTGTTCCTTTAGACCAAATAAAACAAGACTTCTATTCTATGGTCTTTCTAGAAAAAAACAAACATGAGTTTTCATTTGATGATAATTCTAGAAAACCTCAACAAACTGATAAATTACGAAAAGTTCAAAATGGAAACAATAAAGTTGACAATAAATGTCCTTCAGCCGGGGGATTATGTGGCGTCCTTGGATCTTCAGGAAGCCTACAGTATTATGTTCCCATTTGTCCTCGATATCAAACATTCCTAAGACTGGCTGTTTACATAAAAGGAAGGTCGAAACATTTTCAGGTTCTTCCTTTTGAAATTACGACAGCTCTGCGTGTTGTCACCGAGATCACGCTGGAGGTAGTTGTTCATCTAAAAAGGATAAATGTGGTGATTATTCATTACTAAGATCTCCTGATTGTGAGCAGCTCAGCAGTTTCACTAGAAGAATCCGTGTTTCAGTCATGACAACCACCGTACCTGCTGGGATGGTTGATTAATTGGAAGAAATCCAAGAAATTGCCTTCTCAAATATCACTACTTTTGGGAATTCTGTTAGATTCGGTCAGACAGAAGAGCTTCGACTCGTAGAAAAGTTTCTTGTGAAGGAATTCAGCGGTTGATCCTCCTTATCCATTTGCCAGGGGATGGCCCTTCTGAGTTCCTTCCCACCTTGTATTCCAGCGGTCAGGGGGGATCCATTCGAGAACTCTTCAGAGGGCTATTTTTGCCTCATGGAGGAAAAGCAAGGAATCTCTGGAAGATCAGGTTTCTGTTCTCTCCAGTGGTGAACCGATCCCTGGCTTGTTGGGAAGACAGAAAGAAATTAGGTTGGCCCATGGAGTCCCAAATTTCTGCAGATCGTGACAAAAGATGCAAGCCTATGGGGTTGGGGAGATCATTATTTTCATATCTCCCCACAGGTGAAATCTACTAAGGATTAGGCAAACGTCTTCAAGTCTCAGGGAGTTGTCAGTGGTTTGGATGGCTCCACCTGCTCTGACCAAGTATCTTGTGGGCAAGGACATTCGAGCAAGATCAGAAAATGTGACCATGGTACTGTACTGCATCTTTTTTATAAACCATCAGGGAGGAACAAGGAGTGTGGCCCTAATGGAAGTAGCACACCAAATTTTTGGTTGAGCAGAAAGTCATCTTTGCTCCCTATCAGCAGTTTGTATAGGAGGACATTGCATAGGAGGAAAACTGACTGTAAGAGCAGATTATTTAAGCAGGGTGAGACTAGATGCAAAAGAGTGGAGTCTCAATCCCAAGGGATCCCTCAAATAGATCTGTTTGTATCAAAGGAAAATTCAAAACTTAGCAAAGTCTTACCCCCTAACCATGGAAGAAGGGGTGGATGCTATGAGCAAAAAGTGGGACTTTCAGTTGGGCTCTGCATTCCCTCCATTGTCCCTAATTTATTCTCCCTAGAATATTAAAGAAGATCAGAGAGGAAAGTCCAATAAAACGTGGTTCCCTCTGCTAAGGAAATAGTCTCTGGAAGGCCTGTGGCTAAAATTTTCCACCCTGAGGTAGACTGCCATTGGTTAGCTGCCCGGATTCTGAAAGGCTAATTCTTAAATCTAAAGGCCTTTCCAGGGGAGTAATTCGTACTATGGTGGCAAGCAGAAAGGAAGCCCCTTTCAAAATTTATTCTAAAGTCTGGAATAAATATAGTTTGTTTGTTTTTTTTTGTTTTTGTGTGTGTAATAGTGGGGAATTCTCCAAACATTTTTTCTATTCAGCTAATATTGAATTTTCTACAAGTAGGATTTCAAGAAAGGTTGAGCCCCAGTACATTTAATGTTCATATTTCTGCTTTAAGGATAGCTTTCCATGAAAGGATTGCAAGTAGCAATGAGTGAATTTCATATTTTGAAGTTCGTTTTCGGTTCGGGTTGTGGTATAAGCTGAATTGCGTTAGGGATTCCTTTACAACGGACCATATGCATTCCGTAATGGAATTGGTTTAACGGAATGCCTTTAGAGATTCTGTCATAGTAGAAGTCTACGCCTGCAGAACGGATCCATCCGGAGAGAATCCGTTATGCAGGCGTAGACGTCTACTAAGACAGGACCTCTAAAAGCATTCCATTAACCCAATTCCATGACGGAATGCATATGGTCCGTTGTAAAGGAATCCCTAACGCAATTCAGCTTATACCACAACCCGAACCGAAAACAAAGTCATCCCTGGATCATAAAAGGGTCTGACCAGTTGAGGGCTAAGACCATCATTCCTCCTTGGAATCTCAATTTGGTGATGTTAAGTTTGTCTGGGTTTCTATTTGAAATCCGTTTAACTGAAATTTCTTTAAGACTTCTCACTGTAAAAACAGTTTTTCTAGTGGCGATAACAGACAGGAGAGTTGGCGAAATCAAGGCTTTAAGGATTAGAGTATAGTAGTGTTTAGTATGTATCATGTAGTAATACATTAGTCAGCAAAAATATCTCTCTCATTCTCTCTCTCTCTCTCTCTCTCATTCTCTCTCTCTCTCTTTCTCTCTCTTTCTCTCTCTCTTTCTCTCTCTTTCTCTCATTTTCTCTCTCTCTCTCACTCTCTCATTCTCTCTCTCTCATTCTCTCTCTCTCATTCTCTCTCTCTCATTCTCTCTCTCATTCTTTCTCTCTTTCTCTCATTCTCTCTCTCTCTCTCTCATTCTCTCTCTCATTCTCTCTCTCTTTCTCTCTTTCTCTCTTTCTCTCTTTCTCTCTTTCTCTCTTTCTCTCTTTCTCACAATAATATGCTGGCACTTGTGGCTATAGGTATCCACTTATGAAATGTAGACTAGTGAGTGTGCCTGTCTGGAACTGTGGTGATGGGTGTCTTAACACGTTTTCCCTCACCTTCAGCAAAGTGCCAATCACTCTGACTGTAGACATTGCATCTTGACAAACTTCTGGGGCTTAGCAGCCACCCCGAAGTAGTGTTCCTCACGACGAGCTTGATCTCTAGTCCCTAAGGCCCTTGAAGTGGGAGCAGATGGACTTGCTTACCAAGCTGACAGAAAGTTGGACCAGCTTGCTCCTATCAAGAGAGGGGAAATTTAGTAGTTAGCTCTATTCCCTGTGCCACCCATACGCTGTCTGCTGGTGTATATTATATTACAAACCCACACTTTGCAGAACACATTTCCCCCAACCCTGGGGTATTGCACACAAACTAAACAGTTGCACGCAATGTCAATCAGCCGCTCTTATTCACACATCCATGTCCACTTTGCAGAACGAAGTACTCGGAGAATGTGTTACATGCAATTTTTGTATCCATAAATTTCCAAGTTCAGGGTGTGTCTCAAAAAAATGCATGTTTGAACACTTAAAAAAAATTTCCTATGCAGTGAATGAGCGAAAAACTGACAGAAGACATGTCGTGGTTTTCAGTGACAATGACTTCTATAAGAGTGTTTGTTCTGCAAAAGGACCAAAGTAGTGGATAGCTCTTTTTTTCACACAGTTAATAGAAAAATGAAGAGGAATGGATAAAACCACTAAAATCAAAGGACACATGAGCTGTCTGTGGAGAACTTGGCAGGAAACGACCATGAGTCACCAACGTGTAGCCGCTTTCACCCAGTCAGTGTTTAATTAATTGATTTTTGGCCAGAACAGGGCGTGGAGGCTACAGAGATATGGTACAATGGAAAGAATTGTTCCTTTTCTGTGTTTTTTGACCCGCCCTTGGTTTTGGCTCACAATCACTGATGGAAATAACTGATCAAGTACTGACTAAACACTGACGTGTGAATAAGGCCAACATTATACTGGGTATTAACCCCCTGTTAACTGTTTTGCCAGAGTGAAGCTCCAGCAGTGGGAAAAAGTAGCTACCTGGAGGAGGAGGGCTTTACAGGCTGCTACCTCCTGAATGGTAGCAGCTAGAAACATGCACCTGGTCTTGTTTGAAAGCAGACATTCAAACTTTCAGACAATACCAAAATGACGGCAATATGTTCAGGATAGAGAAAGATATCACTGACAGAAAACGGGATACTGTGAATGCAGCAGAAAATGAAAGTAAAAACAGGTTTTACTCGCGATTATTCCCGACTTGATTTCTAACAGAGATTTCACCTCTGTTTCTTGGACTTTAGTTGTCTTGTCTTAAAGCCTGGACTGTCAGCTTTCGGGCAAGACCAATTGTTTCTAGCTGCTACCATTGAGGAGATATCACCATCTAAAGCAGACCTCCCCCCCTCCAGTTAGCTACTTTTCACACTGTCGGAGCTGGACTCGGGCAGAACAGTTAGGGGTTAAACCGGTGCATGAACTGAGGATAGGGGTGTAATATTACCTTTTACTAAGCATCGGCGAGGCCTCATCTAGAATATGCAGTTCCGTTCTTTCATCGTTCTGGATTTCTGTGATTGCAAAAAACATTCAAAATTGATGAATTTTTGATAAAAAAAAAAAAATTGTCAGAAAATGGTGGACATTTGACACTACATGTTGGACCAGAACCGGTAACAGTAAAGCCTCATTCACACCTCAGTGTTCTCCACGGACAGTACACGTCCCCATTCATTTGAATGTGTGTGTTCAGACATCAGTGTTTCATCACAGTCCGTGGTTCGTTTTTTTTTTTTTTTTTAGCACGGATGCATGTTCTATCTTGATCTGTCTTCCCGGATCCCTCAGGCCCATTATAGTCTATGGGTCCCACCGTGTTGCATCAGTGTTTCACGGATCATTAAGAAGAGATGCTTTGAAAATTATTTTTAAGTTGTTCAGTGTCAGTGAAACACGGATGCAACACGGAGAGCAAAAAACGGACCCAGGGACCCAACACGGATCCTTCACGGAAGCCTCACTGACCACCTGCTCATGGATTTGAACACGGACGTGTGAAGTGAATGAGGCTTAACATGCATGCTATAATGCAGCCACATCATGGCCATCTAATCACACCTTACTTTTTTTTTTTTTTAATAATGTTTTTGTGTCTTTTTTTTTTTTTTTGTTTTGCTTTTTTGCACCTTACTCAACAGACTCCAGCCTGGCACACTCCCTTTTAGGCCTCATACACATGACCGTGGGGCCGCCATACCCGCATTGCAGATTGCAAACTGCTTGGCTTCAGTGGGTCCGCGATCTGCAAGATGAGGCGAAAGATAGGACATGTCGCATCTTTTAGGCTGCAGGGACCTCCCAGGATCACATGCCGTACATTGTACACATGATCCTAGCCAGGCCACAAGGCACGCCGGTCACATCCCTGCGGTCAGGGAGCCTCGGGCGCTGTGAGCATCTAAAAGCAGGTTTTCCCGGAAGAGAATATTGAGGAGCGATCCAAACAAGTTATTCTGTTGGGTAGTTGTACCGTAACGCAGCAGGGATACACAGGGGCACACAGACAATTGCTGCATGCGGTGTTCTTCTCTTCCATCAGTCTATGAACGTAGGATCTGTGCACTTACACATATATCCGGCTCTGGGGTCTGGCTTTTGACGGTTTAAACTGAGGGGGTGATGTATGAAATGCGCTGTGCCAGAAACTTTGAGAGGTTTTGCCTGTTTTTTTTTTTGGAATAGACATTTGCAACAAATTTCTGAAATATTTTTGTGCCTTTTTTAATGCGGCCCAGGAGCATACATTTATGAAGAGGAGTCTGGATGGAGCTACATTTTTAGCCATATTTCTTAGGGCTCATTCACACGACCGTATGGTTGCCGTGCGAGTGTTGAAGTCCGCAAATGGCAGTATGCAAAACACAAGCAGCGGTCGTGTGTGCTCCGTATTGAGGTGCAAACCCATTGACTTCAATGAGTTCATGATCCGCAAGATATGGCGAAAGATAGGACATGTCTTGTCTTCTGCGGTGCGGAGGCATGGACTCGAACGGAAGAGCTTCTGAGACCTGTCCTATCTTACCGTATCTTGCGGATCATTGACTTGAATGGGTTCACATCCGCGATGTGGAGTTCACAAGGCCCGTGTCCCTGGACCTGCTTCTTGTGGTCCACAACATAGACACGGCAACCATACGGTCATGTGAATGGGCCCTTTCTGTAAACAGTCGCCGTGGATTACAAAGTGACAGAACCTGTGTAATAAATGAGATCAAACTTTAGAGAAATCATGTAATTCCGGTGACCACTCCATAGACCCTACAAAAAAGGCTGTGGGAAAAGTTACATCTTTATACATCAACCCCTTAGACTACGTCTACATCTGGGTTCAGTAACGTTGGTAATCGATTCCAGCAGAGGAGCAGACTACGGGAATTACCATATCCAGCATAGCCAGACACTGGTGTGGCCCACTGGTCCCTATTCACTATAACGGGATCCGCTCTGGGCAGGAATGCCGACTTTCTGCCAGAAAGAAACGCTGCGTGTGCAGCTGTACTCTTCTAAGGTGGAAACCTAACAGATCCCATTATAGTGCATGGGGATGTGGTGGTCCCAGACAGTGTCCAGCCGTGGTGGATACGGTAATTCCAGTAGTCTGCTCCTCTGTCTAAACAGTCTACCACATACAGATGTGAACCTAGCTATGGACTAGACAGTCTGAAGCCTCATGTACGTACATGACCGTAAACCGTGGTAAGATATAGTACATCCCGCCCTTTCCTTGGTCCCTTTTAGAGAAATGTCTATTATTGTCCACTGCACGGACAGGAATAGGACATGTTCTGTAATGTGCGGCACAGCACACAGATAACATTTTGCGGCCCTGTAGAAATGGACAGACCCGTCCAAACCCCAAAAATGACAAAATACCAAAAATACTGCTGCGAGTCCTGAAGATGTGCCAGATGTATTACACTGGCTGGTGCCTTTTTCCCATTAAGTCATTCCCAATAAGCAAGGTAATCACCTACAAGAATATGATCTGCACAAAAATTAATAGAAATACTTTATTACTTAAAGAGATCAAACAAAAAATTAAATAATGACATGTGAAACAGACGACTATGTAGAGCATCAAAGAAGGAGAAAATGAGGACGTTGCCGTACGGGCCACGTAAACCACGTGTAGCTGTGTACATCAAAGATAAAGGCAGAGTGGCCACATCACTAATAGTTAAAAGCAACGGGCACAAAAAGAGGGCCTGAAGTGTAAAAACAAATCCCCACAAAACGGTGAGCGCAGCACAATGCCTGGAAAAAAGTCAGCAAACATGATTCACCGACCCGTGCGGCGGCGTCCTCCTCCCAACACCGTTTCGCAAAAAAGTCTTCTTCCGGGGATCTTAATGACATCAGTGAGGTAATAAATTGGCATCACAATAGTAAAACACAAAAATAAAGCGATTAAAGGGATCCTGTCACGTTGACCATGGCGTTTGAGCTTCCGGGAAAGAAGCCTTTTTGGCGAAACGGCATTGGGAGGAGGACGCCGCCGTGCGGGTCGGTGAATCATGTTTGCTGTGTTCCTTCTTTTTTCCAGGCATTGTGTTGTGATTTATTTTTTTATTTTTTTGTTAGTAAAATTTCTCGTGTGAATCCGGCCTAGTAGACGCTGGGTGTGTGTGTCCAGGATGCTGCTGTCTTCCCTTATACAAACCGCTTTGTGTGTGCTTTCATCCTATCTACAGCCTGTGTGAGCTGCTCTCCTTGGATCTTCTGCCTCCTCTTCTCGTTCACCCGCCTGCTGCCATCTCTGACCCTGACCGAAGGATGCCACAAAGCCAAACACGTATTAAAGACTTGTAATAGATGTATAATATACAGTGTTACAGCATTTCCTCTCCGTGCGCTCCACATTATGAGAAGTCGCAGATTATGTTTACACTGCAGAAGGAATTTGGCCTTGTGATAACCATTTCACCTAATTATTTACCGCGTCTAACTGAGGGCAGAAATCGTTTACTTGTCTGGGATCCCTCTCGCTAATGGTTATGAGACAGTATACGTGTATATACTCACGGCGTATATGTCCGAGGGTCATACAGTCCTCAGTAAATATGATGGACCAAGGTTCCCAGTAGTAGTGAGTGCAGGGCTCACGTAGAGTTTACACGTCGTAGGTATATGATGCTAAAACTACAATATACAACTATATAAGAATCTCACAGCCGTAATCTCAATGACATCACTGAAGTCATAAATTGACACCACAATAGTAAAACGCAATTAAAGGGATCTGACCATGGCGTTTGAGCTGCAGGCAGTATGTGATAGAGCAGGAGGAGCTGAGTAGATTGACACACTGAATTTTCCCCATAAATCTATATAACGTGTTATTTATATATTGAAATCTCTGCTCATTCTGGGCTTTGAAGTCTGCTCAGTCTTAGGGCTCATGCACACGGCCGGTGCCAACCCGTTCCCGTATTGTGGCCCGCATACGACGCATACGCCATTCACTTCAATGGGTCCGCAATCCGGGAGGTGCGGAGCACAGGCACGGATCGGAACACCACGGAAGCACTACTTTTTTGCGGTGTGGACCCTTGGATTCGGATCGCAGACACCATTCAAATGAATGGGTCCGCGATCCGAATCCGTCGTCCCCACTGTCCATGCCCGTGCATTGTGGACCACAGATTACGGTCCACAGCATGGGCACTGACTGCACACGCTCGTGTGCATGAGCCCTAAGAGAGAAGGTTGTCCATCACTGATAGAACTGACTCCGGGACGTCAGAGTCCAGAATCGGCAGAGATATAAATGAATAGATTACATATTACTATGAATCTTTTCACATAAATCTACAAGTATATATCAGTCTGCTCAGCTCCTCCTGCTCAGAATAACGAATGATTTGTACGCAGCTTCGACCGAATAGCTTTGTATTCGCACAAATCTTTTAAAAAATTTGACGAACATTCGGCGAGGCGAATTTTGGATGATTCGCTCCTCTCTAATCCACACTGGAAATATTGAGTCTTTGCATAAACCTGAGGGCTTTCTCAAAGTTAAATAAAAAATTAAAAAAATGTCAGAACTATACCTCAGTATGCCATAGAGACATCGGACAAAAAGATCTAAACATGCTTATGCAGCGAAGTGTGTGAAAACCAGAATATTTTTGGTCATGACTGTCCACACCAAGTCCGATCACAGACAATGTAGCATTACAGATCAAAAGGATTCACATCCACAATCTGCAACAAGCCCAACACCCAAGTGCGGTTCAGACCTCACAATACCAACCTGACTGGGACGTGATACCCCAAAAAGAGATCCACCACCAGACCAGGACCCCAGCGTTTTCAAGGTGTACTCAATACACATAAGGTTTGGTCCAACTGACCGGAAATACCATCATCAAAAAATTGGTGAAGGCAGCACCCCAAGTTATATCTCTATATGAGATGTGACATGACTTGAGAAAGCCTAGTGTATGTCTGGCAGAGTGTTGCATCTGGAATCAAGACACGTGATTTCTCATAACTTTAGGATGCCACCTTCACCATTTCATTTTTTAGGAATACAGCGGCACCCGTTGGTCTTGGGGGTCCTTTGTACAGTGGTGTCCACTCTAGACTGACTTAACGTTCAGGCAAGGAATGCAATTTATCATGAAAGCACTGCAGTACAATATCACAAGATCATACCAAACCTCTGGAGAGGCTGCAGTTCACATCACAACCACTGGGTGTCCGGAGTACCACATTTATCTCAGTCACTCAGCCAGATGCATGTTTGTTTGCAGACCATTTGGGGGTCGGGGTCTTCAATGTGGTCCTTCTTACGTATGCTACATACTGTACTGTACATAACTACATATTCTCCCACTGACTGTCCCAACAAACCCTTATCTGACAAAGTCTGACTGTAGGTCTGGAAAACACCATTATCATCTGTTATCAGCTATTGTAGGACAGAAGAATACAATCTATTGCTCCCTGTTATCAGCCATTTCAGGGGAGAGGATGACTGTAGGACAGGAGAATACAATCTATTGCTCCCTGTTATCAGACATTTCACGGGAGAGGATGACTGTAGGGCAGGAGAATACAATATATTGCTCCCTGTTATTAGCCATTTCAGGGGAGAGGATGACTGTAGGACAGGAGAATACAATCTATTGCTCCCTGTTATCAGACATTTCAGAGGAGAGGATGACTGTAGGACAGGAGAATTCAGTCTATTGCCCCCTGTTATCAGCCATTTCACGGGAGAGGATGACTGTAGGGCAGGAGAATACAATCTATTGCTCCCTGTTATCAGACATTTCAGGGGAGAGGATGACTGTAGGACAGGAGAATACAGTCTATTGCTCCCTGTTATCAGACATTTCAGGGGAGAGGATGACTGTAGGACAGGAGAATACAATCTATTGCTCCCTGTTATGAGACATTTCAGGGGGGAGGATGACTGTAGGACAGGAGAATACAATCTATTCCTCCCTGTTATCAGCCATTTCAGGGGAGAGGATGACTGTAGGACAGGAGAATACAATCTATTGCTCCCTGTTATGAGACATTTCAGGGGGGAGGATGACTGTAGGACAGGAGAATACAATCTATTCCTCCCTGTTATCAGCCATTTCAGGGGAGAGGATGACTGTAGTACAGGAGAATACAATCTATTCCTCCCTGTTATCAGCCATTTCAGGGGAGAGGATGACTGTAGGACAGGAGAATACAATCTATTGCTCCCTGTTATCAGCCATTTCAGAGGAGAGGATGACTGTAGGACAGGAGAATACGGTGTATTGCTCCCTGTTATCAGCCATTTCAGGAGAGAGGATGACTGTAGGACAGGAGAATACAGTCTATTGCTCCCTGTTATCAGCCATTTCAGGGGAGAGGATGACTGTAGGACAGGAGAATACAATCTATTGCCCCCTGTTATCAGCCATTTCAGGGGAGAGGATGACTGTAGGACAGGAGAATACAATCTATTGCCCCCTGTTATCAGACATTTCAGAGGAGAGGATGACTGTAGGACAGGAGAATACAATCTATTGCTCCCTGTTATCAGCCATTACAGGGGAGAGGATGACTGTAGTACAGGAGAATACAATCTATTGCTCCCTGTTATCAGCCATTTCAGGGGAGAGGATGACTGTAGTACAGGAGAATACAATCTATCGCTCCCTGTTATTAGAGATGAGCGAATCATCCATTTCAGGGGAGAGGATGACTGTATTCTCCTGTCCTACAATCTATTGCTCCCTGTTATCAGCCATTACAGGGGAGAGGATGACTGTAGGACAGGAGAATACAATCTATTGCTCCCTGTTATCAGCCATTACAGGGGAGAGGATGACTGTAGTACAGGAGAATACAATCTATTCCTCCCTGTTATCAGCCATTTCAGGGGAGAGGATGACTGTAGGACAGGAGAATACAGTCTATTGCTCCCTGTTATCAGACATTTCAGGGGAGAGGATGACTGTAGGACAGGAGAATACAGTCTATTGCCCCTTGTTATCAGACATTTCAGGGGAGAGGATGACTGTAGGACAGGAGAATACAATCTATTGCTCCCTGTTATCAGCCATTTCAGAGGAGAGGATGACTGTAGGACAGGAGAATACAGTCTATTGTTCCCTGTTATCAGACATTTCAGGGGAGAGGATGACTGTAGGACAGGAGAATACAATCTATTGCTCCCTGTTATCAGACATTTCAGAGGAGAGGATGACTGTAGGACAGGAGAATACAATCTATTGCTCCCTGTTATCAGCCATTTCAGAGGAGAGGATGACTGTAGTACAGGAGAATACAATCTATTGCTCCCTGTTATCAGACATTTCAGGGGAGAGGATGACTGTAGGACAGGAGAATACAATCTATTGCTCCCTGTTATCAGCCATTTCAGAGGAGAGGATGACTGTAGGACAGGAGAATACAATCTATTGCTCCCTGTTATCAGCCATTACAGGGGAGAGGATGACTGTAGTACAGGAGAATACAATCTATTGCTCCCTGTTATCAGCCATTTCAGGGGAGAGGATGACTGTAGTACAGGAGAATACAATCTATCGCTCCCTGTTATTAGAGATGAGCGAATCATCCATTTCAGGGGAGAGGATGACTGTATTCTCCTGTCCTACAATCTATTGCTCCCTGTTATCAGCCATTACAGGGGAGAGGATGACTGTAGGACAGGAGAATACAATCTATTGCTCCCTGTTATCAGCCATTACAGGGGAGAGGATGACTGTAGGACAGGAGAATACAGTCTATTGCTCCCTGTTATCAGACATTTCAGGGGAGAGGATGACTGTAGGACAGGAGAATACAGTCTATTGCCCCTTGTTATCAGACATTTCAGGGGAGAGGATGACTGTAGGACAGGAGAATACAATCTATTGCTCCCTGTTATCAGCCATTTCAGAGGAGAGGATGACTGTAGGACAGGAGAATACAGTCTATTGCTCCCTGTTATCAGACATTTCAGGGGAGAGGATGACTGTAGGACAGGAGAATACAATCTATTGCTCCCTGTTATCAGACATTTCAGAGGAGAGGATGACTGTAGGACAGGAGAATACAATCTATTGCTCCCTGTTATCAGCCATTTCAGAGGAGAGGATGACTGTAGTACAGGAGAATACAATCTATTGCTCCCTGTTATCAGACATTTCAGGGGAGAGGATGACTGTAGGACAGGAGAATACAATCTATTGCTCCGTGTTATCAGCCATTTCAGGGGAGAGGATGACTGTAGGACCGGAGAATACAATCTATTGCTCCCTGTTATCAGCCATTTCAGAGGAGAGGATGACTGTAGGACAGGAGAATACAATCTATCGCTCCCTGTTATCAGCCATTTCAGGGGAGAGGATGACTGTAGGACCGGAGAATACAATCTATTGCTCCCTGTTATCAGCCATTTCAGGGGAGAGGACGACTGTAGTACAGGAGAATACAATCTATCGCTCCCTGTTATTAGAGATGAGCGAATCATCCATTTCAGGGGAGAGGATGACTGTATTCTCCTGTCCTACAGTCTATTGCTCCCTGTTATCAGACGTTTCAGGGGAGAGGATGACTGTAGGACAGGAGAATACAATCTATTGCCCCCTGTTATCAGCCATTTCAGAGGAGAGGATGACTGTAGGACAGGAGAATACAGTCTATTGCTCCCTGTTATCAGCCATTTCAGGGGAGAGGACGACTGTAGGACAGGAGAATACAGTCTATTGCTCCCTGTTATCAGCTATTTCAGGGGAGAGGATGACTGTAGGACAGGAGAATACAATCTATTGTACCTGTCATCAGACATTTCAGGCTGAGGAGGTGGTCCTCTGAAGGTTATATGAAGATTCGTGTTTGATATGACATATTTCCAGACATCCCTGTGATTTGACCCAGCCATGGACTGTCTCTAAGGACACTGAACTGTTGAAACAAAGGACTAAAGCAGGTGGATCCATATGGACTACAAGTGAAGTGGCCACTGGGGAGGAAGGAGGGGGGGTTGTGTCTGATGTGCTGTATATAATGCGGTGTAATGTTGGTGAGTTTGTATACTGTATTCCTCACTGTGTCCGCCCCCGCCGCCCGTCTTTACTGTAACTGTAGACTGCTGTTCTGATGTATCCGGGAGAATTCATGGGGAAGGCGTTGTGAGTTTTACTGAATAAATACATTGTGCAGAAAGAGCCTGGAATGTGCTGGGACGGGAGGACTCCTCACCTTTTGGACCCTTTGGAGGATGGTGTACTGAGGCAGTATCACATGACAGGATTAGATACACAGCTCAGACAGTACAACAAATGATATGATTTAGATACAGTAACTAAGCAGGCATTATCACACTTGAATGGATTAGATACATGACTAAAACGTCAGTATCACACATGTCAAGATTAGATACACAGCTTAGTAGAGAGTAGGACACAATATCACATAAGATAGCATGAGTGATCCCATGCTGACAATAGTAACCATCCAGCAGACCAGAGGGAGGGGCTATGATTATAGGATTAGATACACAGCTTAGCAGACAGTATCACACATGACAGGAGTGGATACTCAGAAGAAAGTTTCACACACAATACATAAGCACACTTTTCTCCTAAAAATACTCTGCACTGCTGGGATCCTGCTCCTTCCCTCTGACCCCCACAAGATCACCATGCTTCTCTCCTGAAATACTCTGTGCTACTGGGACCCTACTCCTTACACTATGTTAGCCTCACCCTGTGACCTCCACAAGATCAGCACACTCCTCTCCTGAAATCCTCTGTGCTGCTGGGACCCTGCTCTTTCCACTATTGTGACCTCCATGAGATCAGCACACTCCTCTCCTGAAATCCTCTGTGCTGCTGGGGGCTCTGGACCTTCCCTTATTTATTTGTCAGTCTGTGATTTCTCACACGATCATCAGTCTTCTCCTGAAATCCTCTGTACTGCTGGCGACCCTGCTCCTTCCACTATGTAACTCTCAGTCTGCAACCTCCATGAGATCAGCATATTCCTCTTCTGAAATCCTCTGTGCTGCTGGGAGGACCCTGCTCCTTCCACTATGTAACTCTAATCCCCTGACCTCCACAAGATCAGCACACTCCACTCCTGAAATCCTCTGTGCTGCTGGGACCCTGCTCCTTCCACCATGTAACTCTAATCTCCTGACCTCCACAAGATCAGCACACTCCTCTCCTGATATCAACTGTGCTGCTGGAACCCTGCTCTTTCCACTATGTAACTCTCAGCCTGTGACCTCCACAAGATCAGCACACTCCTCTCCTAAAATCCTCTGTGCTGCTAGGACCCTGCTCCTTCCACTATTGTAACCTCCATGAGATCAGCACACTCCTTTCCTGAAATCCTCTGTGCTGCTGGGGGCTCTGGTCCTTGCCTTATTTATTTGTCAGTCTGTGATTTCTTACACGATCATCACAGTATTTTCCTGAAATCCTCTGTACTGCTGGTGACCCTGCTCCTACCACTATGTAACTCTCAGTCTGCGACCTCCATGAGATCAGCATATTCCTGTTCTGAAATCCTCTGTGCTGCTGGGGACCCTGCTCCTTCCACTTTTTACCTCTCAGCCTGTGACCTCCACAAGATCAGTACACTCCTCTCCTGAAATCCTCTGTGCTGCTGGGGACCCTGCTCCTTTCACTATTTACCTCTCAGCCTGTGACCTCCACAAGATCAGCACACTCCTCTCCTGAAATCCTCTGTGCTGCTGGGGACCCTGCTCCTTCCACTATTTACCTCTCAGCCTGTGACCTCCACAAGATCAGTATACTCCTCTCCTGAAATCCTCTGTGCTGCTGGGGACCCTGCTCCTTCCACTATTTACCTCTCAGCCTGTGACCTCCACAAGATCAGCATACTCCTCTCCTGAAATCCTCTGTGCTGCTGGGGACCCTGCTCCTTCCACTATTTACCTCTCAGTCTGTGACCTCCACAAGATCAGGACACTCCTCTCCTGTGCTCTGTGTCTTGACCTTATGACCCCGTGTTCAGATATTGACTGGAAACACAGTGCACCACCTGCTGTCAGAAGAGTTGCATTGCAGGCACATTTTGTACAGTTTAGATATTCTGTTAGAATTATGTAGGCTTTACATTTTGTGTTACACATATCTGACCATGTTAAGTGTGGACACCTCTGTATACTGCATGAGATACATATATTTTGCTGTGGTCTTCTGTATATCAAATAAGCTACAGTAGATTTCTCCTTTACAAATGAGAAAAAAAAAAAAGGTATGCCGACACATAATGGTCTGATATAAGGAATGAGGTCCTAATAATACATTTAATGAATATGGTAGATACTTTTCCCAGCATATATGAGAACACATAAGATCATGTGTTCTGCATTGATTGACAGGTTCTTTCTGCCAGTCGGTGGTAAATGGGGTTTAGAGTTTCCCCATACAAGGCAAAAAAACACATAAAATGAATATGAATGTCTTTTGACAGAGAAATCCTCCCCAAGAGGCATGATGCTGCACGGGGACGAGCTTCAAAAATGATTCCAGGAATACTGTGTCTTTAATTATATACAAATGAGCATGTTGGAGCACCAGGAAGTCGGGCTGAATCCTTCGAGCACTGCTATGGTAACAAAGATTGACAGGGCTAGACATCAGCATGCTGAGGGCAGAGCTGTGTCCTAGAATGAACATATCATATCCACTATGTGCTGTAGCCTTACCACATTGAGAAGAGTGTATTTCTATGCTTAGAAAGCTAATACATGTTACTGGTTTATTCATAACCAAAATATATATTCTGGCAAAACATGGGGGGGGGGCAGTGAATAAATCAATTTGTATTGTCAATCAACACGTTCTAGGGACCAGCAGTAGTAGTGTACACTTCCATGCTCCTGGCTTCTATAAGTATATTACATTTAACTGACCTATATAGCTACAGCATTTCTGGACTCTTAAACAGCACGAAGATTTTAAGAATTGTTAATAAAGTTGAGTTTTAAGTAGTTTTATTTTCATTGTCATATTTGAAGAGCCATGACTCTTGTACTCTTCCATTCACAGAGCTGTAGGGGGGTTTATTTTGTTGTTGTTTTGAATCTTGTGGTTATTCATGGAACGTTTTTTGGGGATACTTTTGACTTTCTGATCACATTTTGTTCAATTTGTCGAGGATAATAAACAAAAAAACAGCTATTCTGTTGTTTTGTTATTACATTTTTTTTAATTATATTCTGTGGGTAGATACGATTATGGTGCTACCAAGTTTACAACATGGAACAACAATCCAAGAAAATTTGTTTTTTGTGTTAAAATATTTCAAGATCCATAATGTTTTTATTTTTAGAATATGATTTTTTTTTTCCGAGTGAGGTATTTTCTTTGCTATAATTTCTCGGTGCATAACATTTTCTGATTGCTTTTTATTCCATTTTTGGGGGAGAAGGATGATCAAGAAAGATTTTTGGTCTCATTCAACAGGTGAAATAAATCACACTGTAGTTGTATACTGTAGTTCTGATCGTTCTGGTTGCAATAATGCTCATTACTTTTCCTTTTCTTTAATTTTAAAAATGCAGCTGTTTTGGAGGTGTGTTTAAACTACTGTAGGGACTTGGGGGGGGGATAATTACATTATAGGAGGGGAAGGTAGTGACCTGCGGTAAGGTAACAAGGTGACTAGAACAGTTCATAAGGAAAGGTGTAGGGTATAAAAATATCCAAAACCCTCTTAACTGTATGTACACTAATGCCAGAAGCCTGACTAATGAAACTGGTGAACTGGAATTAGTGATGTGTGAGGAGAACTATGACATAGTGGGAATAACTGAGACATGGCTGGATGATAGCTATGACTGGGCAGTTAACGTACAGCGTTACAGTCTGTTTAGAAAGGATCGCCAAAACCGGAGAGGGGGAGGGTCTAACCGGAGAGGGGGAGGGGTCTGCCTTTATGTAAAGACCTGTTTAAAGCCCACAATGCAGGAAGATATAAGTGAGGGACATGAAGATGTGGAGTCACTGTGGGTAGAAATAAATGGAGCCAAAAACAATAATAAAATACTAATAGGACTTTATTATAAACCACCTAATATATCAGAGACCACAGAAAATCTACTTCTAAATGAAATAGACGAGGCAGCAAATCATAATGAGGTCGTTATTATGGGGGATTTCAACTACCCAGATATAGACTGGGAAACTGAGACCTGTATATCTCATAAAGGAAACAGCTTCTTGGCAATAACCAAAGACAATTACCTTTCCCAACTGGTTCAGGACCCGACTAGAGGGACGGCCATACTGGACTTAGTATTAACCAATAGACCTGACAGAACAACAGATGTGCAGGTCGGGGGACACCTGGGAAATAGTGACCATAATATAATAACCTTCCAACTGTCATTCAAAAGAGCGTTTCTTCAGGCAGACACGAAAACGCTCAACTTCCGAAAATCAAAATTTGACCGGCTAAGAGAGGTCAGTAGACTAACTGGGACAAACTTCTCAAAAATAAAAAAAGTGCACCCAGAAAGTCAGATAATTTTAAACACATCCTAATCATTTCATTGTCAGAGGTAAATACATTGTGGGAATAAAAGGGTAAAGAAGAAGATAAAAACAATGCAAATAAACAGAAATGTAAAGGAAAAATAAAAGACAAAAAGAAAGCATTTGAATTACTAAATTTACTAAAACAGGAATTTAGTGAAGAAGCACTAAAAACTAAGGAGGAGGAAAAAATAGAACATGTAAAAGGCAGATAAAGACAGCCAAGCTGGAGACAGCAAGTCTAAGTGAGTAAATAAATGTAATCCTAAAATGATCTTCCACTCTATTTACTGAAGAAGAAATGTGGAGTATCATGGTAAACTTCCCATTAAATTTGCCCTAAAAAAGATTAAAATAGACAAATTGCCGGGACCAGATGGCATACACCCACATATCCCACATAAGAAAATTGAGTAATGTCATAGCCAGATCCTTATTTCTGATATATATGAACTCTATACTAACAGGAAACGTGCCACAATATTGGTGCTTAGCAAATGTGGTGCCAATTTTCAAAAATGGTCCAATAGCAGAGCCTGGCAACTATAGGCTGGTAAGTTTAACATCTGTCGTGGGTAAACTGTTTGAAGGTTTTCTAAGAGATGCTATCTTGGAGGACCTCAATGAAAATAAGCAAATAAATCCATATCAGCATGGCTTCATGAGGGATCGGTCATGTCAAACTAATTTAAGCAGTTTCTATGAGGAGGTAAGTTCTAGACTGGACCGCGGCGAATCAATGGATGTCGTATATCTGGGCTTCTCCATATAAAATGAGAATGCTTGGCCTGGGAGAAAATGTCTGTATGTGGGTAAGTAACTGGCTCAGTGATAGAAAACAGAGGGTGGTTATTAACGGTACATACTCAGATTGGGTCACTGTCACTAGTGGGGTACCACAGGGGTCAGTACTAGAGGGCTCACTGTCAGTAGTGGGGTACCACAGGGGTCAGTACTGGAGGGGTCACTGTCACTAGTGGGGTACCACAGGGGTCAGTACTGGAGGGGTCACTGTCACTAGTGGGGTACCACAGGCATCAGTACTGGAGGGGTCTGTATTGGGCCCTATTCTCTTAAATGTATTTATTAATGATCTTGTAGAAGGCTTGCACAGTAAAATTATAGTATAATGTTTTGCAGATGGCACTAAACTGTGCAAAGTAATTAACAGAGGAAAGTAATATATACAGTGCCTTGCGAATGTATTTGGCCCCCTGGAACTTTTCAACCTTTTGCCACATTTCAGGCTTCAAACTAAAAGATATAACATTTTAAATTTTTGGTGAAATATCAACATGAAGTGGGTCACAATTGTGAAGTGGAACAAAATTTATTGGATCATTTAAACTGTTTTTGTAATAATAAAACTCAAAAGTTAGGCGTGCAAAATTATTCGCCCCATTTACTTTAAGTTCAGAAAACTCACTCCAGAAGTTGATTGAGGATCTCTGAATGACCCAATGTTGTCCTAAATGACTGATGAAGATACATAGAATCCACCTGTGTGTAATCAAGTCTCCGTATAAATGCACCTGCTCTGTGATAGTCTCAGGGTTCTGCATCATGAAGACCAAGGAACACACCAGACAGGTCCATGATATTGTTGTGGAGAAGTTTAAAGCCAGATTTGGATACCAAAAGATTTCCCAAGCTTTAAACATCCCAAGGAGCACTGTGCAAGCGTCATATTGAAATGGAAGGAGTATCAGACCACTGCAAATCTACCAAGACTCGGCCGTCCCTCTAAACAAGGAGAAGACTGATCAGAGATGGAGTCAAGAGGCCCATGATCACTCTGGATGAACTGCAGAGATCTACAGCTGAGGTGGGAGAGTCTGTCCATAGGACAATAATCAGTCCAACACTTCACAAATCTGGTCTTTATGGAAGAGTGGCAAGAAGAAAGCCAATTCTCAAAGATATCCATAAAAAGTCTGGTTTACAGTTTGCCACAAGCCACCTGGGAGACACCAAACATGTGGAAGAAGGGGCTCTGCTCAGATGGAACCAAAATCCAACTTTTTGGAAACAATGCAAAACTATATGTTTGGCGTAAAAGCAACACAGCTCATCCCCCTGAACACACCATCCCCACTGTCAGACATGGTGGGGGCAGCATCATGGTTTGGGCCTGCTTTTCATCAGCAGGGACAGGGAAGATGGTTAAAATTGATGGGAAGATGGATGGAGCCAAATACAGGACCATTCTGGATGAAAACCTGTTGGAGTGTGCAAAAGACCTGAGACTAGGACGGAGATTTATCTTCCAACAAGACAATGATCCCAAACATAAAGTAACATCTACAATGGAATGGTTCAAAAATAAAGGTATCCAGGTCTTAGAATGGCCAAGTCACAGTCCAGACCTGAATCCAATTGAGAATAGGTGGAAAAAGCTGAAACTTCTGTTCACAACCGCTCTCCATCCAACCTCAAAGAGCTCCAGCTGTTTTGCAAGGAAGAATGAGCAAGAATTTCAGTCTCTAGATGTGCAAAACTGATAGAGACATACCCCAAGCGACTTGCAGCTGTAATCACAACAAAAGGTGGCGCAACAAAGTATTAATGCAAGGGGGACGAATAATTTTACACAAAAAAAGTTTAAATGATTCAATAAATTTCGTTCCACTTCACAATTGTGACCCACTTGTTGTTGATTCTTCACCAAAAATTTAAAATGTTATATCGTTTTGTTTGAAGCCTGAAATGTGGCAAAAGGTTGAAAAGTTCCAGGGGGCCGAATACTTTCGCGAGGCACTGTATATATATATATACTAGCTGAAGGACCGCACAGGTATATTTCATCTATTTCATTTAATGTTTGTGTGTGTAGATAAAAGATAGACAGTATGCACTATAACAGTGACATCTATAGTACCCACCCCCTTAACTGTGACCTCCACAGTGCCCCAGCTCCCTTAAATGGGACCTTCACAGCAGCCCACCCCCTTAACTTTGACCTTCACAGTAGCCTGCCCTTTTAACAGTGAGTTTCACAGCGCCCCACCCCCTTGACAGCTACCTCTACAGCACCCGCCTGTTAACACTGACCATAGGTTACTGTCCCCTTAACTGACCTCCACCATTCTCGGCCCCCTTAACAGAGACCTCCAAGTCGAAAGCCCTTTAACAGTGACCTCAACAGTGACCACCCCTTTATTTGTGATTTCCACAGACAGTACCCCGTCTCCTTAACAGTGATTTCCACAATAACCCTCCCCCTTAACAGTGACCTCTACAGCACCCTGCCCCTTAACACTGACCTCCATAGCGGACCAACCCATTAACTGTGACCTCCACCATTCCCTAACCCCTTAACAGAGACCATCACAGTGCCTACCCCTTTAACAGTGGCCTCTACAGCAATCTGGCCCTTAACAATGACTTCCATGCGGACCGACCCCTTAACTGTGACCTCCTCAGCAGCCTGCCAATAGGGCATGGCCTGAACGGACACAGGTATGTCTTTTTGAACAGCTCACTCACAGACAGCAGCACTGCACTGAGTGAGAGTGAGCTGCAGGGACAAAGTCACCCTCCCTCCCACCCCTGCAGCTGACAGAAGTTTATGTTTACCTTCATTTTTTCAATCACTGTCGACTGTGGAGTGGGAGGGGGTGTGGTCCAATTGTGTTGGGGTGTGGCTTAGCTGGACTGGGGGCTGGGTTTTTAATTCCAGAGTGCTGTGACCTCCACAGCACTCCTCTTCCTTAACAGTGTCATCCAAGCTGGTGTAAGACTTTGTGTATGTGGAGACTAAGGACCTGTTAAGGGGGAAAGGAACGGTTGAGGTCACAGTTAAGGGGATGGTCTGCTATTGAGGTCAGTGTTAAGGGGTGGGGTGTTGTAGAGGTCACTCTTAAGGGCACGGGTTTTTGTGGAAATCACTGTTAATGAGATGGGGTACTGTGGAGGTCACTAATAGAGGGGTGGCTGCTGTAGAGGTCACTGTTAAGGGGGCGGGTTATTGTGGAAATCACTGTTAATGAGATGGGGTACTGTGGAGGTCACTAATAGAGGGGTGGCTGCTGTAGAGTTCACTGTTATGGGGGCGGGTTATTGTGGAAATCACTGTTAATGAGATGGGGTACTGTGGAGGTCACTAATAGAGGGGTGGCTGCCGTGGAGGTCACTGTTAAAGGGTAGGTAGGGCACTGTGGATGTTACTGTTAATGGGACAGACTGCTGTGGAGGTCACTATCAAGGGAGGAGGGGACTCTGGAGGGGCAGCAGGGTACTTTGAGGTCACTGTTAAGGCAGTGGAGTACTGTGAGGTTACTGTTAAGGCAGCAGGGTACTGTGGAGGTTTCTGTCAAGGGGGCCAGGAATTGTGGAGGTCAGTTAAGAGGACTGTAACCTATGTTCATTGTTAAGGGGTGGGTGTTGTAGAAGTCCCTGTTAAAGGGGCAGGCTGCTGTGAAGGTTCCATTTTAAGGAGACGGGGCACTGTGGGGGGGGGTCAGTGTTAAGGGGTGGGGCTGTGGTGGTCACTGTTAAGGAGGCGGGGTGCGGTAGACGTCACTGTTGATATCTTTTAACGACACACAGAAACATTAAATGAAATAGATGAAATATACTGTTACACAGGACGATATAGTGTGTGTATTTATATATAATATACTCTACAGAGGACAGTATAGTTTTACAACAGATGGGGAGCCACTGGTTGGCCATCCCTGCAATACATAGTAATAGTAACAAAGGTTCCTTTATTGTAGGAGTTGTATAATGAATAAAGGTTACATAAAACAGGACACATAATACCAACACTTCAGCTGGAGTCCTAACTACATCCAGAATATGGTACGTAGTAAATCAAGTAAAACAAAACAAAACACATCACCAGTTATGTAATTTCAGTATACAACATCCAGGACAACACCTCGGCTGGGAAGCCTATTTTAAGTCAAGCCAGGAATTTCAGGAAATTCTGAGCAGTGCGCGCGTCCACTCCCCAGATGAGGCTTCTGACGTGGCGTCAAGACGTTACTGCTCTTATACTCTAGTAAAACATCTACCCATGTAACTATTTTACATGGGCCATAAAGTTTCAATCAAACGGTGTTGACATGTTTAATATTCAAGTTTCTTAAGGCCAGATCATCCATGACCACTGGTCTGGAAACCTGAATAACCTGAGTTAATTTTTTAAATATTAACCAGATGGAATATTTTATCTGCCTGGTGGAATGTGCTGAATTACCAGATGGATTTACCTTCCCTGGAATATATTCAGGATTATATGAAGCCAACATAACACATAAATAATTAACTATATAAGTTTACACTAGCATTGGACATGTAGCCTTCACAGCTCAGTGGGGCTCCTCTATATGCTGACTAGCTAAACTAAGTAACTGCATTCACTATATTAAAAGGCTAATAATTAAAGATAATGAGAGTAATAATTAAAGGGAAAGAACCAATACGAATAATAATACCCTTCTAGCACACTGTGATTATAATTTACCAGACATATATGGTTCAAAAACTGATTGAGTGTCGTTCTCCATTTCTGACTGCAACATCATCGGCTGCTACACCATGGCTTTGTGGCTCTAGTACTGGAAGAGCGTCATCATGTGGCACTGGTCGTGATGGGAGATTGGGGTATTCAGTGAATTTCTTATTTTTAGGAGAGAAACCAGAGACATTGGTAGGACAGAAGCAGCCATCAGTCATGTAATCCTTCTGTTTCTGCCGTATCATTGGGGCAGCAATTGGCATTGACTTTCGAGGACTCTTCAGCCAAAGTCTAGAGGCTGGATAAACATCCCGATGTAACAGCCTATTGTCATGAAGGAAGCGGTTGCTTATTCAGTGGAGCAGACGCATGCATGCAGCGTTCACCTTCACAACTATCGTGATCTATCATCCTCATACAGAATCATTGTTTCTGGGCAGCAGACTGCAGTCTAAACAGTGACAATGATTCTGTATTTGGACGAGCGATCCCTCATCCTCAAACTGTAAAGAAACGATAATTGGTGCGGCTGTACGAATGACAGGATCACCCGATGAACAAGGAAAGAGCTCGATCGGCAGCTCTTTTAGACAGGCAGATTGTTCCTGATAATCTTCCCGAGTATCGGGCAGTGTAAATCCACCTTAAGAGCTACAGCACAATTTGCACCGCAGATGTGAGGAGCCAAGGCTTTATCACTGATCTTACAACCAAAGTACGGCTCATACGTAGACTTTCATAATAAGAGCTATCATGGTGCGTCCTTGAGGCTTGTACTCACCACAAACAGAATGCATGGTGGCTGTTGCGACACTAACAGGACATTATAGCTACCGATATATCAGATTGTCCTGTAGCAGTTTATAAGTAGAGATGAGCGAGTAGTGTTCGATCGAGCCGGTATTCGATCGAATACTACGCTATTCGGCATACTCGATTTCAATCGAGTATAACGGCGATGGCGCACTTAGAATTCGTTTCCCCTCCCACCTTCCCTGGCGCTCTTTTTCCACCAATCAACATGCAGGGGGGGTATGACAGGCCCGCGGAGCACGCTGGCAGCGCGAAAACAGCGTCTACATGGATTGGCTGGAAAAACCATGTGACCTCGAATATTAAAAACTCAGCTCTTCCTGCTCGTTCGCATATGCTGCGTGAACTTAGTCAGGGACAGAGGCTGGAGAAGGGACAGATAGGTTTTAGCTGTTGGACAGGCAGGAGCGTGATTAAAAGCCCTTATCAGGGCTACTATAGTTCAGTGATAGCTTTACTACAATATAGACTTTACAGAGAACGGCTGCTGTATTCAGGGATAGCTGCTGGAGTATGGACAGAGAGAGGCATTAGTGGTGTATTAGGTGCTCTGCTACATACCAAACTATATTTGGCACTACTGTTCTGCGTTCTTTTTGGCTGCAAAACCCTGTTATATACCTAGTGTGTATATGCACCATCTGATCTGGCAGTATACGGCTGTGAATTTTATTTTTTTTTTTAAATACAGTTTATTTGGCTCTAGTGTTCTGGGTTCTGTGTGCCTGCAATACCCTTTTTGTACACCAGGTGTAAATACCCACCGTCTGACCTGTTAGTACACGGCTGTGTACCTAGAAATATAAAAAAAAAAAGCCTTTTCATTGGTACCTGTACTTTGCGTTCTCTTGCAAAATAATTGTATATACGTAGTGTTCATACACACCGTCTGATCTGTTTGTACACGGCTGTGTACCTAGAAATATATTTAAAAAAAAGCCTTTTCATTGGCACCTGTACTTTGCGTTCTCTTGCAAAATAATTGTATATACGTAGTGTTCATACACACCGTCTGCACTGTTAGTACACGGCTGTGAAGGCAAAATATTGTAACCAAAAAAAAATAAAATGCGGAGGGGGGCTAGCGGAATCGGACGAGGACGGGGGCGCGGAAATGCTGTTGGTGGCCTTGTTGAAGCCAGTGGGGATACAATGCGTGCTGGTGAGGGTCAGCCAGGATCCCACTCATCCAGAATCCCTGCCTTTATGGGACAGTTAAGCAGGGGGCGGGTTACACCGCTGTTGAGGCCTGAGCAGGTTGAACAGGTGGTGCAATGGATAGCCGATAGCGCTTCCACACAGTTGTCCACCAGCCAGTCATCCACACAGTCTCACTCTGACCCTCCTTCCTCCACACCTGGCCAACAGAGTCATCCCACCATTGACCCCTCCCAGGAGCTCTTTTCGGGTCCTTTTTCAGATCTGCCGGAAGAATCCCAGGAGCTAGCACAGGAATTTGTTTGTAGTGATGCCCAAACACTTGAGTATTCGCCATCTCCTGCTGATGTGGACCCTGAACCAGCATCTGTTATCATGAGCGATGATGATGATGAGACGCAGTTGCCATCAAGGGAGGCTGTTGGAATGTCCAGTGGGCAGGAGGAGGAGCAGAGTGAGGAAGTGGAAGAGGAGGTGGTGGATGACGAAATGACCGACCCCACTTGGCCAGGGGTGATGTCCAGCGGGGAAAGCAGTGGAGAGGTGGTGGTCTGCGCAGCACCGAAAAAGGCAGCAAGAGGCAGAGGGATGTCCAGAGGCAGAGGGATGTCCAGAGGCAGAGGGATGTCCACAGGCAGAGGACAGTCCAGACAGAGAAGTGAGGCCACAGCCAGCAGGGCCGAAGCTGTTCCCGGCAGCGGGCAGTCGCGCGAAGCTCCCCCATCGAGGCCTCGTACTTCTGTGGTGTGGAGATTTTTTAATGTTTGTGCGGATGACAAACTGAGCGCGGTTTGCACACTCTGCCACTCAAAACTGAGTAGGGGCTCTGAGAAGGGCAATCTGACCACCTCAGGCATGCGGCGTCACTTGGAAGTCAAGCACTGGGCTGAGTGGGCGAGAGCAAACGCAATACAACCTGCGCCCGGTCTTGCTGCCACTGCCTCTTCCCCTTTGTTGTGTGCTGCCACTGCGGTCCAGACCTCCAGCCAGGACACCTCCACACCTGCCTCTGCCTCGGCTACTTTGGGGCCTTCTCCTTCAGCCTCCCCTTCCCCCGCCTCTTCGCCTGCACCTTCACACTCCTCGTCCCAACAACTGTCCATCTCGCAGGCGTTCGACCGTAGGCGGAAGTACGCCTCGAGTCACCCCCAAGCCCTAGCCTTAAACTGCCTCATCTCCAAACTACTGGCCCTGGAGATGTTACCGTTTAGGCTTGTGGAGACGCAGGCCTTCCGCGACCTGATGGCGGCTGCCGCACCTCGCTATTCCGTCCCCAGCCGCCACTACTTTTCCCGGAGTGCCGTCCCCGCCCTGCACCAGCACGTGTCGCGTAACATCAGGCGGGCCCTGAGGTACGCAGTCAGCGCAAAGGTCCACTTGACCACCGACTCGTGGACAAGCGCTTGCGGCCAGGGACAATACATCTCTTTGACGGCACACTGGGTGAATGTAGTGGAAGCGGGGACGGGGTCGCAAACAGAGACGGCCTACCTACCACCCCCGCCAAAGATTGCCAGCATGGGTTCTGATAAACCCCCCTCCTTCTCCTCTGCCTTAACATCGCCCTCAGCCGCTAGCTGGAAGCGTTGCAGCACTGGCGCGGGGAGACGTCAGCAGGCGGTGCTTAAGCTCATCAGCTTGGTCGACAGGAAGCACAGCGCCCCAGAGGTGAGGGACGCCATATTGCAGCAGACGGAGATGTGGCTGTCGCCGCTGCAGCTAGGACCAGGCATGGTCGTGTGCGATAACGGCCGTAACCTGGTGGCGGCTCTGGAGCTTGCCGAACTCAATCACGTACCATGCCTGGCCCACGTTTTTAATCTGGTAGTCCAAAAATTTCTAAAGTCTTACCCCAACCTGGCAGAGCTACTGGTGAAAGTGCGGCGCTTGTGCGCTCACTTTCGGAAGTCAACTGTAGCTGCTGCTAGCTTAAAAAAACTCCAGCAACGCCTCCATTTGCCTGAACATCGGCTGTTGTGCGACCTGCCGACTCGCTGGAATTCCACCTATTCCATGTTGGCCAGGGTGTGTGAGCAGCAGAGAGCACTGATGGAGTACCAGATTATGAATCCACGCGTGCCTCCAACTCAGCTCCCTCAGTTTGCCAACCACGAGTGGCCATGGATGGCAGACATATGCGATGTACTGCGTATCTTTGAGGAGTCCACCAAGAAGGTCAGCAGCGAGGACGCTATAGTGAGCGTAACCATCCCGCTCCTATGCGTCCTTAAAGAATCACTCATCGCAATAAGGGAGAATGCATTGCACGCAGAGGAGACGGGGGTAGGAGGAGACACAACGGAGCTACACAGTCAGACCACACTTTTGTCTGCTTCACGGTGGCAGTTGCAGGAGGAGGATGAGGAGGAGGAGGACGACGTGGAGGTGGCTGTGGAAGAGGAGGAGGATGCTGGCGGCGAGGGTAGCAGTCAGGCTGTGTGCGTCCCATTGGTTCAGCGCGGATGGGGCGGAGAGGAGGCGGAAGAGGAAGAGGAGGAAATGGCAAGTGATCCTTCTGGTGGGGGCAGTGAGGTCATGCCTATTCAGAGTCTGGCACACATGGCTGACTTCATGCTGGGCTGCTTTTCCCGGGACACACGTGTTGTCCGGATAGTGGAGAACAAACTGTACTGGGTCTTCGCAATCCTGGACCCCCGGTATAAAGATAACGTCTCCTCTTTTATTCCGGTAGAGGAGAGGACGAATCGATTGCTGGAATACCAGAGGGAACTCGTGCAGAACATGATGGAGATTTTCCCACCCACCATCGCTGGCGGCAGAGAGGGTCTCCCAGAGTCCCTCAACATCGATCAGGCCCACAGCCACCAGGGGAACACTCTCCAAGGTGTGGGACACGTTCATGGCACCCCCTCGTGCAACTTCCATCACTGCGGGGCCCGCTATCAGCAGGAGGGACAAGTATCGGCGGATGTTGCGGGAGTACCTGGCAGACCGTACCCCTGTCCTCCCCGATCCCTCGGCGTCCTACACTTACTGGGTCTCCAAGTTGGACACGTGGCTGGAACTGTCCCTGTACGCCTTGGAGGTGCTTGCCTGCCCTGCCGCCAGCGTGCTATCAGAAAGGGTGTTCAGCGCAGCCGTGGGCATTATAACCGATAAGCGCAGCCGCCTGTCAACCGACAGTGCGGACAGGCTGACGCTAATCAAAATGAACAGCAAGTGGATTGACCCGGACTTTGCTTCTCCAACAGTGGAAAGCAGCCAAAAGTGAAGTGCCATCTGTATGAAGTGCCATTTCCTCCTCCACCTCCTCCTCCTCCTCCTTAACCGCCGTAGAATTACTCCGTAAATAAAAAAATGTATATATTTATGGCTCACCTCTTGGGCCTCCACAAAATTTTTAAGAGGTCTCACCTCTTGGGCCGCCACATAATTTTTAAGAGGTCTCACCTCTTGGGCCTCCACATAATTTTTAAGAGGTCTCACCTCTTGGGCCTCCACATAATTTTTAAGAGGTCTCACCTCTTGGGCCTACAAATAATTTTTATTATGGCTCACCTCTTGGGCCTTAATACAATTTTTAAGAGGTCTCACCTCTTGGGCCTCCACATAATTTTTAAGAGGTCTCACCTCTTGGGCCGCCACATAATTTTTAAGAGGTCTCACCTTTTGGGCCTCCACATAATTTTATCGAGGTCTCACCTCTTGGGCCTCCACATAATTTTTAAGAGGTCTCACCTCTTGGGCCTCCACATAATTTTTAAGAGGTCTCACCTCTTGGGCCTCCACATAATTTTTAAGAGGTCTCACCTCTTGGGCCTACAAATAATTTTTATTATGGCTCACCTCTTGGGCCTTAATACAATTTTTAAGAGGTCTCACCTCTTGGGCCTCCACATAATTTTTAAGAGGTCTCACCTCTTGGGCCGCCACATAATTTTTAAGAGGTCTCACCTCTTGGGCCGCCACAAAATTTTTAAGAGGTCTCACCTCTTGGGCCGCCACATAATTTTTAAGAGGTCTCACCTCTTGGGCCTCCACATAATTTTTAAGAGCTCTCACCTCTTGGGCCTCCACATAATTTTTAAGAGGTCTCACCTCTTGGGCCTCCACATAATTATATCGAGGTCTCTCCTCTTGGGCCTCCACATAATTTTATCGAGGTCTCACCTCTTGGGCCGCCACATAATTTTTAAGAGGTCTCACCTCTTGGGCCTCCACATAATTTTTAAGAGGTCTCACCTCTTGGGCCTCCACATAATTTTTAAGAGGTCTCACCTCTTTAGCCTCCACACAATTTTTAAGACGTCTCACCTCTTGGGCCTACAAACAATTTTTATTATGGCTCACCTCTTGGGCCTTAATACAATTTTTAAGAGGTCTCACCTCTTGGGCCTCCATATAATTTTTTCGAGGGCTCACCTCAAGCTAACTTTGCGCACTCATTAAAATATTTTCACAACAAGGACCTAAGAGCCCTCGATGGGAGAGCTTTGTGTGGGGGCCTGTTATAGGGAAGAGATGCGGCCCTGCGGGCTGTAGCCTGCCTTCTCCATGAGCCTCTGGCCAGCCCACGGCCTCTTCCTGCCTTTTGCGGTCCTACGCATCTCTCAACATCCCCACTGCTTTACCTGCTAGACATGACACTGGGCCAGGTCGGGTCACTGACATCTCAAGCGCCAACAATCTGGGCATTTTAAGGCTTCTGCATGTGTTTGAGTTGTTTTTACATTTTAAAGAAGACATGTCTGACCACATCTCACACACACACAATGACAATTAGGGGTGGGGTCTATTTGCTTTCCCCTTTGCCTATGCCATCTGTGGTTGTCATAGGCAACGTGATTTTAAGGGGTGCAGAATTTTATCTTCTTTTTTGTCTAGTTTGGCTTGGGGTCCATGGCAATGTAGAGGAAAGAAGGTTTCTTTGTATGGTCTCACTTTACAGAGAGGTTACATTGTCTTTGGAGTGTATTGTTGAGAGGCTGTGATAGTGGCGTAATAGTGCGACTTGGGCGCGTTATATGCACCCAGACATGCTTCCCCTGCTGTCCCAGTTTCATTCCAGCAGTGTTGGCATCCTTTTCTGAGGTTTCAGGGTGGACTTGGTGACCTCCAAGTGGTCGAATTGAGATTTCCAAGTGGCGAGCATTTTTTTCCCATAGACTTTAATGGGATTCGATATTCGGTCGAATAGTCGAATTTCGCGGTCTATTCGAATCGAATTTCGAACTTTCGAATATTTCACTACTCGCTCATCTCTATTTATAAGTGCTTCGATTTTAAGTAACCTGCATATACAGCTCTTGCTATACCTTAGAACCAGAGTATCAACATATACAAGTAAACTGATACCAGTCTAGTGACGGCATATGTGTGCCAGCTGCTTTTATAGCCTCTGCAAACAGCAGCCAGAACTGCCTAGACATGTCCATAGACAAATGAAAGCCTTCATATATACGGACAGACTGAAAATATGGCACAAATCATTGAAACTGAAGATTTAAGAAAAACATTTTGATATTTTGATATTAGCAGCTCAAAGTACATATGTAAGCTACACCCTAAAATGTTAAAGAAGCAAAATCTCAGGCCTCTACCACTCCTCTCACACAGTCCAGCAGAGGGATGTCTGACTACATCCTGCTGGGGAGTGCTGGCAGCTGAGCTGAACAGTGAAGCAGGGAGCAGATGGCTCCCTGCTTCATCATTACAAGCAACCGTCTGTGTGTCCTAGGGATGCAGAGACAGCTGAGAGCAGAACATACCTCAGCCATTCCGGAACAGCCAGCGAAATTCAGGATGGGTGAGAGGTATGCTGTACAGGATAGGACCTGCAGACAGATCAGGGCTTCTTATCCATGATTCAAGTAAGACAAGGGATCCATATGGAGATTCAGAGGAAATGTAGAGGAAGGCAGAAAATCTAGTAGCTCTCTACCCTCTCCATGGAACTCTGCTTAGGATTGCTGTACTGACAGGATGCTACAGGATGCTATCCTCCCCCACTGGTACAGCTTCAGCGCTCCAGGAGGAGTTTAGGCAGTCAGACTCAAGACCTTGTATGTTTCTGGGCCTTGATCACAAGCAGCAGGTGTTTGGTATAGTAGGTATCTAATCCAGGCCTTCTGTCTAATGCTTGAGATTATCACTTAATTCTACTATAGTTATCATTCCTCTCCTGCTCATGTTTTGTTCTAGGAGTGGTTATCCTATACCCATGTGAGTCAGACTAAACCTGAATATGGGACTATACAGCTGGATGTCATTAAAGGCTATGTAAACCTTTGGAGGAAATTTTTATTTATGATTTAATTTTACTCATTTTTGGCTAAAAATAATTTTTATTAAAAATATTGAGCCATTCTGTCAAAAAGGGTTAACTGTTTTTCTAACTGTGTGACTGGTACTTTCACTCTCAGTTTGTGCTGTTCATCTAGTAACTCAGGGGCGTAGCTATAGGGGGTGCAGAGGTAGCAGTCGCTACCGGGCCCAGGAGCCTGAGGGGGCCCAAAGACCCTTGTGCTGCATAGGAAGACACCACTATTATAGAAAGTGCCTGCAGGTCAGTTACACCTCTGCTGGAGGGAAGGGGTTAGGTCAAAAATATGTGATTTGGTGTGGTGGGGGGGGGGGGTACCGTTTCAATTTTTGCCCCTGGCCACAAAGCACTGAGGGAAGGGGGGTCCAAGCTGAGCTCTTTCACCAGGGCCCATGAGCCTTTAGCTACACCCCTGTAGTAACCCTTATTTCTAAACTACTGAGAGGTCATAATGTTATGTCTCCTGGACAAGGCACAATCGTATGAACCAGCTCTAAGAATATGTGGCAGAACTTTCTATCCTTTTTTTCCCACAATGTCTACGTATCAATACAGCTGTTCATTTGACATGGTATAATTTATGTTTAATATGGTATCGTGTGAGAGGTAGTGTGATTAGTTTTTAGTTATGAACAGAGTTTTCTGGCTGGCGCTGTCTGCCTCACATTTGGGCTTCACACTTCTGATGCTCGGTCTTTGGGTCTGAGTTTTGGCCTATAGCCCCTGAACTTAATGGATGGAAGAAGTTTTCATGTGGCTGCCTGGAAGCTTAAAGCAACTATGGAAAATAGCAACCTACACTACATCATTTTCTAAAAAAAAAAACAAAAAAAAAAACAGTTAAAAGTTAGTACATTTCTTTTCTGAAGGAAGTTTTCTGCCGGGTTTTAAAGCACTCTATAGGCGATGACTATCTCCTGGCAGAAAGAGTCTTGTATTCTACGTATGTATGCAGTTTTGGAGTTTTGATACTTCAAGTTGTTTACTTTAGACGTTTACACGCCCTTCTGTTTAAGTTCATCTCTAAATTTAACTCAGGTCAGCTTTCATGGAGATGACTAGGGAAATGTGCAATTACACTTACCGGTAATTGGGTTTCCTGGAAGTCTCCATGACAGCACCCATAATTTCTCATCCTATATCTCTTTTCTTGGGGTTAAAGGGGTTGTCCAAGCTATTTTTTGTCTTTTGGATGTTTCTAAATAGGCGAATGTAATGTTTTTTCAATGCACTTACTTTAACTTCAGAGGCCCCTTTCTCAGATTTCACTGAGGGTCACATGACCTGTGATGTCAGCTTATCTCCCTGCTCTGTGATATTTCGTGCAGAAGCCTGAGAGATCAGATAATAGTCTGTACACGAGACCTCACTGTGCTGGCCACGCCCCCTGCACTGCCATCTGCTGTTCTCTCCCTGGATTCTTTCAGATAAGATTTTACCCTCTTCAGCCAGAACAGACTCAGGGCTGAAGACTTTACTGAGTAGCTTCAGGCAGTGAGGAGGCAAATTCTGGGCACAGGAGCTGACATACTAGAGAGGATCTGTAGAGTTGTGCACAAGAACAGGTGGGGGGAAGATCCTGTGTGTATCAGCAGTGTCATTGTACAGCTGGGACTTGTAGTCCTACACATACAACATGATGCTGAGTATCCTAGAAGGCAAACATGTCACTCAGGGCAGCACTTGTATTCACTCCCTTTGCATAGCTGTCACGCTCTGGTGTCGAGGGAATAGCCACACAGAGCGTACGAGGGAAGGGAAAAGAACAAAACCAGGGAAATGGTCACCTCCTGCAGGGAACCCTGAAACTAGGCCCTGACTGACTACCAGTATGAACAATCCTGGGTTGTAGGAGAGTTCATACACAGGAACCTAATAATAAATGCACCCTAAATAACCCTGCAGCTAGTGACACAAGAAAGAGTAAACCCGTTCCTCCAAGAGTAAGGACGAACAGGAGACTCCAGAAGGAAAACCACAAAAGGGAAAAAGTCACTTATCTTTAAGCAGATATCGCAGCAACTGGATCTCAGCCGAGATCCACACCACACACTACTAAGTAGGCAAAAAGTATAAACCGCAAGGGATACTGGGAGAGGAAGGGGTAAATAGGAGAAAGATAATTACCACAGCGGCAACAGCTGAGGGGAAGGGGTGTGGTGAACAGCAACCAAACCAAGGGAAAAGCAAGTCAAATTATGTCACTTTAGAAAGCCGCGCAGAACGTCTGATACCAGACACAAGCCCACTCATGACAATAGCAGGAGGAGGGGCAGAGATTGTTGTTATTGCATGTAAACAGAGTGCCAGAAGAATGGACCAGGGAAATGAGGAAATATAGATTTATTTTTTTTTTGTCTAAAACTTGCTTAACTTAGTTATATATTGCTGCCCATCAGATTTACAGCGCTGTATATTTAAGTATTATTATTTGAATACCTTCTGCCTTGGAGGTTCTTGGTAAATCACAGAAGGTGGAGGGCAGAGAGGGGCCTTTTAACCCCTCTGCGTGTGTTTTCCTTTACCATCAGGGTGGGGTGATTTCAGATGTGCTCTCATGGAGACTTCAAGGTAATTATATATTCTAGGTTCTTCAAAGTAGCCACCTTTTGCTTTGATTTCTGCCTTGCACACTCTTGGCATTCTCTTGATGAGCTTCAAGAGGTAGTCACCTGAAATGGTATTCCAACAGTCTTGAAAGAGTTCCCAGAGATGCTTAGCACTTGTTGGCCCTTTTGCCTTCACTCTGCAGTCCAACTCACCCCAAACCATCTCGATTGGGTTCAGGTCCTTCTTGGTCAAATAGCCCTTACACAGCCTGGAGGTGTGTTTGGGGTCATTGTCCTGTTGATAAATAAATGATGGTCCAACTAAATGCAAACCGGATGGAATAGCATGCCGCTGCAAGATGCTGTGGTAGCCATGCTGGTGTGCCCTGTCAGGTTTAATAAGTGGGATTTCTTGCCTTATAAATGGGGTTGGGACCATGAGTTGTGTTGGGCAGAAGTCAGGTGGATACACAGCTGATAGTCCTACTGAATAGACTGTTAGAATGTATATTATGGCAAGAAAAAAGCAGCTAAGTAAAGAAAAACGAGTGGCCATCATTACTTTAAGAAATGAAGGTCAGTCAGTCCGAAAAATTGGGAAAACTTTGAAAGTGTCCCCAAGTGCAGTCCCAAAAACCATCAAGCGGTACAAAGAAACCGGCTGACATGAGGACCGCCCCAGGAAAGGAAGACCAAGAGTCACCTCTGCTGCGGAGGATAAGTTCATCCGAGTCACCAGCCTCAGAAATCGCAGGTTAACAGCAGCTCAGATTAGAGACCAGGTCAATGCCACACAGAGTTCTAGCAGCAGACACATCTCTACAACAACTGTTAAGAGGAGACTGTGTGCAGCAGGCCTTCATGGTAAAATAGCTGCTAGGAAACCACTGCTAAGGACAGGCAACAAGCAGAAGAGACTTGTTTGGGCTAAAGAACACAAGGAATGGACATTAGACCAGTGGAAATCTGTGCTTTGGTCTGATGAGTCCAGATTTAAGATCTTTGGTTCCAACCACCGTGTCTTTGTGCGACGCAGAAAAGGTGAACGGATGGACTCTGCATGCCTGGTTCCCACCGTGAAGCATGGAGGAGGAGGTGTGATGGTGTGGGGGGGCTTTACTGGTGACACTGTTGGGGATTTATTAAAAATTGAAGGCATACTGAACCAGCATAGCTACCACAGCATCTTGGAGCGGCATGCTATTCCATCCGGTTTGCATTTAGTTGGACCATCATTTATTTATCAACAGGACAATGACCCCAAACACACCTCCAGGCTGTGTAAGGGCTATTTGACCAAGTCCTCCACAGTCACCAGACCTGAACGCAATCGAGATGGTTTGGGATGAGCTGGACCACAGAGTGAAGGCAAAAGGGCCAACAAGTGCTAAGCATATCTGGGAACTCCTTCAAGACTGTTGGAATACCATTTCAGGTGACTACCTCTTAAAGCTCATCTAGAGAATGCCAAGAGTGTGCAAAGCAGTAATCAAAGAAGAAGGTGGCTCCTTTGAAGAACCTAGAATATAAGACATATTTTCAGTTGTTTCACACTTTTTTGTTAAGTATATAATTCCACATGTGATAATTCATAGTTTTGATGCCTTCAGTGTGAATCTACAATTATCATAGTCATGAAAATACAGAAAACTCTTTGAATGAGAAGATGTGTCCAAACTTTTGGTCTGTACTGTATGTTTATTTGTATTTGTATATGTCTGTGTCTGTATGTATGTGTGCAGGTGACGGATCCGTTCACCATTGTATCACACCAAACGGATCCGTCCCCATTGACTTTCATTGGGGGTCATGACGTCTTGGTGCGGATGCCTGGACCAGAGACAAAACCGCAGCATGCTGCGGTTTGTTCTCCGGTCTGAAGACGGAACGGAATGCTTTTAGGAGCCTCCGTTGTCTTTAGTTCAGTTTTGTCCCCATTGACAATGAATGGGGACAAAACTGAAGCGTTTTATTCTGGTATTGAGCCCCTGTGACGGAACTCAATACTGGAATTATAAAACGCAAGTGTGAAAGTAGCCTTACTCATTTATTCACACGGCTCCCTTCCTGGGGAAGAACAGGTAGTTGATTCTTGCCCACGGGAGTCATGAGGACACGTATGAAGAGTCACTGTGGTAGGGAGGAAAGCTACATTCGGTATTTAGTGGCTACAATTTTTGCTGTTCTATATTTTTTTTTTACAGGAGAAACAAAAACTGGTAAAAAAAAACAAACAAAAAAAAAACTTGGCATGAACTTCTTGGTGTTCCTGTTGCTTTGTGCCTTTCTAGACCAGAACACGGAGATCACATTAATCCGATTACAACAGTTACAGAGAGAGCAATGGCCAAGTACAGGACAAAGAAAAAGCATCTGATATGTGGAGAAAGGGAATGTTCTTAACGAGATTACAATCTTTATTATCTTTGTATACACTATTCATTTATGGAGGAACTGTAACAGGAGGTACGCCTTATTGTGTAAGCTCTAGCCTCTAGCCCTCGTGTGTAATTTCAGTGTTTGCTTATAAACCTCAATAGATAAAGCTGCTGCCAAACAGAAAACCTGTAATGATCTTTTCCTAAAGGATCACCGTGAAGCCCTATTCATACCAGAAAATATACTGTCTGCCTATATTTCATAGTATTACAGTTCTAGATCAAACGATTATGTCTCATAAATGCATTGAAGGTCTTGAATGTATATTCACAGGTTTCTCAAAAACCTTATTTTCCCTTTTTTAGCGCCACAGGTGGTGGTTCAACCGATTCGCAAATGGCTACACGAATGTTTGAGAATAAAGAGCATGCATCCTATTATCAAAAGTACAGGTTTTCTCCACCACAAGAGATACAAGACATGATCTTCAGCTATCTTCAGGAAAAGGTAAGGAACAACGTCAGTAATAAAAATCGTGCTTGCTTTATCGAAAGAGCCAAGTTGTTAAAGACTTTAGAAAGATGTCATCTTGTGGAAAACTCAAGTGTTGTATGGTAATTCAAGTAAAGTAAATGCTCCAAAAATGCTTAATTGTGTGCAGTTTGCAGTATGTGCTCACACCTTGTGATTTAGCTTCTAGAGCAAATAGGTCCCCAACAGCAGGTCTTAGGTCCTGGTGCTACAAGAACAGGAATCTTCATACAACACAACTCTATGGACACATACATTTTCCTCGGCACACTGAATACACCACAAACTGGCCTAATTTATAGCTCAAGTTTACACCAGCCACTAAGCTGGCCTACTGTAGATTTGATTTTCTGGTGCACGAAGTGCAAGAGGAGTGCCTAACTTATTACGAGGCCTCTGCTCCTTCAACCAGCTCTCATATTTTCAGGTTTTTTTTTACAGATCTTCTGTCCTCTGTAACTTCCAATCAAGAACCATGTCACAATTTCCACATAATTTTTGTGTTCAGCACCAGATAATTATGTCTAATTTTTGTAGAATAGTGTCATCTGACCAGGTTTTTTTTCCAGTGTTCTAAGATATATGTCTTCTGCATTCCCAGTTAAGCAAACCTTATGAACTTGCAGTGGATGTCGGCTGTGGGACAGGACAGAGCACCATAATGCTGGCTTCACTCTTTAAAAAGGTTCTGGGAACTGATATTAGTGAAGCCCAAATTGAGGAGGCGAACAAAACACATAAACTTCCAAACACAACATTCAGGTGGGTATCTTTGATCATTGAAGCTTAGGGGGGCACTAGCTCTCCTTGAAGAGACCAGCTGTGTATGGAGATGTAGTGGTAATGCTCCATGGGAACATAATATGCAAAGAGGTGTCTCCCATGGAAAGAGAAGAGTCTACTCAGTGCTTCCATTTACAAGTGGATCCCTAAGAATCAAAGTCTGACTTTTTAACAAGTCTTGGGCACGACAAGGGAAAATCGCCAAGCCAAATATCAATCTGTAGACAGCTGTTTCAGGGTGCTTTCCCATCATCAGTGTGGTGAAGGATTCTGGCTAGCAGGGTGAGATGCCTTGGATGCTGCTTAGTCAGGGTACTTTTCCTAGGAGACAATCCACTATGGAGCCAGTACCACCCTAAGCTGCATTCAAAGCATCTTTCTCAGCCAGCCAGAATCCTACTCCGTACTGATGAGGGGCAAGCACCCTGAAATGGATGTCATTGGATGGATATTTGGCTTGGCTATTTCCATTGTTCTGTCCCAAGGAATGCTAAAAAGTTGGAACTTATAGGGAGCCACTTCCAAAGCACTTGACATTTGAAGGAATTACCATGGTCATCGCTGAATAAAAGAACTATGAAATTAAGGGGAATCTGTCAGTTACTTTGGCAGTATATAACTAATGCCAATGTAATATAGAAGTGTTTACCATCATTCCAACGATGCCTTTGTGCAAGTAATCCATGTAGCTAAACTCTAGAAAATGAAGTTTGTTAGTAATGCTAATCAGTCTCCCAATGGAGAATCATTAACTGCTCCAGGAGCCCAAGCCCACCTCTTCACTTGTGCCCAGTACCTCCCATTGCACCTTCCAGTCCACCCCCTCTCCTTTTTGACAACACCATCATCTTTAAACTCTGTCCAGCTGTTCATTTGTGGACATTAGCCCTCGTTTCCCTTTTGCAAAGTTATAAACTTTTTACTTTATTTCACTTGAAATGGTTAACTTGAAGTAAATACTGTTTAACTGCATTTTATATGTTTGTTGTGATATATATATTCTGTTCATTTGCACTGTATTTGCAAAGCACTGTCCAAAGGGTTAATGAACATTGAGAGACTTTTGGGACTTTGAATGAGAAGTTGGTAATTTTCCACAGCTGCCATAGGGTTTAAAGAAGAGTATGTTTCGGAGGGAAAAGGCCAGACGTTCTTTACCACCAAAACCAGACAGACTGACCTTGTGACTGTCTGGTTTAGCTCTGTTATGTCTGAAAACCTGTTTGTGTTTGGAAAAACTGCTGTGTCATTGCCATTGAGTATCATTGAAGCTGTAATGTAAATCTATGACAGACAGAAGTTCTAACAATGAATCCGTTTGTGCTGAGTTTCTCCACTCCACCCCTCCCATTAGAAGGTTCCAGTCTAGCTAGAAATATAGGAGAGCAGTCAGAGCCCCTTGTGTTCTGCAGTTAGGTAACAGTGCTTGGAGAGGAGACTTATGCCAGCCTGCCTGAGTGACCAGAAGAAGATTCTGAAATGGGAAGGTTGAGCCTCCCAGACTACTGAGATACAGACCCTGGATCAGCAGACTTTGACAAGGGTACCAGCCTTCTGAAGAAAGAAAAGGACAGCTAGCTCAGGCCTTTCCTGACCCTGATCCTCTGGACTTATTTCCCATTGGGGTGCACCACACCATACCATCCCTTCCAGAGAGCATCAACACGTGGTGACACCTCAACGTCATTTGGGGCCACCCCAACCCTGGCCACTGCACCTACGCACTCGTTTCCCTCCACTGGGCCTTTAACTCAATGAAGCTACAGCACATCCCGAGTGCCTCTAGTCCTGCGTTAACTTCACGGTGCTCAGTGCATGCGATGTAGCTTCACTGAGATAGATGCCCAGCAGAGGAAAGGGAGTGCACAAGCGCAGGGAAAAGGTGACCAGGTGGGTAGAGATTAAAGATGATGTCATAGAGTAAAAGAGTGGACTGGAAGGTGCAACGCAAGGTACTGGGCACAAGTTAAGAAGTAGGTTTGGGCTCTTACAGGAGGTGGTCTTGGGAACCTGGAAAAGTTGATTACACCCCACTGGGCAATTGGAGGCTCATTAGCATAATGTACAAACTTCATTTTCAGGCATTTTAGCTACATGGATTACCTGCACAAAGGTATAATTGGAATAATGGTTGGCTTTAGTTATACAGTGCCTTGCGAAAGTATTCGGTCCCCTGGAACTTTTCAACCTTTTGCCACATTCCAGGCTTCAAACAAAAAGATATAACATTTGACATTTTTGGTGAAGAATCAACAACAAGTGGGTCACAATTGTGAAGTGGAACAAAATTTATTGGATCATTTAAACTTTTTTTGTAATAATAAAACTGAAAAGTGGGGCGTGCAAAATTATTCGGCCCATTTACTTTCAGTTCAGAAGTTGATTGAGGATCTCTGAATGATCCAATGTCGTCCTAAATGACTGATGAAGAGAAATAGAATCCACCTGTGTGTAATCAAGTCTCCGTATAAATGCACCTGCTCTGTGATAGACTCAGGGTTCTGCATCATGAAGACCAAGGAACACACCAGGCAGGTCCCTGATACTGTTGTGGAGAAGTTTAAAGCCGGATTTGGAGACCAAAAGATTTCCCAAGCTTTAAACATCCCAAGGAGCACTGTGCAAGCGATCATATTGAAATGGAAGGAGTATCAGACCACTGCAAATCTACCAAGACCTGGCCGTCCCTCTAAACTTTCATCTCAAACAAGGAGAAGACTGATCAGAGATGCAGCCAAGAGGCCCATGATGACTCTGGATGAACTGCAGAGATCTACAGCTGAAGTGGGAGAGTCTGTCCATAGGACAACAATCAGTCCAACACTTCACAAATCTGTCCTTTATGGAAGAGTGGCAAGAAGAAAGCCATTTCTCAAAGATATCCATTAAAAGTCTTGTTTACAGTTTGCCACAAGCCCCTGGGAGACACCAAACATGTGGAAGAAGGGGCTCTGCTCAGATGAAACCAAAATCAGACTTTTTGGAAACAATGCAAAACGATATGTTTGGCATAAAAGCAACACAGCTCATCACCCTGAACACACCATCCCCACTGTCAAACATGGTGGGGGCAGCATCATGGTTTGGGCTTTTCATCAGCAGGGACAGGGAAGATGATGGATGGAGCCAAATACAGGACCATTCTGGATGAAAAGACCTGAGACTAGGACGGAGATTTATCTTCCAACAAGACAATGATCCCAAACATAAAGCAAAATCTACAATGGAATGGTTCAAAAATAAAGGTCTCCAGGTCTTAGAATGGCCAAGTCACAGTCCAGACCTGAATCCAATGGAGAATATGTGGAAAGAGCGGAAAACTGCTGTTCACAAACGTCTCCATCCAACCTCAAAGAGGAAGAATGGGCAAGAATTTCATCTCTAGATGTGAAAACTGATAGAGACATCCCCCAAGAGACCGCAGCTGGAATCGCAGCAAAGTATTAATGCAAGGGGGCCGAATAATTTTGCACGCCCCACTTTTCAGTTTTATTATTACAAAAAAAGTGTAAATGATCCAATAAATTTCGTTCCACTTCACAATTGTGACCACTTGTTGTTGATTCTTCACCAAAAAATGTAAAATGTTAGATCTTTTTGTTTGAAGCCTGAAATGTGGCAAAAGGTTGAAAAGTTCCAGGGGGCCGAATACTTTCGCAAGGCACTGTAAGCAACCAAAGTAGCTGTAAGGTTCCTTATAAACATATTGGTTCACATATAATCTGATTGGAGAGGGGAGTGTGGAGAGGACTTCCAACGTTAACATTTTTTACTACAATTTTCTTCTGTCTCTACTGGCCCAGCCAGCCCACATGAAAGCACTGCTCTACCAGACATCCAGAGTATTGTAATATCTAATCACTGCTACTTCTACTACCACTACTTTTACTACTACCACTATTGTTCTGTTGTTTAAATGGACTTGTCATCTCTACAGAGCCTTGCCAGCTGAGGAGGTACCAGTAGATGATGCCTCTGTTGATCTAATTACTGCATGTGCCGCCGTCCATTGGTTTGACATTGCAAAGTTTCTGAAAGAGGTAAATGAAAATGTTATATGGTGAAGATAAGCGAGTCACTGATTTCTCTCAGGAATTAATAGTTTGTATATTTTCCTGTTTAATGTATAGTCTACTCATCTGTTATATGTGGAGGGCACAGTGGTTTTCTTATAAAAAATACTTACCATCTGTTGGATTTCTGTCCTTTGACAGAAACTAGACATGGACGATGCCTTCATAATATAATCTAGTATTACGTTTTTTGCTGCTGTTTTTGGCTAAATCATGGCAAAAAAGGTGATATTAAAGTAACTTGTGAATGCATCCTCCGTGTCTGTCAGAGCTGAAATCAAACTAACACTGCACTGAGGAGATATGGGGCTAGTCCTTCTCAGTGATGATTGGCTGTTATTATGGGGAGTAAGGGCTTCTGAACGAGATAGAGTTCCTCAGCCATCATCCATATGAGGAGGCGATTTCCCACTTTCCGGCGTGCTGTAGTTACATCTAAGCCTGGGATCTCATAGCAAAATACACAAAATACACAGAAAAAAGTTACTTGTTCCCCGATCAGTCTCCCAAATTCATACAGAGCCCAAGTCAGCCCACAAATTTATATAGACCCCAGATTACATCACAAATCGGCCCAAAAATTAATTCATACCCCAGATTACACCGCAGATCCACTAATTTATATATTGTAGATTCAAATTATACAGATCCAAATCAGACTGTTGCCGCTCCTATCACCCCCAGAAAACCCATCTGTCCCCTAAATACAGACTTCTGAGAGGACAAAAAAAAATACTCTCCTCTCTTCCTCCGAGCACAGCCACTACTCCAGCTCTTCATAGCAGCACTACTACAGCACTTTACTACATCCTGACATTGCACAGCCTCAAGTGATAGGGCGCGCCTACACGCTCTACGCTCTGAAGCTGTAAACTGTTAGGACCAGGGAGCAGTGAATAATGCCAACACATTGCTTGTGGTGCCATACTCACTAATTACTGAACCTCTTGTCCTGTACTAACGAGTGCTTCCAGTATAGAAGCGCTCACTAGTGAATAATACCGACCTCTCCTTGAGGTTTTTCGGGAAGCAGAAAGCTGCTCAAGGGTCACATGTGGGCCATATTCTGCGAATTTGAAACCTCTGAACTGGATGAACTTCACTTCTAAAACAGTGAATATCCAACATTTGCTCCAGTTTTTTGCATATTAAAAGGAATGTGTCGCTAGGAAAGACCCTTTCCCTCAGGTCATTACGTCACAGCCAAAATGAGTTGATAAGATGAAAGTGCTGGTACCCAAGTTATTAGCCCAGTTCTCTACAAGCCATCGAAGAATTAAAAGGGTTGTCCAAATTCGGATAAAAACATTGCTCGGGGTGGATCTGATGTGACAGTGAAAGTAACAGTACTCATCTCTATATTCTGTGACATACACCACTGAGGCCATTGGGTGCAGTAGTCATGTGGGTATATAGGCATATCACTGCTGCAACCAAGTAACAGACCCTGGTGGGGAGGGACGGAGCAGAGGAACTGGAATGGTGAGGACATTGCTGAGCAATGCTTCTTTTACTTTTTTTTATTCTATCCCCCCACCTGCAATTCTTTTTCCTATATTGTGCAAGCACCACCACCACCACTGATGGATTGCAGGGTGGTCTGTAACCATGGAAATGAGCAGTGTATAATGTGATGGGAAAATGAATCCAGCCAGATAAGGAAGCAATATGGATAATAAGAATACATTAGTAAGTGCCTTGTATTAACTTCCAATACATGATAAATGCCACTTACTGAAGTGAGACAACCCCTTTAACTCATTTAGAACTTGGTGGAAGCAATGTATCTCAAAAAAGTTGGAATGGAGCAAGAAAAGACTGGAAAGATAAGCAGTGCTAATAAGAAACGGCTGGAGGAGCAATTACTGGGTATAAACAGGGCGTGTTAGAGAGGCAGAGACCCTCAGAGCAAAGATGGCCAGAGGTTCACCAATCTGCGAAAAAATGCATTTAAAAATTGTGCAACAATTTCAGAAAAATGTTCCTCAACATAAAACATAAAGCCTTTGAAGATCCAACCATCTCCATAATATCATCAAAATATTCAGAGAATCTGGAAAAATCCATGTGTGCAAAAGAGAAGGCCCATGATCAGTAATGGATACTCATGATCTATGGGCCCTGAGGCGGCACTGCAATAAAAAAGGCATGATTCTGTACTGGAAATCACTGCCAGAGATCACTGCATGGGCTCAGGAACACTCCTAGAAATCACTGCATGGGTTTAGGAACACTCCCAGAAATCACTGCATGGGCTCAGGAACACTCCTAGAAATCACTGCATGGGCTCAGGAACACTCCCAGAAATCACTGCATGGGCTCAGGAACACTCCCAGAAATCACTGCATGGGCTCAGGAACTCTCCCAGAAATCACTGCATGGGCTCAGGAACACTCCCAGAAATCACTACATGGGCTCAGGAACTCTCCCAGAAATCACTGCATGGGCTCAGGAACTCTCCCAGAAATCACTGCATGGGCTCAGGAACTCTCCCAGAAATCACTGCATGGGCTCAGGAACACTCCCAGAAATCACTACATGGGCTCAGGAACTCTCCCAGAAATCACTGCATGGGCTCAGGAACTCTCCCAGAAATCACTGCATGGGCTCAGGAACACTCCTAGAAATCACTACATGGGCTCAGGAACACTCCTAGAAATCACTGCATGGGCTCAGGAACACTCCCAGAAATCACTGCATGGGCTCAGGAACACTCCCAGAGATCACTGCATGGGCTCAGGAACACTCCAAGAAATCACTGCATGGGCTCAGGGACACTCCTAGAAATCACTGCATGGGCTCAGGGACACTCCCAGAAATCACTGCATGGGCTCAGGGACACTCCCAGAGATCACTGCATGGGCTCAGGAACACTCCTAGAAATCACTGCATGGGCTCCGGAACACTCCTAGAAATCACTGCATGGGCTCAGGAACACTCCCAGAAATCACTGCATGGGCTCAGGAACACTCCTAGAAATCACTGCATGGGCTCAGGAACACTCCTAGAAATCACTGCATGGGCTCAGGAACACTCCCAGAAATCACTGCATGGGCTCAGGAACACTCCAAGAAATCACTGCATGGGCTCAGGAACACTCCCAGAAATCACTGCATGGGCTCAGGAACACTCCCAGAAATCACTGCATGGGCTCAAGAACACTCCCAGAAATCACTGCATGGGCTCAGGAACACTCCCAGAAATCACTGCATGGGCTCAGGAACACTCCCAGAAATCACTGCATGGGCTCAGGAACACTCCTAGAAATCACTGCATGGGCTCAGGAACACTCCCAGAGATCACTGCATGGGCTCAGGAACACTCCAAGAAATAACTGCATGGGCTCAGGGACACTCCTAGAAATCACTGCATGGGCTCAGGGACACTCCCAGAAATCACTGCATGGGCTCAGGAACACTCATAGAAATCACTGCCTGGGCTCAGGGACACTCCCAGAAATCACTGCATGGGCTCAGGAACACTCCTAGAAATCACTGCATGGGCTCAGGGACACTCCCAGAAATCACTGCATGGGCTCAGGGACACTCCCAGAGATCACTGCATGGGCTCAGGAACACTCCTAGAAATCACTGCATGGGCTCAGGAACACTCCTAGAAATCACTGCATGGGCTCAGGAACACTCCTAGAAATCACTGCATGGGCTCAGGAACACTCCCAGAAATCACTGCATGGGCTCAGGAACACTCCAAGAAATCACTGCATGGGCTCAGGAACACTCCCAGAAATCACTGCATGGGCTCAGGAACACTCCCAGAAATCACTGCATGGGCTCAGGAACACTCTCAGAAATCACTGCATGGGCTCAGGAACACTCCTAGAAATCACTGCATGGGCTCAGGAACACTCCCAGAAATCACTGCATGGGCTCAGGAACACTCCCAGAAATCACTGCATGGGCTCAGGAACACTCCCAGAAATCACTGCATGGGCTCAGGAACACTCCAGAAATCACTGCATGGGCTCAGGAACACTCCCAGAAATCACTGCATGGGATCAGGGACATTCCCAGAAATCACTGCATGGGCTCCGGAACACTCCCAGAAATCACTGCATGGGCTCAGGGACACTCCCAGAAATCACTGCATGGGCTCAGGAACACTCCCCAGAAATCACTGCATGGGCTCAGGAACGCTCCCATAGATCACTGAATGGGCTCAGGAATGCTCCCAGAAATCACTGCATGGGCTCAGGAACACTCCCAGAAATCACTGCATGGGCTCAGGAACACTCCCAGAAATCACTGCATGGGCTCAGGAACACTCCCAGAAATCACTGCATGGGCTCAGGGACACTCCCAGGAATCACTGCATGGGCTCAGGAACACTCCCAGAAATCACTGCATGGGCTCAGGAACACTCCCAGAAATCACTGCATGGGCTCAGGAACACTCCCAGAGATCAATGCATGGGCTCAGGAACACTCCCAGAGATCACTGCATGGGCTCAGGAACACTCCCAGAAATCACTGCATGGGCTCAGGAACACTCCCAGAGATCACTGCATGGGCTCAGGAACACTCCCAGAGATCACTGCATTGGCTCAGGAACACTCCCAGAAATCACTGCATGGGCTCAGGAACACTCCCAGAGATCACTGCATGGGCTCAGGAACACTCCCAGAGATCACTGCATTGGCTCAGGAACACTCCCAGAAATCACTGCATGGGCTCAGGGACACTCCCAGAAATCACTGCATGGGCTCAGGAACACTCCCAGAAATCACTGCATGGGCTCAGGAACACTCCCAGAGATCACTGAATGGGCTCAGGAACACTCCCAGAAATCACTGCATGGGCTCAGGCACACTCTCAGAGATCACTGCATGGGCTCAGGAACACTCCCTGAAATCACTGCATGGGCTCAGGAACACTCCCAGAAATCTCTGCATGGGCTCAGGGACATTCCCAGAAATCACTGCATGGGCTCAGGAACACTTCCAGAAATCACTGCATGGGCTCAGGAACACTCTCAGAAATCACTGCATGGGCTCAGGAACACTCCTAGAAATCACTGCATGGGCTCAGGAACACTCCCAGAAATCACTGCATGGGCTCAGGAACGCTCCCATAGATCACTGAATGGGCTCAGGAATGCTTCCAGAAATCACTGCATGGGCTCAGGAACACTCCCAGAAATCACTGCATGGGCTCAGGAACACTCCCAGAAATTACTGCATGGGCTCAGGAACACTCCCAGAAATCACTGCATGGGATCAGGGACATTCCCAGAAATCACTGCATGGGCTCCGGAACACTCCCAGAAATCACTGCATGTGCTCAGGAACACTCCCAGAAATCACTGCATGGGCTAAGGAACACTCTCAGAAATCACTGCATGGGCTCAGGAACACTCCCAGAAATCACTGCATGGGCTCAGGAACACTCACAGAAATCACTGCATGGGCTCAGGGACACTCCCAGAAATCACTGCATGGGCTCAGGAACACTCCCAGAAATCACTGCATGGGCTCAGGAACACTTCCAGAAATCACTGCGTGGGCTCAGGAACACTCCCAGAAATCACTGCATGGGCTCAGGAACACTCCCATAAATCACTGCGTGGGCTCAGGAACACTCCCAGAAATCACTGCATGGGCTCCCAGAAATCACTGCATGGACATACCAGAAATCCTCTTCTGTGAACAAAGTTTGCCATGCAATCCACAAATGCAAGTTAAAGCTTTATCATGCAAAGAAGCCATATGTGAACACCACCCAGAAAGGCCGCCGTCTTCTTTGCTCCAAAGCTCATTTAAAATGAACTGAAGCAAAATGGAAAACTTGATTGAGATGAATCAAACTTTGAAATTATAGGATGTAGTGTTCTGCAGACTCAAGAGGAGAGGGACTATCCAGCTTGCTATCAGTGCACTGGTCCAACTCCTACATCTCTTACAGGGAAGACCTTGCATATATCAGCGATCCAATGCTTAACCACATACTCCATCCTTCACAACAGCATGGCTTCGCCGAAGAAGAGTCCAGGTTCTGAACTGGCCGATAGAAAAAGCCTCAGAAAATTAAAAATCCAGCGAAGAAGACCCAGAACTGTTGAGAATGGGACTGTTCCTCTCCCTAATCTCCAGCAATTGGGTCTCCTCACTTCTCAGACGTTTAAATTGGGAGATGTTACACACTGGTAGACATAGCCCTCCCCTAATGTTTTTGAGAGAAGTTGCTGCCATCATGTTCTAAATTAGTTTATTTTTACCATGAAATGATAGAATGCCTTACTTTTTTATTTTACACAGCACTCCAACTTTTTGGGAATTTGAGTTGTATATGAATTGCCAAACGGCACAACATCCAGAAGATGCCACCTGCCCATTGACGTATAAAGGGAAATCTTCTCTTTGTGACATGATGGACGCCATTTACACTAGCAGAAGGCTGTGATAGTATTGACTGTGGGTGACACATATTTACTGACACATACTGTATGTTAATGATCTAGGTGGACCGGATTCTGAAGCCTCGTGGATGCCTTGCTTTCTATACTTACACACCGCATTTGGAAGTTCACTACAAAGACCGGTCAGAGCAAATGTGTAAGGTGATCTCTGAGGTCAGTATTAAAGAAAGTTCAAAGTCTTTCAATATATTTTCTTCCAATATTTAAAAAATGTTACAAAATGATATATGGGTGTATAAGTCCTCATGCACACGACCGTGTTATGGATTCGTAATGTCGTGTCCATGCAGGGTTTTTTTGTCTTTATGGATTCATGCAGAAAATATGACAAGAAAAATTAACTTTTTTTTTTTTTTCCCCCGCAAGCATTGCTTTTAGGGTTATGCTTGCATGGAGTTTTTGTGGTACCAAAAAAAAACACATCGAAAAGGCATGCAGATCTTCCCCATTGATCAGAAATCTGCATGTGCTTTCATACTGTGCTTTTCTTCTCACTTCTGGTTTTAAAAATTGCAACGAGGAAATGGGAAGTGACCTGTCCAGGATGAAAAACGGCATAAAAAATGTGTCCCACATTGTGGAAAAATGCATCTAAAACCCATGCAGAATCCTGAAGCAGATTACCCTTTTTTTCCAGCCTATAAAAAGCTCTGTGTGAACACACCCTCAGGGTAGAATAGTCTGCATCCCAGAATTTCGATATACTGGCATATAGTGATATAACATAGTAACATAGTTTATAAGGCCGAAAAAAGCCCTCCATCCAGTTCGGCCTGTTATCCTGCAAGTTGATCCAGAGGAAGGCAAAAAAAACCCTGTGAGGTAGAAGCCAATTTCACCCACATTAGGAAAAAAAAATCCTTCCCGACTCCAATCAGGCATCAGAATAACTCCCTGGATCAACGACCCCTCTCTAGTAACTATAACCTGTAATATTATTACCTCCAGAAATACATCCAGGCCCCTCCTGATCTCTTATACTGAACTTACCATCACCACCTCCTCAGGGAGAGAGTTCCATAGTCTCACTGCTCTTACCGTAAAGAGTCCTCTTCTATGTTTAAACATAAAGGAATACAATGCGCATGAATAGTGATGACAGAGAACAGGAATAATGCACATAAAAATATCGCCAGCTCATAGCAACATCACAGCTCAGGAGAAAGAAAGACATAATGATTCTGTTTTGATTTTCCATTGGACTTGGTTCGTCTGTAGGTAATTCATGGATGACCTGGAATGTGTATTTCAGAAGCAGATTGTTTAGTAAAACTGGCCAGTGTTTCTCCATAATGGAGAACTGATGATAAAAGGACTTCTGTAGGGCTGGTGTGTGCTGCAGTCAGTGGTGTTGTCAGTGGGCCATTGCTTGGGTGGAATGCGTTCCTTTTCAGAGAGTTGCTTTCCTCTGTTGAAGGCTGCTTTAGGTTATTTCTTCATGAGAAATCTATGTTCCATGATTAAGCTTTGGACTAGGAAGTCAGAATCCCCGGTACAATTATGTCTGAGTCTCCTAAATTGTCCAAAAGAGACATTGTTTTTCCATTTATGAAAGTGTGAACTTCTATAGTCTAGTACAGTGCCGTCAACTTAAAAAAAAAAATCAAAAACAAAAAAAAACTTTGGTAATGATTGCCTTTTTGTCGATGTTTAGTAGGAGATCAAGATATACAAGACTTCATGATATTCCAGACTTTTCTCCAATGATTTGCCACTGAACCATAGGCCCCACTGATTGTTATTTTATTGCTATTAGAGGCATTATCGGGGCGTACATTATCCCATTCCCTGTGCTTCCCCTGCCAGGCCCGGCAACCTACTAATGTACTTGTGTAATCTTCTGTCTCATTCTGGAGATCAGGAGGCTGGTGACATGACTGCCCCTCTGTGGAGACTGTATTTCCTCTGACATCACAATCGGGCCTCCCATGATCCCCTCTGTCAGTATCCCAGCCCTAATGGCCGTGATGTCAGACCCATGTGATCTTGGAATGGGCAGGCCAATGCTCTCAATCCAAAAGCAGGGAAGATGGAGTCCACCGCTTGTCATATTGAAGCTGTGGAGGAGGAAATATTAGGGGACAGGAAGGGGATGATGGGAGGTGTAGAAGGCAGGGAGGGGTGCAGTAGGAGGTTACATTTCTAGCTGATCTGGCAGCGCACAGAATTATGGGTAGTGTTGTGGCTGTTTGATCATTTATGTCCACGACCTGGAAGTTCAGGTTTTAAACAACGGAGCACAGCAGGAACATGGAGATTGAAGTGAAGACTCAGGCCTATCAGTTTTTGCAGATGTGAATAAATTCAGTTAACTAACCCTGACTGTTCTTATATCATATCCCTGCGATGCTCTCTGCCTTGTTTTCTCAGATTCTCTTCGTTAGCTGCACTTGAGAGATATAACTGCATCATGTTTTTCAGGTTAGTGATCATCTGACCAAATATCAACATCAGAAAGTGAATATTGTTGAATCCGGTTACAAGGGCGTTTTTGAGGCCATTTCTTATCCAGACAAAATAAGGTTAGTACTTTATTATTTTTGTATTTTCAGAAGCAGTAGATTGTATTTAGATGATTCATCATGTGTCCTGTCACAAGACCATTTGTTGAATTTCAAGTGATTTGTTCTGAATCACAATTTGCACATAAAATCCTAAGAGAATTTATCAGATTAAAGGGGTATCAAGGAATACCGTATTTTTCGCTTCATAAGACACACCCGATGATAAGACGCACCCCAGAATTTAGAGTAGGAAAATAAGAAAAATATTTTTCATCAAACCTCATATCAGACCCCCCATAAATTTCAATACATCATATCAGCCTTTCATGTCAGACCCCCATCAGACCTCAGTTTAGCCCACTCAGCCCCCATCAGACCCCATCAGACCTCAGATCAGCCCACTGTGCCCCATCAGACCTCAGATCAGCCCACTGTGTCCCATCAGACCTCAGATCAGCCCACTGTGTCCCATCAGACCTCAGATCAGCCCACTGTGTCCCATCAGACCTCAGATCAGCCCACTCTGCCCTCAGATCAGCCCACTCTGCCCCCCTCAGACCTCAGATCAGCCCACTGTGCCCCATCAGACCTCAGATCAGCCCACTGTGCCCCATCAGACCTCAGATCAGCCCACTGTGCCCCATCAGACCTCAGATCAGCCCACTGTGCCCCATCAAACCTCAGATCAGCCCACTGTGCCCCCATCAGACCTCATATCAGCCCACTGTGCCCCATCAGACCTCAGATCAGCCCACTCTGCCCCATCAGACCTCAGATCAGCCCACTGTGCCCCATCAAACCTCAGATCAGCCCACTCTGCCCTCAGATCAGCCCACTGTGCCCCCCTCAGACCTCAGATCAGCCCACTGTGCCCCATCAGACCTCAGATCAGCCCACTGTGCCCCATCAAACCTCAGATCAGCCCACTCTGCCCCATCAGACCTCAGATCAGCCCATAGTGTGCACACTATGTCCTGATGCTGTACGCGGTCAGGACAGTGGAACACCAGCTGGAGAAGACAGAGGAGCGCCGGACCTGGAGCGGAGCTGCAGCGCAGTAGGGTAAGTATGTTTCCCCGCTCCCGGTACCTAATTTATACTAGTCAGCACTTCCATAATGGAAGTGCTCACTAGTATTCGCTTTATAAGATGCACCACAATTTTCCCCCTACTTTTGGGGGAAAAAAGTGCTTCTTATAAAGCGAAAAATATGGTACATTTTTTTTAATTCCCTGCCTAAACCCAGCAGGTCCTGTGAAGAGAAATGTACTTGTTCCTTGCTGTTCTGTCTGGGCTCTGTGGCTCCCGGTCTCTTCACTGGACTTTCGGTCAACACCTCTAAACTTCTTGAACAGACGGGGTCACCTGTGCTGTTGCAGCCAATTACAGGCCTCAGAGGTCACAAACTGAACGGCACTGCTGGGTCACCTGCCACTAGGGGACACATCATCACTGTGGCCAGTCATTGCCGTGACTCCGTCTGTACAGAGTCAACAAGATATTTGTTGTGCATTCCACATCCACAAATGAGGCTGGAAGAGGGGACTAGGTGTGGAAGAGATGGGTGTATCCCAGTCTCCTTTTCTGAGAGATGGACGTACCACTTCTATTAGTGGGATAAACAAATCCTCCAAAAGGAGGCCCAATGGATCTACAGGTTAAAGACTGAACTTACATCAACGGCTTACATTTGGTTGTTCCATCTAAATCCAGCCTATTTGGAACCATTACCGGGTGAATATTTATTAGTCCTGTGGGATCTTAGTGATTTTAGACCAAGAATGGTCCATTTGTTTATTAAATAATGAAGGATGTGGGTGAATTCAGTATCTTGTCTTTATTGTATTTCTGTAGTTTGGCTTACATAGTCATTTATATACCTTTGTCTGTATAAAAAATTCCTAGACCACCAGCATATCTCTTCCACACCTAGGCCCTTCTTACAGTCTTTTGTTTTGTTTTGTATTATATTTAAGCTGACAAATGAGTGGATAGAGAATGCATAACAAATACCTGGCTTAGTATGGTTTTACACTTGTATCTAGAACCCTCTTTTTAGTATATTTATAGATTAAAATCTATGTACACCTTTGGGGGGAGCATTATTATGATTATTATTATTATTATTATTATTATTTAGAAATGAGCGAACACTAAAATGCTCGGGTGCTCGTTATTCAAGACAAACTTTTCCCGATGCTCGGGTGCTCGTTTCGAATAACGAACCCCATTGAAGTCAATGGGAGACTCGAGCATTTTTTGCAGGGGACCAACGATCTGCCTAGGGAAGGCTGGGTGAAAACCTGGAAACATCAGAAAATGATGGAAACACCACGGAAATGGAAAGGAAACAGCAGGGGCAGCATGCATGGATGCCTCTGAGGCTGCCTAATCCCACCATTACCACAAATTCTCAGGCAACAGCCTGGTGGTTACCCTCATGGCAATTGTGCTCACCCAGACCAAGAAAGGCGAGGCACATGCCCATCACATGTTAGGGAAGCACCCAACTAGGTGCAAAGAAAAAATGTTTAGAGAGAGGGCCTGTAGGTGGACCTCTGGAAAAATTGTTTAGAGAGAGGGCCTGTACTGAATACCCGCTCTGACAACACACTAGCGGCATTGCAGCCCAGCACCTCCAAGGTGTACAGCGCCAGTTCAGGCCACGTGTCCAGCTTTGCAACCCAGTAGTTGTATGGAGCAGAGTGATCACGCAGGACGTTGGTATGGTCATCTAGGTACTCCCTCACCATCTTTCTGTACAGCTCCCCCCTACTCTGCCTAGACTGGGGACAGGTGACAGTGTCTTGCTAGGGTGACATAAAACTGGCAAAGGCCTTGGAGAGCGTTCCCCTGCCAGTGCTGGACAAGCTGCCTGCTCGCCTCCTCTCTCCCGCTACTTGGCCCACAGAACCATGCCCTCTGCCGCTAGCGGCGTCAGATGGGAAGGATTGTTTCAGCTTGTGCACCAGGGCCTGTTGATATTGATTCACTCTCATACTCCTTTCCTCTGCAGGGATGAGAGTGGAAAGGTTCTGCTTGTACCGTGGGTCCAGGAGAGTGAACACCCAGTAATCGGTGTTTGAAAAAATGCTTCTAACGCGAGGGTCACGGGATAGGCAGCCTAACATGAAGTCTGCCATGTGTGCTAGAGTCCCAACACGCAAGAATTCCCTCTCCTCACTGGCCTGACTCTCCATTTCCTCCTCCTCCTCCTCCAAGTCCTCCTCTTCAGCCCATACACGATCAAGAGTTAAGGACTGAGCACTGGTACCCTCTTCTGTCTCGCCGACATTCTCCTCCTCTTCCTCTTCTTCCTCATCCTCATCCCCCTCCTCCGATACGCGCTGAGAAACAGACCGGAGGGTGCTCTGGCTATCAAGTGACGTATCTTCCTCCGTCTCCTGTGGCAAGCGCAAAGCATCCGACTTGATGCTGAGCAGTGAGTTTTTCAACAGGCAAAGCAGCGGGATGGTGAGGCTGATAATGGCGGCATCGCCGCTGACCATCTGTGTTGACTACTCAAAGTTGCTCAACACCTGGCAGATATCAGACATCCACGTCCACTCCTCATTGTAGACTTGAGGAATCTGAGTGACCTGACTACCAGTTCTGGTGGAAGTTGACATCTGGCAGTCTACAATCGCTCTGCGCTGCTGGTAAACTCTGGATAACATGTTTAATGTCGAATTCCATCTTGTGGGCACGTCGCACAACAGTCGGTGAGCGGGCAGTTGTAGGCGGCGCTGCGCTGCCCTGAGAGTGGCAGCATCTGTGGTCGACTTGCGGAAATGCGCACAGATGCCTTGGTGAGCAAATCGGACAGATTGGGGTAGGTCTTGAGGAACCGCTGAACTATGAGATTGAACACGTGGGCCAGGCATGGCACATGTGTCAGTCTGCCGAGTTGCAGAGCCGCCACCAGGTTATGCCCGTTGTCACACACAATCATGCCTGGCTTGAGGTCCAGCGGTGCCAGCCACAGATCGGTCTGCGCCGTGATGCCCTGTAACAGCTCTTGGGCGGTGTGCCTTTTGTCACCTAAGCTCAGCAGCTTGAGCACCGCCTGCTGGCACTTACCCACGGCACTGCTGCTGCACCTAGAGCTACTGACTGAAGGCGCCGTGCCCACGGATGGTAATTCGGAGGAGGAGGAGGGGTCGGAGGAGGAGGCATAGTACGTCTGAGAGACCGTGACCGAGGTAGGCCCCGCAATCCTCGGTGTGGGCAGTACATGAGCGGCCCCAGGGTCAGACTCGGTCCCAGCCTTTCACCAAGTTAACCCAATGTGCCGTCAGTGATATATAGTGTCCCTGCCCAGCAGCACTTGTCCATGTGTCCGTGGTTAGGTGGACCTTCTCAGAAACAGCATTGGTCAGGGCACGGATGATGTTCTGTGACAAGTGCTGGTGTAGGGATGGGACGGCACATCAGGAAAAATAATGGCAGCTGGGGACCGAATACCGAGGGGCAGCCACCGCCATGAGATTGCGAAAGGCCTCGGTCTCTACCAGCCTATAGGGAAGCATCTCCAGGCTCAGCAATTTGGAGATGTGGACGTTGAGGGCTTGGGCATGTGGGTGGGTGGAACTGTATTTCCTCTTGCGCTCCAGCGTCTGCTGTAAAGACAGCTGAACGCTGCGCTGGGACACATTGGTGGACGCTGTGGAGGATCGTGGAGGCGAAGGTGTGGTTTTCCGGCGGGAGACGCTCGTGCCGGGGTCCTGGGCACGGGGTTGACTAGCAGAGGCAGCGAGTGACACAGGGGAAGGAGCAGTGGTGGGATCCGCAGGAGGTGAACGGCCTTGGTTCCATTGAGTGGGGTGTTTAGTGTTCATATGCCTGCGCATGCTGGTGGTGGTTAGGCTAGTAGTGGTGGCACCCCTGCTGATCCTGGTGTGGCAAAGGTTGCACACCACAGTCCGTTGGTCATCCTCACTTTCTTTAAAGAACCTCCAGACTTGCGAACATCTAGGCATCGCCACGGGAGCTTCAATACGTGAAACAGTTGCTGCTGATGCACCAGCTCTGACCCTGCTTCTCCCTCTGGCCACACCACTGCCTCTTACAACCTGTTCTGGTGCAGCACTCGCCTCCGCCTCAGAAGCACTCGGCTTATCAACCCAGCTTGGGTCAGTCACCTCGTCATCCTCCGATTCCTCAGTCTGCTTCCCCCTCGGACTTTCTGCCCTGACAACAACTTCACCACTGTCTGACAACCGTGTCTCCTCATCGTCCAACACCTCTTTACACACTTCTTCCACTAAGTCAACATTGTCATCATCATCATCACCCACAGACTGCGACAGTTGGAAAACTTGGGCATCGGGAAAGAGGTCAGCAGCAACCTGAGAAGTGGTTTGTGACTCTGGGAAGGGTCCAGAAAACAGTTCCTCAGAGTATGCCGAATCGCATTCCAAATTTTCCTGGGAGGGGGCAGACTGGGGGGAATGAGGTTGAGGTGGAGGAGCCAGAGGAGTGCTCCCTTGGGTAACGTGGGTGGACTGCGTGGAAGACTGACTGGTGGACAAATTACTTGAAGCATTGTCCGCAATCCACAACATCAGCTGTTCGCACTGTTGTGGTTTCAACAGTCCTCTACTACGTGTCCCTGTAAGTTGAGACATGAAGCTAGGGAGTGTAGCTCTGCGGCGTTCCACAGCTCCCTCATCAGCAGGTACTGTCTCACCCTGCCCAGGACCACGGCCTCTGCCCCCTGCAGTAATTGAATGCCCACGCCCACGCCCTCGTCCTCGACCCTTAGCCCTGGGGTTCAACATTTTCTGTATATAAGTGTATTATATATAAAAAAAAAATAAAATGGGCCTGCTGTACTGAAACCCACAAACTTGTTCAATCTGAACAAGAAAATATATAGGTGGATAAGTTAGATCAAAATTACGTATGTTATTACGTACCGTGCAGTATGGAGCAATTACACTGAAACTAAGATTAGGCAGACTTGGTCTGCTTAAGTGCAACCCGGACAAATGTCGCACAGAGATTTTTGTAATGTAGCTGTATAAGTGAGAGCAATAGACCTTTTTTACTGACTACGTGACGTACAGAATGTGTCACCTGGACAGAAAATACGGATTGTGGTGACTGGACAGCTGAACTGTGACACACAGAATGGTTCCACACTGCTGTATGAAATGGATTTGTATCACTGAGTTAAAACAATAAAAAAAAAAAGTGTTATATATGGTGATAGCTGCACTACTAGTGCCAGCCAGCCAGCCCAGCTAGGAGACAAAAAAAAATGTCTTCTAGCCCTTAGAAGGACTGTTGGGTTCTTTGTGGGTGATTCCTGCCTAACAGAGAATTAAATCCTGGCCCTAACACTGTCCCTGAAACGCAGCAGCTCTATCACTAACTACATCCAGACGGCATCTGAGCCGAGCGCCGCGGCCAGTCACTAGTATATTCCAGGTCACCTGATCAGGCCAGCCAACCCCTGCTATTGTCATGTAAGGGCCCCACGTGATGCTGGGTGTACTGCAGAGTCTCCTGGCTTGTGATTGGCCTAGTTTATAGGCGCCAAAAATTCAAAATGCGGGAGTACTTACGGTACTTACCGTAATACTCGAACGAGCACCATGCTCGGATGAGCATGCTCGCTCATCTCTATTTTTATTGTTATTATTAGTATTATTATTATCTCATTTTGAGCTAGAAATATATTTTTTTCAGGTGGTATTTATTAAAAATGTTGAGCCCTTTTCTCTGTACATCCTTGAGATTCTCTAGCAGCAGTATCTGCATTTTTACTCTGCTCCATCAGACAGCTCAGCCAACAACTCCTTATCTCTGATTTCCTAAATATTCATTATAGCTCAATTCTTATCTTACTGATAACAATGTGGCTTAAATAGGTGTTTATAACCTTTTAGTAAATTCCAGATCAGGCTTATTAGATGACCGGAACAAAGTGAAAGTAAAATTTACACAGCTAGACAAATAGTTAACCCTTTTCTTACAGAACCTCTGAAAATATTTAATAAACACTAAATGAAAATATATATTTTAGCCCAAAATGAGTAAAATGCAAAATAATAAAAATACCCCCATAGGTGTACATAGCCTTTAACTGCATAACCTAGGAGTAGAGGAGAAATATTAAAAAGATTAAAATAGACAAATCGCCAGGACCGGATGGCATACACCCACGTATCCTAAGACAATTAAGTAATGTCATCGCCAGACCCTTATTTCTGATATTTAAGGACTCTATACTGACAGGGAGTGTTCCACAGGATTGGCGCATAGCAAATGTGGTGCCAATATTCAAAAAGGGTCCAAAAACAGAGCCCGGGAACTATAGGCCGGTAAGTTTAACATCTGTAGTGGGTAAACTGTTTGAAGGTTTTCTAAGAGATGCTATCTTGGAGTACCTCAATGAAAATAAGCAAATAACTCCATATCAGCATGGCTTCATGAGGGATCGGTCGTGTCAAACCAATTTAATCAGTTTCTATGAGGAGGTAAGTTCTAGACTTGACCGCGGGGAATCAATAGATATCGTATATCTGGACTTCTCCAAAGCATTTGACACGGTACCACATAAAAGGTTAGTATATAAAATGAGAATGCTTGGTCTTGGAGAAAATGTCTGTATGTGGGTAAGTAAATGGCTCAGTGATAGAAAACAGAGGGTGGTTATTAATGGTACATACTCAGATTGGGTCACTGTAACTAGTGGGGTACCACAGGGGTCAGTATTGGGCCCTATTCTCTTCAATATGTTTATTAATGACCTTGTAGAAGGC
>ONZH01009872.1:0-26113 GCA_900303285.1 Rhinella marina | reverse complement strand
TCTTACCATACTTTACATAAATCATACTATTTACATATTTACAATTTTTCCAAATTTATAAAAATATACACTTATATACTTATACTTATATACATATGCATCTACTTCCTAAACCTAAATCCTAATCCTAATCCTAATCCTAATTCTATGTGGCACTACCTTCACCAACCCACCATATCCCAACCAAACCGGTATTCCACAAAGTTCAAAAGGAGAGTTCCTGAGCTTTGTACAGTCCAAAGTTACTCCCCAGTAAGGACTGAGGTCCACCGGCTTATGTGAATCAAATTTTTTTTTTTTTTTTTTTTTTTTTTTTTAAAACACACATATATATATTATATATATACATACACACATATATATATTATATATATACATATACATACATATACATACCCAAATACAAATTTTTTTTTTTTTTTTTTTTTTTTTTTTTTTTAATAAAGCATTTAACAAAATACTACTCAAAATTATGTACACCCCCCCTTCCCCCCACCCAACCTAACTAACTCCCCCACTACTAAACAGAAAGACAGAAAAACTACATCTTTAAGTAATAACTTTAAGTAATAAATAGAGATGAGCGAGTAGTGTTCGATCGAGCTGGTATTCGATCGAATACTACGATATTCGGCACACTCGATTTCAATCGAGTATAACGGCGATGGCGCACTTAGAATTCGTTTCCCCTCCCACCTTCCCTGGCGCTCTTTTTCCACCAATCAACATGCAGGGGGGGTATGACAGGCACGCTGAGCACGCTGGCAGCGCGAAAACAGCGTCTACATGCATTGGCTGGAAAAACCATGTGACCTCGAATATTAAAAACTCAGCTCTTCCTGCTCGTACGCATATGCTGCGTGAACTTAGTCAGGGACAGAGGCTGGAGAAGGGAGAGACAGATTTTAGCTGTTGGACAGGCAGGAGCGTGAATAAAAGCCCTTATCAGGGCTACTACAGTGGACTTCAGTGATAGGTTTACTACAATATAGACTTTACAGAGAACGGCTGCTGTATTCAGGGATAGCTGCTGGAGTAGGGACAGAGAGAGGCATTAGTGGTGTATTAGGTGCTCTGCTACATACCAAACTATATTTGGCACTACTGCTGTGTACCTTGAAATATACAATATCTAGGCCTTTTAATTGGCAACTGTACTGTGCGTTCTCTTGCTAAATAATTTCACATACCTGCTGTAAATACCCACCGTCTGTTCAGTTAGTACACGGCTGTGTACTTTGAAATATACAATATCTAGGCATTTTAATAGGCCACTGTACTGTGCGTTCTCTTGCTAAATTATCTCACATACCTGGTGTAAATACCCACCGTCTGTTCAGTTACTACACGGCTGTGTACTTTGAAATATACAATATCTAGGCCATTTAATAGGCCACTGTACTGTGCGTTCTCTTGTTAAATTATCTCACATACCTGGTGTAAATACCCACCGTCTGTTCAGTTACTACACGGCTTTGTACTTTGAAATATACAATATCTAGGCCATTTAATAGGCCACTGTACTGTGCGTTCTCTTGTTAAATTATCTCACATACCTGGTGTAAATACCCACCGTCTGTTCAGTTACTACACGGCTTTGTACTTTGAAATATACAATATCTAGGCCATTTAATAGGCCACTGTACTGTGCGTTTTCTTGTTAAATTATCTCACATACCTGGTGTACATACCCACCGTCTGTTCAGTTACTACACGGCTTTGTACTTTGAAATATACAATATCTAGGCATTTTAATAGGCCACTGTACTGTGCGTTCTCTTGTTAAATTATCTCACATACCTGGTGTAAATACCCACCGTCTGTTCAGTTACTACACGGCTTTGTACTTTGAAATATACAATATCTAGGCCATTTAATAGGCCACTGTACTGTGCGTTTTCTTGTTAAATTATCTCACATACCTGGTGTACATACCCACCGTCTGTTCAGTTACTACACGGCTTTGTACTTTGAAATATACAATATCTAGGCATTTTAATAGGCCACTGTACTGTGCGTTCTCTTGTTAAATTATCTCACATACCTGGTGTAAATACCCACCGTCTGTTCAGTTACTACACGGCTGTGTACTTTGAAATATACAATATCTAGGCCATTTAATAGGCCACTGTACTGTGCGTTCTCTTGTTAAATTATCTCACATACCTGGTGTAAATACCCACCGTCTGTTCAGTTACTACACGGCTTTGTACTTTGAAATATACAATATCTAGGCCATTTAATAGGCCACTGTACTGTGCGTTTTCTTGTTAAATTATCTCACATACCTGGTGTACATACCCACCGTCTGTTCAGTTACTACACGGCTTTGTACTTTGAAATATACAATATCTAGGCATTTTAATAGGCCACTGTACTGTGCGTTCTCTTGCTAAATTATCTCACATACCTGGTGTAAATACCCACCGTCTGTTCAGTTACTACACGGCTTTGTACTTTGAAATATACAATATCTAGGCCATTTAATAGGCCACTGTACTGTGCGTTCTCTTGCTAAATTATCTCACATACCTGGTGTAAATACCCACCGTCTGTTCAGTTACTACACGGCTTTGTACTTTGAAATATACAATATCTAGGCCATTTAATAGGCCACTGTACTGTGCGTTTTCTTGTTAAATTATCTCACATACCTGGTGTACATACCCACCGTCTGTTCAGTTACTACACGGCTTTGTACTTTGAAATATACAATATCTAGGCATTTTAATAGGCCACTGTACTGTGCGTTCTCTTGTTAAATTATCTCACATACCTGGTGTAAATACCCACCGTCTGTTCAGTTACTACACGGCTTTGTACTTTGAAATATACAATATCTAGGCCATTTAATAGGCCACTGTACTGTGCGTTCTCTTGTTAAATTATCTCACATACCTGGTGTAAATACCCACCGTCTGTTCAGTTACTACACGGCTTTGTACTTTGAAATATACAATATCTAGGCCATTTAATAGGCCACTGTACTGTGCGTTTTCTTGTTAAATTATCTCACATACCTGGTGTACATACCCACCGTCTGTTCAGTTACTACACGGCTTTGTACTTTGAAATATACAATATCTAGGCATTTTAATAGGCCACTGTACTGTGCGTTCTCTTGCTAAATTATCTCACATACCTGGTGTAAATACCCACCGTCTGTTCAGTTACTACACGGCTTTGTACTTTGAAATATACAATATCTAGGCCATTTAATAGGCCACTGTACTGTGCGTTCTCTTGTTAAATTATCTCACATACCTGGTGTAAATACCCACCGTCTGTTCAGTTACTACACGGCTTTGTACTTTGAAATATACAATATCTAGGCCATTTAATAGGCCACTGTACTGTGCGTTTTCTTGTTAAATTATCTCACATACCTGGTGTACATACCCACCGTCTGTTCAGTTACTACACGGCTTTGTACTTTGAAATATACAATATCTAGGCATTTTAATAGGCCACTGTACTGTGCGTTCTCTTGCTAAATTATCTCACATACCTGGTGTAAATACCCACCGTCTGTTCAGTTACTACACGGCTTTGTACTTTGAAATATACAATATCTAGGCCATTTAATAGGCCACTGTACTGTGCGTTCTCTTGTTAAATTATCTCACATACCTGGTGTAAATACCCACCGTCTGTTCAGTTACTACACGGCTTTGTACTTTGAAATATACAATATCTAGGCCATTTAATAGGCCACTGTACTGTGCGTTTTCTTGTTAAATTATCTCACATACCTGGTGTACATACCCACCGTCTGTTCAGTTACTACACGGCTTTGTACTTTGAAATATACAATATCTAGGCATTTTAATAGGCCACTGTACTGTGCGTTCTCTTGCTAAATTATCTCACATACCTGGTGTAAATACCCACCGTCTGTTCAGTTACTACACGGCTTTGTACTTTGAAATATACAATATCTAGGCCATTTAATAGGCCACTGTACTGTGCGTTTTCTTGTTAAATTATCTCACATACCTGGTGTACATACCCACCGTCTGTTCAGTTACTACACGGCTGTGTACTTTGAAATATACAATATCTAGGCATTTTAATAGGCCACTGTACTGTGCGTTCTCTTGTTAAATTATCTCACATACCTGGTGTAAATACCCACCGTCTGTTCAGTTAGTACACGGCTGTGTACTTTGAAATATACAATATCTAGGCCTTTTAATAGGCCACTGTACTGTGCGTTCTCTTGCTAAAGTATTTCACATACCTAATTATATACCCAAATATTGTATTTGCAACAAAAAAAAAATAAAATGCGGAGGGGGGCTAGCGGAATAGGACGTGGACGTGGACGAGGACGGGGGCGCGGAAATGCTGTTGGGGGCCTTGTTGAAGCCAGTGGGGATACAATGTGTGCTGGTGAGGATCAGCCAGGATCCCGCTCATCCAGAATCCCTGCCTTTATGGGACAGTTAAGCAGGGGGCGGGTTACACCGCTGTTGAGGCCTGAGCAGGTTGAACAGGTGGTGCAATGGATAGCCGATAGCGCTTCCACACAGTTGTCCACCAGCCAGTCATCCACACAGTCTCACTCTGACCCTCCTTCCTCCACACCTGGCCAACAGAGTCATCCCACCCTTGACCCCTCCCAGGAGCTCTTTTCGGGTCCTTTTTCAGATGTGCCGGAAGAATCCCAGGAGCTAGCAGAGGAATTTGTTTGTAGTGATGCCCAAACACTGGAGTTTTCGCCATCTCCTGCTGATGTGGACCCTGAGCCAGCATCTGTTATCATGAGCGATGATGATGATGAGACGCAGTTGCCATCAAGGGAGGCTGTTGGAATGTCCAGTGGGCAGGAGGAGGAGCAGAGTGAGGAAGTGGAAGAGGAGCTGGTGGATGACGAAATGACCGACCCCACTTGGCCAGGGGTGATGTCCAGCGAGGAAAGCAGTGGAGAGGTGGTGGTCTGCGCAGCACCGAAAAAGGCAGCAAGAGGCAGAGGGATGTCCACAGGCAGAGGGATGTCCACAGGCAGAGGGATGTCCACAGGCAGAGGGATGGCCACAGGCAGAGGGATGGCCACAGGCAGAGGGATGGCCACAGGCAGAGGACAGTTCAGACAGAGAAGTGAGGCCACAGCCAGCAGGGCCGAAGCTGTTCCCGCCAGCGGCCAGTCGCGCGAAGCTCCCCCATCGAGGCCTCGTACTTCTGTGGTGTGGAGATATTTTAATGTTTGTGCGGATGACAAACTGAGCGCGGTTTGCACACTCTGCCACTCAAAACTGAGTAGGGGCTCTGAGAAGAGCAATCTGACCACCTCAGGCATGCGGCGTCACTTGGAATTCAAGCACTGGGCTGAGTGGGAGAGAGCAAACGCAATACAAACTGCGCCCGGTCTTGCTGCCACTGCCTCTTCCCCTTTGTTGTGTGCTGCCACTGCGGTCCAGACCTCCAGCCAGGACACCTCCACATCTGCCTCTGCCTCTGCTACTTTGGGGCCTTCTCCTTCAGCCTCCCCTTCCCCCGCCCCTTCCCCCGCCTCTTCGCCTGCACCTTCACACTCCTCGTCCCAACAACTGTCCATCTCGCAGGCGTTCGACCGCAGGCGGAAGTACGCCTCGAGTCACCCCCAAGCCCAAGCCTTAAACTGCCACATCTCCAAACTGCTGGCCCTGGAGATGTTGCCGTTTAGGCTTGTGGAGACGCAGGCCTTCCGCGACCTGATGGCGGCTGCCGCACCTCGCTATTCCGTCCCTAGCCGCCACTACTTTTCCCGGAGTGCCGTCCCCGCCCTGCACCAGCACGTGTCGCGTAACATCAGGCGGGCCCTGAGGTACGCAGTCAGCGCAAAGGTCCACTTGACCACCGACTCATGGACAAGCGCTTGCGGCCAGGGACGATACATTTCTCTGACGGCACACTGGGTGAATGTAGTGGAGGCGGGGACGGGGTCGCAAACAGAGACGGCCTACCTACCACCCCCGCCCAAGATTGCCAGCATGGGTTCTGATAAACCCCCCCCTCCTCCTCCTCCTCCTCCTCCTCCTCCTGTGCCTTAACATCTCCCTCAGCCGCTAGCTGGAAGCGTTGCAGCACTGGCGCGGGGAGACGTCAGCAGGCGGTGCTAAAGCTCATCAGCTTGGGCGACAGGAAGCACAGCGCCCCAGAGGTGAGGGACGCCATATTGCAGCAGACGGAGATGTGGCTGTCGCCGCTGCAGCTAGGACCAGGCATGGTCGTGTGCGATAACGGCCGTAACCTGGTGGCGGCTCTGGAGCTTGCCGAACTCAATCACGTACCATGCCTGGCCCACGTTTTTAATCTGGTAGTCCAAAAATTTCTGAAGACTTACCCCAACCTGGCAGAGCTACTGGTGAAAGTGCGGCGCTTGTGCGCTCACTTTCGGAAGTCAACTGTAGCTGCTGCTAGCTTAAAAAAACTCCAGCAACGCCTCCATTTGCCTCAACATCGGCTGTTGTGCGACCTGCCGACTCGCTGGAATTCCACCTATTCCATGTTGGCCAGGGTGTGTGAGCAGCAGAGAGCATTGATGGAGTACCAGATTAATAATCCACGCGTGCCTCCAACTCAGCTCCCTCAGTTTGCCAACCACGAGTGGCCATGGATGGCAGACATATGCGATGTACTGCGTATCTTTGAGGAGTCCACCAAGAAGGTCAGCAGCGAGGACGCTATAGTGAGCGTAACCATTCCGCTCCTAGGCGTCCTTAAAGAATCGCTCATCGCAATAAGGGAGAACGCATTGCACGCAGAGGAGACGGGGGTAGGAGGAGACGCAACGGAGCTACACAGTCAGACCACACTTTTGTCTGCTTCACGGTGGCAGTTGCAGGAGGAGGAGGATGAGGAGGAGGAGGACGACGTGGAGGTGGCTGTGGAAGAGGAGGAGGATGCTGGCGGCGAGGGTAGCAGTCAGGCTGTGTGCGTCCCATTGGTTCAGCGCGGATGGGGCGGAGAGGAGGCGGAAGAGGAAGAGGAGGAAATGGCAAGTGATCCTTCTGGTGGGGGCAGTGAGGTCATGCCTATTCAGAGTCTGGCACACATGGCTGACTTCATGCTGGGCTGCTTTTCCCGGGACACACGTGTTGTCCGGATAGTGGAGAACAAACTGTACTGGGTCTTCGCACTCCTGGACCCCCGGTATAAAGATAACGTCTCCTCTTTTATTCCGGTAGAGGAGAGGACGAATCGATTGCTGGAATACCAGAGGGAACTCGTGCAGAACATGATGGAGATTTTCCCACCCACCATCGCTGGCGGCAGAGAGGAGAGGGTCTCCCAGAGTCCCACAACATCCATCAGGCCCACAGCCACCAGGGGAACACTCTCCAAGGTGTGGGACACGTTCATGGCACCCCCTCGTGCAACTTCCATCACTGCGGGGCCCGCTATCAGCAGGAGGGACAAGTATCGGCGGATGTTGCGGGAGTACCTGGCAGACCGTAACCCTGTCCTCCCCGATCCCTCGGCGTCCTACACTTACTGGGTCTCCAAGTTGGACACGTGGCTGGAACTGTCCCTGTACGCCTTGGAGGTGCTTGCCTGCCCTGCCGCCAGCGTGCTATCAGAAAGGGTGTTCAGCGCAGCCGGGGGCATTATAACCGATAAGCGCAGCCGCCTGTCAACCGACAGTGCGGACAGGCTGACGCTAATCAAAATGAACAGCAAGTGGATTGACCCGGACTTTGCTTCTCCAACCGTGGAAAGCAGCCAAAAGTGAAGTGCCATGTGTATGAAGTGCCATTTCCTCCTCCACCTCCTCCTCCTCCTCCTTAACCGCCGTAGAATTGCTCCATAAAAAAAAATATATATATATTTATGGCTCTCCTCTTGGGCCTCCACATAATTTTTAAGAGGTCTCACCTCTTGGGCCTCCACATAATTTTTAAGAGGTCTCACCTCTTGGGCCTACTCATAATTTTTAACCGGTCTCACCTCTTGGGTCTCCACAAAATGTTTAACAGGTCTCACCTATTGGGCCTCCACATAATTTTTAACGGGTCTCACCTCTTGGGTCTCCACAAAATGTTTAACAGGTCTCACCTCTTGGGCCTCCACAAAATGTTTAACAGGTCTCACCTATTGGGCCTCCACATAATTTTTAACGGGTCTCACCTCTTGGGTCTCCACAAAATGTTTAACAGGTCTCACCTATTGGGCCTCCACATAATTTTTAAGAGGTCTCACCTCTTGGGCCTACTCATAATTTTTAACCGGTCTCACCTCTTGGGTCTCCACAAAATGTTTAACAGGTCTCACCTATTGGGCCTCCACATAATTTTTAACGGGTCTCACCTCTTGGGTCTCCACAAAATGTTTAACAGGTCTCACCTCTTGGGCCTCCACAAAATGTTTAACAGGTCTCACCTCTTGGGCCTCCACATAATTTTTAACAGGTCTCACCTCTTGGGCCTCCACAAAATGTTTAACAGGTCTCACCTCTTGGGCCTCCACAAAATGTTTAACAGGTCTCACCTATTGGGCCTCCACATAATTTTTAAGAGGTCTCACCTCTTGGGCCTACTCATAATTTTTAACCGGTCTCACCTCTTGGGTCTCCACAAAATGTTTAACAGGTCTCACCTATTGGGCCTCCACATAATTTTTAACGGGTCTCACCTCTTGGGTCTCCACAAAATGTTTAACAGGTCTCACCTATTGGGCCTCCACATAATTTTTAAGAGGTCTCACCTCTTGGGCCTACTCATAATTTTTAACCGGTCTCACCTCTTGGGTCTCCACAAAATGTTTAACAGGTCTCACCTATTGGGCCTCCACAAAATGTTTAACAGGTCTCACCTCTTGGGCCTCCACATAATTTTTAACGGGTCTCACCTCTTGGGTCTCCACAAAATGTTTAACAGGTCTCACCTCTTGGGCCTCCACATAATTTTTAACGGGTCTCACCTCTTGGGTCTCCACAAAATGTTTAACAGGTCTCACCTCTTGGGCCTCCACAAAATGTTTAACAGGTCTCACCTCTTGGGCATAATTTTTAACGGGTCTCACCTCTTGGGTCTCCACAAAATGTTTAACAGGTCTCACCTATTGGGCCTCCACATAATTTTTAACGGGTCTCACCTCTTGGGTCTCCACAAAATGTTTAACAGGTCTCACCTATTGGGCCTCCACATAATTTTTAACAGGTCTCACCTTTTGGGCCTCCACAAAAGGTTTAAGAGGTTAACAGTGGAAAGCAGCCAAAAGTGAAGTGCCATCTGTATGAAGTGCCATTTCCTCCTCCACCTCCTCCTCCTCCTCCTCCTTAACCGCCGTAGAATTGCTCCGTAAATAAGAAAAATGTATATATTTATGGCTCACCTCTTGGGCCTCCACAAAATTTTTAACAGGTCTCACCTCTTGGGCATCCACATAATTATACTATAAAATATTAGGCCTTATAATTGGCAACTGTACTGTGCGTTCTCTTGCAAAATTCTTTAAATACCTGGTGTTAATACCCACCGTCTGAAAAGTTAGTACACGGCTGTGTACCTTGAACTCTAAAATATTAGGCCTTATAATTGGCAAATGTACTGTGCGTTCTCTTGCAAAATTATTTCACGGCTGTGAAGGCAAAATATTGTAACCAAAAAAAAATAAAATGCGGAGGGGGGCTAGCGGAATAGGACGTGGACGAGGACGGGGGCGCGGAAATGCTGTTGGGGGCCATAGTTGCTGGTTGAATTATCTGAGGTAAATGATTCTCCTTTAGACGACGCTTTCCCTTTGCATCGTTCTGCGATTAAACCATAAATAACTCTCTGCATATTTATACCAAATGCACCCAGTACGAAAAAAGTCATAGAAAGTTTCCAAACAGAGACTGGAAAACATCAGTAAGTTGAAAAAAACTGTTCGCTAAAAAAAAAAAAAAAGTTAAAAATAAAATTGGCAGTTGATAGTATCGAGCTATTGTCACAGAGAGACGCGATTACAACACCTTCATTTACATTCAGTACATGTCTCAAGGCATTGGGAGAATGAAAACAGGCCACGGCTGGAGTATGAAATGTACCACCGCTTTGTACTGTCCGATACTGACCCGGTCCAGGGTGATGTCCAGCGAGGAAAGCAGTGGAGAGGTGGTGGTCTGCGCAGCACCGAAAAAGGCAGCAAGAGGCAGAGGGATGTCCACAGGCAGAGGAATGTCCACAGGCAGAGGGATGTCCACAGGCAGAGGCATGTCCACAGGCAGAGGGATGTCCACAGGCAGAGGGATGTCCACAGGCAGAGGGATGTCCACAGGCAGAGGACAGTTCAGACAGAGAAGTGAGGCCACAGCCAGCAGGGCCGAGCGTAACCATCCCGCTCCTATGCGTCCTTAAAGAATCCCTCATCGCAATAAGGGAGAACGCATTGCACACAGAGGAGACGGGGGCAGGAGGAGACGCAACGGAGCTACACAGTCAGACCACACTTTTGTCTGCTTCACGGTGGCAGTTGCAGGAGGAGGAGGATGAGGAGGAGGAGGACGACGTGGAGGTGGCTGTGGAAGAGGAGGAGGATGCTGGCGGCGAGGGTAGCAGTCAGGCTGTGCGCGTCCCATTGGTTCAGCGCGGATGGGGCGGAGAGGAGGCGGAAGAGGAAGAGGAGGAAATGGCAAGTGATCCTTCTGGTGGGGGCAGTGACGTCATACCTATTCAGAGTCTGGCACACATGGCTGACTTCATGCTGGGCTGCTTTTCCCGGGACACACGTGTTGTCCGGATAGTGGAGAACAAACTGTACTGGGTCTTCGCAATCCAAGTTGGACACGTGGCTGGAACTGTCCCTGTACGCCTTGGAGGTGCTTGCCTGCCCTGCCGCCAGCGTGCTATCAGAAAGGGTGTTCCGCGCTGCCGGGGGCATTATCACCGATAAGCGCAGCCGCCTGTCAACCGACAGTGCCGACAGGCTGACGCTAATCAAAATGAACAGCAAGTGGATTGACCCGGACTTTGCTTCTCCAACAGTGGAAAGCAGCCAAAAGTGAAGTGCCATGTGTATGAAGTGCCATTTCCTCCTCCACCTCCTCCTCCTCCTCCTCCTTAACCGCCGTAGAATTGGTCCGTAAATCAGAAAAATTTTTATATTTATGGCTCACCTCTTGGGCCTCCACAAAATGTTTAAGAGGTCTCACCTCTTGGGCCTCCACATAATTTTTAAGAGGTCTCACCTCTTGGGCCTGCGCAAAATGTTTACGAGGTCTCACCTCTTGGGCCTCCACATAATTTTTAAGAGGTCTCCCCTCTTGGGCCTCCACATAATTTTTAATACGTCTCACCTCTTGGGCCTCCACAAAATGTTTAACAGGTCTCACCTCTTGGGCCTCCACATAATTTTTAACGGGTCTCCCCTCTTGGGCCTCCACATAATTTTTAATACGTCTCACCTCTTGGGCCTCCACAAAATCTTTAACAGGTCTCCCCTCTTGGGCCTCCACATAATTTTTAATACGTCTCACCTCTTGGGCCTCCACAAAATCTTTAACAGGTCTCACCTCTTGGGCCTCCACATAATTTTTAAGAGGTCTCACCTCTTGGGCCTCCACATAATTTTTAAGAGGTCTCACCTCTTGGGCCTCCACAAAATCTTTAACAGGTCTCCCCTCTTGGGCCTCCACATAATTTTTAATACGTCTCACCTCTTGGGCCTCCACAAAATCTTTAACAGGTCTCACCTCTTGGGCCTCCACATAATTTTTAAGAGGTCTCACCTCTTGGGCCTCCACATAATTTTTAAGAGGTCTCACCTCTTGGGCCTCCACATAATTTTTAAGAGGTCTCACCTCTTGGGCCTCCACATAATTTTTAACGGGTCTCCCCTCTTGGGCCTCCACATAATTTTTAATACGTCTCACCTCTTGGGCCTCCACAAAATCTTTAACAGGTCTCCCCTCTTGGGCCTCCACATAATTTTTAATAAGTCTCACCTCTTGGGCCTCCACAAAATCTTTAACAGGTCTCACCTCTTGGGCCTCCACATAATTTTTAAGAGGTCTCACCTCTTGGGCCTCCACAAAATGTTTAAGAGGTCTCACCTCTTGGGCCTCCACATAATTTTTAAGAGGTCTCACCTCTTGGGCCTCCACATAATTTTTAAGAGGTCTCACCTCTTGGGCCTCCACAAAATCTTTAACAGGTCTCCCCTCTTGGGCCTCCACATAATTTTTAATACGTCTCACCTCTTGGGCCTCCACAAAATCTTTAACAGGTCTCACCTCTTGGGCCTCCACATAATTTTTAAGAGGTCTCACCTCTTGGGCCTCCACATAATTTTTAAGAGGTCTCACCTCTTGGGCCTCCACATAATTTTTAAGAGGTCTCACCTCTTGGGCCTCCACATAATTTTTAACGGGTCTCCCCTCTTGGGCCTCCACATAATTTTTAATACGTCTCACCTCTTGGGCCTCCACAAAATGTTTAACAGGTCTCACCTCTTGGGCCTCCACATAATTTTTAAGAGGTCTCACCTCTTGGGCCTCCACATAATTTTTAAGAGGTGTCACCTCTTGGGCCGCCACAAAATTTTCCATGAGCCTCTGGCCAGCCCACGGCCTCTTCCTGCCTTTTGCGGTCCTACGCATCCCTCAACATCCCCACTGCTTTACCTGCTAGACATGACACTGGGCCAGGTCGGGTCACTGACATCTCAAGCGCCAACAATTTGGGCATTTTAAGGCTTCTGCATGTGTTTGAGTTGTTTTTACATTTTAAAGAAGACATGTCTGACCACATCTCACACACACAATGACAATTAGGGGTGGGGTCTATTTGCTTTCCCCTTTGCTTATGCCATCTGTGGTTGTCATAGGCAACGTGATTTTAAGGGGTGCAGAATTTTATCTTCTTTTTTGTCTAGTTTGGCTTGGGGTCCATGGCAATGTTGAGGAAAGAAGGTTTCCTTGTATGGTCTCACTTTACAGAGAGGTTAGATTGTCTTTGGAGTGTATTGTTGAGAGGCTGTGATAGTGGCGTAATAGTGCGACTTGGGCGGGTTATATGCACCCAGACATGCTTCCCCTGCTGTCCTAGTTGCATTCCAGCAGTGTTGGCATCCTTTTCTGAGGTTCCAGGGTGGACTTGGTGACCTCCAAGTGGTCGAATTGAGATTTCCAAGTGGCGAGCATTTTTTTCCCATAGACTTTAATGGGATTCGATATCCGGTCGAATAGTCGAATTTCGCAGTCTATTCGAATCGAATTTCGAACTTTCGAATATTTCACTACTCGCTCATCTCTAGTAATAAACCTACATAACATAACATATAAACTTAATAAACATATAAATTTAATAAACATAACCATAACCAATAAACAGAATACCTCACAATACTTTTTCAGCTATGGTTCGGTAGCCTGTAAACCTTTCCATCCTCTGCTATATCTTAAAACAAAAAACTATTTGTGCCAAATTAGCCCATCACCAGGAAGGGAGTATTACTTAGTTAGGGTACCCCAAAACAAAAGCCTCTCCACAAGCGAGAAGCCTTGAGGTCCCCCCACCTTTCATACTCCAAAGACCTTACCTTTACCAGGTCACCCAAAATGCACCTACTTACCACATCCACTGGGAGGATTTTGCGACTCGTCGACACTAAACACCGTGCACACCAAATGTGATACCTTACCACTGCACTAACTAAAAATAAAGTGCGACGGTCTCTCCCACCAAGATCTTTGAATGCTCCATAGGCCCATTCCGCATAGGACAGAGCAGCTAGCCTTGGCCAACCGATGGAAGCCCCCACCCCTTTATAAACCTCTATATTAAAGAGACAATGAAGTAAGAAATGGTCCATGCTTTCCAGCATGCCACCGCACTCCTCCCGGGGACAACCCCTTTCCTCAGAGTTTCTACACTTCACATTATCCCTTACATACAGCTTACCATGGAAGCACCGCCAAGTCACATCCCAAACCTTCTTAGGGATCCTATCTGAATTTAACAAAAACAACCCTCCCTCAAGATCCTGACTTGGGCAATCTCTCAAGGCCAATGGAGCCTGAAAAAAGGAGTCCAGGATCCTTCCGTCAAGGGATGCCCTTGACATGGTCTCCACCTCCCCCTTCTCCAAACTCCACCGCCTCATGCTCTTCAGAACCGGGGCAACATAAGCCGGGAGATATCCATGTGACGTACGTAGGTCTTTCACACGCCCTCCTGTCTCCCATTCCTGGAAGAAAGGCCTAAACCATTCTCTGCAGGAAAGTACCCACAAAGGAGCCCTCTCTTTCCAGAGGTTTGCAATATTGATTTTCAAAAAGTATTCGTTAAGAATACCACTGGGTTGACCATATCCAACCCTCCTAGTCTCCTTGTACGGTAAGTCACCTCTCTCCTGATTAGGTTCAGCCTGTTTCCCCATAACATTTGGAAAAAGAGGCTGTAGACCGTCGCCCAGAGAGATCCTGGCAAAACACAAACACTGCCTAAATACAATAATACAGGAATCAGGTAAGCTTTGCACAAGTGAACCCTTTCCCTTAGAGACAAAGACCATCCCTTCCAGTGGTCCACCTTTTGGGCAACTTCTTTTAGTCTGCCTTCCCAGTTTTTTTGATGATAATCCTCATCTTGACCGAAATCAATACCCAGAATCTTCACTGTCTTCTGGGGCTCTGGAAGAGTGCCCTGGAGATCAAAAACCGGATCTCCTTCCCCCAGCCAGAGAGTTTCACATTTTTCACGATTGATCTGAGACCCAGAAACCTCTGAGTAGCGCTCCACTTCCGACATCACCCACCCCACCTCCCTTTCCGAGGAGGCGAAGAGAGTGACATCATCCGCGTACGCTATCACCTTCAGAGATGGCCCCCCGACCACCAGTTCCATCCCCACCCCCGCCAACGGTCCACGATCTACCCTTCTGATGAAGGGATCAATCGCGAACACGTATAGCAAAGGGCTTAAGGGACATCCCTGGCGAACGCCAGAAGCCACCCCAAAAGAATGACCCAGCCAACCGTTCACCAACGGAAAACTCTCCGCCCCCTTGTACAAGGTCTTCAACCATTCTACGAACTTCCCAGGCAGACCGTACCACAATAGAACAGACCACAGGTACTCATGGTTTACTCGGTCAAAAGCTTTAGCCTGGTCCAAGGATAACAGGAAACCTTTCCAAAGGCCCGCCCTACCCCGCTCCACAGCCTCCCGGACACTGAGAACGGCACCAAAGGTGCTCCGGCCAGGAACCGAGCAGTGCTGAGCCTCAGAAAGGAGCCCCGGCGCAAATTTCGCCAACCTGCAGAAAAGTACTTTCGCCAAGATCTTCCTGTCCGCATTGAGAAGCGATATGGGTCTCCAATTCTCAATACGGGAAGGATCTTTACCTTTTGACAGAATAATCAGGGCTGACTCTCTCATTGACCTCGGCAGAGTGCCCGAGGAAAGACATTCATTGAACACTTCAGTCAAGAGAGGAACCAACTGTTCCTTAAAAGTCTTATACCATTCGGACGTTAAGCCATCCGGACCTGGCGATTTCTTGGGCCTAAGCCCATCAATGGCCAGTCTCACTTCCTCTTCCCTGACAGGTTCTGCCAAAACATCAAGAGAGGGGTCCCTTCCTGCCTTGGGAACAGCCTCAGCCAAGAAAGCTGAAAAACTGTCTCGATCTAGTTCCTTCCGTCCCAAAAGGTGAGAGTAGAAAGACCTGACGACCTCCAGGATCCCTGACTTGGACCTATTCAGGGACCCCGTACTGTCTATCAGGCCTGCCACATACTTACTTCCTACTGCCATCTTACAGTTCCTGAAAGGGTCGGGTGAGCGGTACTTCCCGAAATCCCTTTCAGCAACCAAAGAGGCGTATCTATCATACTGACACCTCCTGAGCAGGGATTTCACACGAGAGATATCCTCGCGGCTACCTCCCGTCGAAACAAGATTTTCAAGTTTCTTCCTCAGTCCTTGGTACAGACGATATCTGTCCCAACTCCTGAGGCTAGAAAGCTTACGGAAAAAACTCGCCGTTCTTTTTTAAATAACTCCCACCACTCCGACTTACTGTTGCATAGGCCCACCAAAGGTACCTGGCTCTGAAGAAATTCCTCAAAGATTGTCTTATACTCACATCTTCCAGGAGAGACGAATTCACTTCCACACACCTCTACCCATGCGGGGAGTCTCTGCAACATTCAAAGAAAAAATAATCATACAGTGATCGGAGAACTCCACTTCCTCCACCTCTAAGGCAGAGAAAACAGTGTCCCCCTTCAAATAAAACCTATCTATCCTAGACCTATGATTGCCTTGATGAAAGGTGAAAACCACTTGGTCTGGCTGATGTCGAATGTGAGCATCCACCAGACGAGCTTCCTCAACTATTCTACTTAAAGCGACGCCATCTGAATCCAGCCCACCTTTGGAGCCTCCCCTGTCACAGACTCTAGTTACATTATTAAAGTCTCCTCCAAAGATCACTTGCCGGCTGGTAAAAAGAAAAGGTTTAATCCGCATAAGGAGACATTTGCGATCCCACTTACTCTGTGGACCATAGATATTGATAAGTCTCAGCTCCTGTCCCCTCATGAAGACATCTAAAATCAGGCACCTTCCCATTTCTAATTCAATAATCCTCCTGCATTCCACCCTTTCAGCGGTTTTAAAAAGCACCGCTACCCCGCTACGCGGCTCAGCCGCAAGAGACCAGAATGATGGACCATGCCGCCATTCACTCTTTGCTTTAGATATTAACGCACTGCTTGTAAGCCAGGTCTCTTGCAAAAACAAAACTTCAGCTTCAACACGGCTGAAAAAATCAAAGGCTGCAAAACGAGCTGCATTTGACTTAAGGCTAGCAACATTAATACTTGCTAGCGTCAACGGGGTGGGTTCCGCCATCATAAATGATTGAATTAGACAGCCTTCTTCTTCCCACCCCCACCTACACTAACATCCGACCCATCACTCGCATTCTCCTTTTGCCTTTTCAAGCATACAGACACATCCATCTCACTCTTTTTGCCCCCAGGATCTGGTATGACCCCCCCTCCAGGAGGCACTTTGCCCCCTGGGGGAAGGGGTCCGGCATCCCGCAAGGAGGCCCCCTCGCCCTCCGGCACCACTCCCACCTCCTCCCCCCCAGCCGAAACAGCCGGAGGGGCATCGCTTAGGATCTGGTACCGGTTTGAAAGATCCACCAGAGGGGCCCCGATCGATCCTTCCTCCGGCACCTGGTCTAGGGTGAGTGGGACCGACGAATCCCACTCCAGAGAAGGTGTTTTGCCCTCTCTTCTTTTCTTTTTCTTACTCCGTTTGTTCCTCCTCATCTCCAACCACTCTTTGCACTCCTCATCCATGCTTTCGCCGTATGAAGAGACACCAGCAGCGGGGATATCCACCTTCACAGGTTGAATTTCAGCCTCCCCACTATCATCACTATACCCTGGGTCACTACAACCCGGATCCACAGTCAAGGGGCCGGCCGAAGGATCAGCTGCCGCCTGCTCCCTATCCTTACGGCGTTGTTCTTGCCGTCTTATCTTGGATGGTGGCAACCTCTTGCTTTTAACTGGATCTTGCCTGCTTCTTCCAGTGCCAGTTTTCCCAGCACTTGTCCCCTCACCAACAGACTCAGTCCCGGCAGCGGGCCCCTCACCAACCACGGGCATCGCCTCACGGCTTGTACCCGCCTGGCTTGAGTCCCGGCCCTGAGTCTTATTGGCAAAGGCAAGCGGACAGCGACTAAACGGGTGACCTAATTCTCCGCACAGGTTACACCGAATCTTCCTACATGATGTGGTAAGATGGCCAACGTCCCCACACTTCACGCATTTGCGAATAGTGCATTGCGCACTGAAGTGCGTGGGACTACCACACCTGTAGCAAAGCTTCGGCTGCCCCTGGTAAAAGATCATTATTCTATCTCTACCTATGAAGGCAGAGGAGGGAATATGAGCAACAGAATTTCCCTGGGCCCTCAGCTTAACACTAAAGGTCCAGGCCCCTGACCAGATGCCATGATCGTCCAGAACTTTGACGGGAAATTGCCCAACCTCACCATACCGACTCAACCATGTCATGATGTCAATACTTGAGAGAGATTCGTTACAGGTTAAAACTGTCACTCTTTTAATCGTCGTCTGGCGGGTTATCGCCTGCACAGCAAAATCCCGCCATGCCGGGCTGCTCTTTGTCAGCTCATATCTGGACCAAAAGAGTTCCAGACCCTCTGGTCTGACAAAGCTGACATCGAACATGGTAGTGCCGTAGGGATGTATGAACGCAAAGATATCATTTGCTGTGAAACCCATCTGCAGGAGAAGCTCCACAACGCCACTCCTAGAGGGCGCTGCTTCCTTGCCCCTCCAATACAGACGAGCTACATTCCTACGGCCCCCACCCCCGGCTGTCGGAAGAGTCCAAATGATCTCTTCCCCTCTTCCCTCTCGGAAGGCTCTAAGCCCATGTCTTTCCGTCCAAAAAGACATATCGACCGGTTCACCCTCTACCAAGATGGATTCTTTCCCCGTCTGCAAGGCCTCCAAGAGGTGCCGTTGCAAGTCACCCTCACCAGATCCTTGGGGCAAAATCTCCCCCACTCCCTGTGCCGCAACTTTCGCATATGATTTCTTCACACCCACACTCACTGGCTCCACACTCTCTGACCCCACCTTCCCCTCCACTTCAGTGTCCACCCCATATTCTGCATCCAAAACCTCCATCTCCTCCTCTATTGTCATTTGTTTTTGCTCTACCACAATCACATTCTCAGACTCATTTGCATCCTCACTTTTTTTTCCTCCTCATTTGCATCCACATTTGCATTCACATTTGCATTGCCATTCCCATCCTCCTTTGCTCCCACAATCACATTCACATTTACAGCCGCTGCATTTGCTATCACATTTACACCTGCCTTTCCATCCCCATTTGCAACCACACTTGCATCCCCACTTGCATCCCCACTTGCACCCACACTTGCATCCATACTTGCATCCATACTTTTTTTCCCCATTTTTTCAGTTTTTCCAACTGCTTTCACTATTCCTTTACTTTTCCCTGCTACATTCTCACCCCCTAGACTGGCCGGGTTCCCTACAACAGCCTTCAGTCTCTTCACCTCTTCCACAGACTGAACTGTATCAGCAATCCGACCAGCCACCTCAGATGAAAAAGTTTTTTTAATGTTAATATTAAGGCCAGGGGCTTCCCCTTTACCTGCAGAAAGCCCACTGTCCTCGCCGCCTTTTTTGGTGGGCTCCGCACCCACCTTACCTGCAACCATCATACCCGCAGCCACCATACCCGCAGCCTTTTCCTCTCTGCTGTCTGGTTTTTCAACCAAAACCTTTGCCATGTCTCCCCTATCACTCTCACAGACAGGGGAGACATCAACCGCCACCATCTTGGAATCAATCTCCCGTGCTGTTTTTCCTGGTTCCACTGCAGGAACCAGGCCGGGTTCAGCCTCGGGTTCAAAGGGTACAAATTTTAATACAGTTTCTTTTTTGACCACAGTTCTTTTCTTTTTCCTTACTTTTTCCTCAGGGACTTCTTCATCTCCAAAATACAACTTCCCTATGGGGGATTCCAGTTTTTTAATTTCCCCCATAAGTCTACCGCCAAAACCACTCTCCTCCCCTCCAGAAGACTGGGTCCTGTGACCCCACTGATCCCCCTGACCACCTGGGAGGGAGACATCACCACTTCCCTGCACAGAAGACACACTTGATAATGTCTGCCTTGATGGAGTCTGACTCGGGGTCTGACTCGGAGTCTGACCTGGAGTCTGACTTGGTGATGCCTGGCCCCCGGTTTGCAACCCTGACAAACCCATTTGTGCAAACCTTGCGTCATTTTTGAATTTCTCCACAAAGGGGCCCCCGTTTTTTTCTATTAAGCTTTTCTTGCTTTCTATCTCTAGAATTTCCTCCTCCATCTTCTCCATTCTCAATAAAAGCACCTTTTTCCTTTCTCTTGGAGCAAAGTCCCTTTGAGATCTTAATAGCTCATATTCTCTGCGCAATTTCCTGTGTTCCTTCTTTATTTCCTCATATAATTTTAAATAATATGCAACTCTTGAGGAAAAAACATCAACAGTTTCCCCGGGGTTTAGTGATGCCCAGTTAGTAACAATTTTAACAGTCTTTAAATTCATATTAGTACACTGCATATCACCAACATTTTGTGTACTCACTTTGATCGCCTCTACAGGTCTACCGCTTACGGTTGCTTGTCCATCTGCTTGTCCAGCAGTTTGTCCAGCAGCGCGTCCAGCCGCGGCTTGACCCTCCACGATGCTTTGGCTTTGGCTTTGGTTTCTTGTTCCCTGTCTCCTCTCCAGAAGAGCCTCTTCTCCCCTGGAATCTTCAGAGACAGGGACCGGACCCTGCCTTGCAGAAATCCTCCCAGTGCCCTGTTTGCACGGACGCTGGAAAACAGGCATTACTGAATCCTTTACAGACTCTGTGGAAGAGCTTAGTGACGGACCTGGAGAAACAGGGGATGCAGCCCTCCTCGCTGTGCTTCGCAGCACGCGGCTGTGCTTCCCCTCTGCTCCTTCACTCACCCCACCTTTCACACTCGCCGACCGTAGTGCTTTACCAGCCTGCCTCTCCGATACAGCAGAGGCAGACTCCATTCCTTCCTCCTCCTCCCCGATCAGAGCCGGGGTATCATCCTCCGGGTTTCTGTATTTTCGCACGCTTCTCCCGCTACTCCCGCTGTGCGATCCCGCCTGTTGTTTTGGCGGGTGCTGGGACATGTGGACGCTCTCCTCCTTCCTCCGCTCCACGTGGCGGCCCGGCAGCTGCTGATGATGAAGCGCACGCCGGGCGCCCGATGACCGGGAATCCATACCGGGAGAGAGCACTGCCCCCTGGGGAAAGGGCAGCGCCTCCCGCGGCTCACGATCACAGCCTCCCGGTCCTCAGACGAGCGTAGCACACGAGCTGAAAGAAAGACACGCCCACTAGATGTGTCTAGCACCGGAGTTTGAGTGCCCAGCTCTTTCCTGGGCCGAGAAAAATGCAAAAGTACCTGGCCTATTCTTTGCCCGGCTGCGAGTGCTTAATCGCGGTTCCTTGCTGTTTTCCTCTCGGTGACTTAAATGTAGTGAAATTTATGGGTTCCTCTTGAGCTAGAAACTCCAAAACTTTGTTGTACATGTAGGCCCACTAGATGTATCTATACCCCGGAGTTTGAGTGCCCAGCTCTTTCCTGGGCCGAGAAAAATGCAAAAGTACCTGGCCTATTCTTTGCCCGGCTGCGAGTGCTTAATCGCGGTTCCTTGCTGTTTTCCTCTCGGTGACTTAAATGTAGTGAAATTTATGGGTTCCTCTTGAGCTAGAAACTCCAAAACTTTGTTGTACATGTAGGCCCACTAGATGTATCTATACCCCGGAGTTTGAGTGCCCAGCTCTTTCCTGGGCCGAGAAAAATGCAAAAGTACCTGGCCTATTCTTTGCCCGGCTGCGAGTGCTTAATCGCGGTTCCTTGCTGTTTTCCTCTCGGTGACTTAAATGTAGTGAAATTTATGGGTTCCTCTTGAGCTAGAAACTCCAAAACTTTGTTGTACATGTAGGCCCACTAGATGTATCTATACCCCGGAGTTTGAGTGCCCAGCTCTTTCCTGGGCCGAGAAAAATGCAAAAGTACCTGGCCTATTCTTTGCCCGGCTGCGAGTGCTTAATCGCGGTTCCTTGCTGTTTTCCTCTCGGTGACTTAAATGTAGTGAAATTTATGGGTTCCTCTTGAGCTAGAAACTCCAAAACTTTGTTGTACATGTAGGCCCACTAGATGTATCTATACCCCGGAGTTTGAGTGCCCAGCTCTTTCCTGGGCCGAGAAAAATGCAAAAGTACCTGGCCTATTCTTTGCCCGGCTGCGAGTGCTTAATCGCGGTTCCTTGCTGTTTTCCTCTCGGTGACTTAAATGTAGTGAAATTTATGGGTTCCTCTTGAGCTAGAAACTCCAAAACTTTGTTGTACATGTAGGCCCACTAGATGTATCTATACCCCGGAGTTTGAGTGCCCAGCTCTTTCCTGGGCCGAGAAAAATGCAAAAGTACCTGGCCTATTCTTTGCCCGGCTGCGAGTGCTTAATCGCGGTTCCTTGCTGTTTTCCTCTCGGTGACTTAAATGTAGTGAAATTTATGGGTTCCTCTTGAGCTAGAAACTCCAAAACTTTGTTGTACATGTAGGCCCACTAGATGTATCTATACCCCGGAGTTTGAGTGCCCAGCTCTTTCCTGGGCCGAGAAAAATGCAAAAGTACCTGGCCTATTCTTTGCCCGGCTGCGAGTGCTTAATCGCGGTTCCTTGCTGTTTTCCTCTCGGTGACTTAAATGTAGTGAAATTTATGGGTTCCTCTTGAGCTAGAAACTCCAAAACTTTGTTGTACATGTAGGCCCACTAGATGTATCTATACCCCGGAGTTTGAGTGCCCAGCTCTTTCCTGGGCCGAGAAAAATGCAAAAGTACCTGGCCTATTCTTTGCCCGGCTGCGAGTGCTTAATCGCGGTTCCTTGCTGTTTTCCTCTCGGTGACTTAAATGTAGTGAAATTTATGGGTTCCTCTTGAGCTAGAAACTCCAAAACTTTGTTGTACATGTAGGCCCACTAGATGTATCTATACCCCGGAGTTTGAGTGCCCAGCTCTTTCCTGGGCCGAGAAAAATGCAAAAGTACCTGGCCTATTCTTTGCCCGGCTGCGAGTGCTTAATCGCGGTTCCTTGCTGTTTTCCTCTCGGTGACTTAAATGTAGTGAAATTTATGGGTTCCTCTTGAGCTAGAAACTCCAAAACTTTGTTGTACATGTAGGCCCACTAGATGTATCTATACCCCGGAGTTTGAGTGCCCAGCTCTTTCCTGGGCCGAGAAAAATGCAAAAGTACCTGGCCTATTCTTTGCCCGGCTGCGAGTGCTTAATCGCGGTTCCTTGCTGTTTTCCTCTCGGTGACTTAAATGTAGTGAAATTTATGGGTTCCTCTTGAGCTAGAAACTCCAAAACTTTGTTGTACATGTAGGCCCACTAGATGTATCTATACCCCGGAGTTTGAGTGCCCAGCTCTTTCCTGGGCCGAGAAAAATGCAAAAGTACCTGGCCTATTCTTTGCCCGGCTGCGAGTGCTTAATCGCGGTTCCTTGCTGTTTTCCTCTCGGTGACTTAAATGTAGTGAAATTTATGGGTTCCTCTTGAGCTAGAAACTCCAAAACTTTGTTGTACATGTAGGCCCACTAGATGTATCTATACCCCGGAGTTTGAGTGCCCAGCTCTTTCCTGGGCCGAGAAAAATGCAAAAGTACCTGGCCTATTCTTTGCCCGGCTGCGAGTGCTTAATCGCGGTTCCTTGCTGTTTTCCTCTCGGTGACTTAAATGTAGTGAAATTTATGGGTTCCTCTTGAGCTAGAAACTCCAAAACTTTGTTGTACATGTAGGCCCACTAGATGTATCTATACCCCGGAGTTTGAGTGCCCAGCTCTTTCCTGGGCCGAGAAAAATGCAAAAGTACCTGGCCTATTCTTTGCCCGGCTGCGAGTGCTTAATCGCGGTTCCTTGCTGTTTTCCTCTCGGTGACTTAAATGTAGTGAAATTTATGGGTTCCTCTTGAGCTAGAAACTCCAAAACTTTGTTGTACATGTAGGCCCACTAGATGTATCTATACCCCGGAGTTTGAGTGCCCAGCTCTTTCCTGGGCCGAGAAAAATGCAAAAGTACCTGGCCTATTCTTTGCCCGGCTGCGAGTGCTTAATCGCGGTTCCTTGCTGTTTTCCTCTCGGTGACTTAAATGTAGTGAAATTTATGGGTTCCTCTTGAGCTAGAAACTCCAAAACTTTGTTGTACATGTAGGCCCACTAGATGTATCTATACCCCGGAGTTTGAGTGCCCAGCTCTTTCCTGGGCCGAGAAAAATGCAAAAGTACCTGGCCTATTCTTTGCCCGGCTGCGAGTGCTTAATCGCGGTTCCTTGCTGTTTTCCTCTCGGTGACTTAAATGTAGTGAAATTTATGGGTTCCTCTTGAGCTAGAAACTCCAAAACTTTGTTGTACATGTAGGCCCACTAGATGTATCTATACCCCGGAGTTTGAGTGCCCAGCTCTTTCCTGGGCCGAGAAAAATGCAAAAGTACCTGGCCTATTCTTTGCCCGGCTGCGAGTGCTTAATCGCGGTTCCTTGCTGTTTTCCTCTCGGTGACTTAAATGTAGTGAAATTTATGGGTTCCTCTTGAGCTAGAAACTCCAAAACTTTGTTGTACATGTAGGCCCACTAGATGTATCTATACCCCGGAGTTTGAGTGCCCAGCTCTTTCCTGGGCCGAGAAAAATGCAAAAGTACCTGGCCTATTCTTTGCCCGGCTGCGAGTGCTTAATCGCGGTTCCTTGCTGTTTTCCTCTCGGTGACTTAAATGTAGTGAAATTTATGGGTTCCTCTTGAGCTAGAAACTCCAAAACTTTGTTGTACATGTAGGCCCACTAGATGTATCTATACCCCGGAGTTTGAGTGCCCAGCTCTTTCCTGGGCCGAGAAAAATGCAAAAGTACCTGGCCTATTCTTTGCCCGGCTGCGAGTGCTTAATCGCGGTTCCTTGCTGTTTTCCTCTCGGTGACTTAAATGTAGTGAAATTTATGGGTTCCTCTTGAGCTAGAAACTCCAAAACTTTGTTGTACATGTAGGCCCACTAGATGTATCTATACCCCGGAGTTTGAGTGCCCAGCTCTTTCCTGGGCCGAGAAAAATGCAAAAGTACCTGGCCTATTCTTTGCCCGGCTGCGAGTGCTTAATCGCGGTTCCTTGCTGTTTTCCTCTCGGTGACTTAAATGTAGTGAAATTTATGGGTTCCTCTTGAGCTAGAAACTCCAAAACTTTGTTGTACATGTAGGCCCACTAGATGTATCTATACCCCGGAGTTTGAGTGCCCAGCTCTTTCCTGGGCCGAGAAAAATGCAAAAGTACCTGGCCTATTCTTTGCCCGGCTGCGAGTGCTTAATCGCGGTTCCTTGCTGTTTTCCTCTCGGTGACTTAAATGTAGTGAAATTTATGGGTTCCTCTTGAGCTAGAAACTCCAAAACTTTGTTGTACATGTAGGCCCACTAGATGTATCTATACCCCGGAGTTTGAGTGCCCAGCTCTTTCCTGGGCCGAGAAAAATGCAAAAGTACCTGGCCTATTCTTTGCCCGGCTGCGAGTGCTTAATCGCGGTTCCTTGCTGTTTTCCTCTCGGTGACTTAAATGTAGTGAAATTTATGGGTTCCTCTTGAGCTAGAAACTCCAAAACTTTGTTGTACATGTAGGCCCACTAGATGTATCTATACCCCGGAGTTTGAGTGCCCAGCTCTTTCCTGGGCCGAGAAAAATGCAAAAGTACCTGGCCTATTCTTTGCCCGGCTGCGAGTGCTTAATCGCGGTTCCTTGCTGTTTTCCTCTCGGTGACTTAAATGTAGTGAAATTTATGGGTTCCTCTTGAGCTAGAAACTCCAAAACTTTGTTGTACATGTAGGCCCACTAGATGTATCTATACCCCGGAGTTTGAGTGCCCAGCTCTTTCCTGGGCCGAGAAAAATGCAAAAGTACCTGGCCTATTCTTTGCCCGGCTGCGAGTGCTTAATCGCGGTTCCTTGCTGTTTTCCTCTCGGTGACTTAAATGTAGTGAAATTTATGGGTTCCTCTTGAGCTAGAAACTCCAAAACTTTGTTGTACATGTAGGCCCACTAGATGTATCTATACCCCGGAGTTTGAGTGCCCAGCTCTTTCCTGGGCCGAGAAAAATGCAAAAGTACCTGGCCTATTCTTTGCCCGGCTGCGAGTGCTTAATCGCGGTTCCTTGCTGTTTTCCTCTCGGTGACTTAAATGTAGTGAAATTTATGGGTTCCTCTTGAGCTAGAAACTCCAAAACTTTGTTGTACATGTAGGCCCACTAGATGTATCTATACCCCGGAGTTTGAGTGCCCAGCTCTTTCCTGGGCCGAGAAAAATGCAAAAGTACCTGGCCTATTCTTTGCCCGGCTGCGAGTGCTTAATCGCGGTTCCTTGCTGTTTTCCTCTCGGTGACTTAAATGTAGTGAAATTTATGGGTTCCTCTTGAGCTAGAAACTCCAAAACTTTGTTGTACATGTAGGCCCACTAGATGTATCTATACCCCGGAGTTTGAGTGCCCAGCTCTTTCCTGGGCCGAGAAAAATGCAAAAGTAC
>ONZH01009871.1:0-15830 GCA_900303285.1 Rhinella marina | reverse complement strand
GTGATCAGACGTGTGTATGAACACCAGTTATGAGAAATTACTTTGCAAGAGAACGCACAGTACAGTTGCCAATTAAAGGCCTATATATTGTATATTTCAAGGTACACAGCCGTGTACTAAGTGATCAGACGGTGTGTATGAACACCAGGTATGAGAAATTACTTTGCAAGAGAACGCACAGTACAGTTGCCAATTATAAGGCCTATATATTGTATATTTTCAAGGTACACAGCCGTGTACTAAGTGATCAGACGGTGTGTATGAACACCAGGTATGAGAAATTACTTTGCAAGAGAACGCACAGTACAGTTGCCAATTATAAGGCCTATATATTGTATATTTCAAGGTACACAGCCGTGTACTAAGTGATCAGACGGTGTGTATGAACACCAGGTTATGAGAAATTACTTTGCAAGAGAACGCACAGTACAGTTGCCAATTATAAGGCCTATATATTGTATATTTCAAGGTACACAGCCGTGTACTAAGTGATCAGACGGTGTGTATGAACACCAGGTATGAGAAATTACTTTGCAAGAGAACGCACAGTACAGTTGCCAATTATAAGGCCTATATATTGTATATTTCAAGGTACACAGCCGTGTACTAAGTGATCAGACGGTGTGTATGAACACCAGGTATGAGAAATTACTTTGCAAGAGAACGCACAGTACAGTTGCCAATTATAAGGCCTATATATTGTATATTTCAAGGTACACAGCCGTGTACTAAGTGATCAGACGGTGTGTATGAACACCAGGTATGAGAAATTACTTTGCAAGAGAACGCACAGTACAGTTGCCAATTATAAGGCCTATATATTGTATATTTCAAGGTACACAGCCGTGTACTAAGTGATCAGACGGTGTGTATGAACACCAGGTTATGAGAAATTACTTTGCAAGAGAACGCACAGTACAGTTGCCAATTGATAAGGCCTATATATTGTATATTTCAAGGTACACAGCAGTAGTGCCAAATATAGTTTGGTATGTAGCAGAGCACCTAATACACCACTAATGCCTCTCTCTGTCCCTACTCCAGCAGCTATCCCTGAATACGGCAGCCGTTCTCTGTAAAGTGTATCTTGTAGTAAAGCTATCACTGTACTGCACTATAGTAGCCCTGATAAGGGCTTTTAATCACGCTCCTGCCTGTCCAACAGCTAAAACCTGTCTCTCCCTTCTCCAGCCTCTGTCCCTGACTAAGTTCACGCAGCATATGCGAACGAGCAGGAAGAGCTGAGTTTTTAATATTCGAGGTCACATGGTTTTTCCAGCCAATGCATGTAGACGCCGTTTTTGCGCTGCCAGCATGCTCAGCGTGCCTGTCATTCCCCCCCTGCATGGTGATTGGTGGAAAAAGAGCGCCAGGGAAGGTGGGAGGGGAAACGAATTCTAAGTGCGCCATCGCCGTTATACTCGAAAGAAATCGAGCACGCCGAATATCGTAGTATTCGATCGAATACCAGCTCGATCGAACACTACTCGCTCATCTCTAGTTATCACGTATGGAGTCACCTGAGCTACTGACACTATTAATTACACATACATATGTTAGTTTGCACAGCTATTCCACAGTCTGCTGTTAATTAGGTGATACATATCGCTGAGTTTGCTCTTCCTCTCATTAGATGCTTAATTGCACATATAGGTAACACATAGCAACACGGCCTATGTGCAGCTTCTGCTCTCCTAAATTTAGATGCCTATACAGGATAGTGATAGGTATTAAGTAGAGTAACTTCCTACCTGGAATGTGGTCACCTTTCTGGGGTAGGTGGGCTCATAAAATTTTTATCAAAATATATTTGGTAAGAACCTCATATTTATCACATCAAATGCAGTATTAATATACATATATAGTAACAACTTGGGCTCAGCTCTCTCGGATTGCCATCTTCTCAGCTTAGACAGTTTTCACACCTAAAGAAGCTACTCCAACCCTGCAGATTTGGGCGCAAACTGGCCGCAACCAGCTTTATTATGTCATTACAGCACTTACAAAATACAAACAATGTCCTAGGTCACTAACTACACAGTACTTTTCCCTCTCTATCGGTATGTGGGTCTACCACCCAGCTCCCCAGAACACAACTCAGTGCTTATACCACTCAGGGTTAGAGGGTTCTGGCTCCCACAGGCCTTGGCGCAGACTATTCCTTCCCCAGAATGGGAGCCCTGTTTGAGGAGCTCCGTCCATACTTCACTGTGCTCCTCCTGGCTGCTAATTATGTTCATTACCAGCCTAGCTGATGCAGACAGAGGGAAAACCCTATGTTCCTAGCCTTTCTTGTTCTGACCCAGCCATTTTAATAGCCCTCATATGGCCCTCTAGCAGCTCCACTGCCACTATATATACACTACTCACAAAAAGTTAGGGTGGGTTCGCACTAGCATTATGCCATTCTGTTATAGGTTGCGTTTATAATGGAATATAACGGAATGGCAGACGGAATGCAAAATGGAAGCCTTTAAGAGGCATTCCATTTGGCTCCGACATAATAGAAGTCTATGGGCAAGCATGATGAATCCGTCTGGTTTCCATCAAACTCTGAGCTCTTTGACAGAACCAGGCAGTGAAAATGTCATGGACACCTGACCCTGTCAATCAAAGGGCAGAGGGTGCAGCAGTTGCAGAGAGAGCTGTGCCTCTAGGTGTAATGACAACGCCCCCGTTGCTCCTAGAGGTTCATTTGCATATATTAAAGCATAATTTTTCTCAGCAATGCAGGCACATATGACCATGGGACCAACACAGATGCCTTCAGCTGCCAAGTGCACATGTAACAGGTCAGTCAGATTCTTAGCTACAAATCCACTGACAGAAGACCTTATAAAGGTGAGACTTTATAAATCAAACACTACTATTACAATACACCTTCATGTACTAACCCTGTGAGCCAGGGGCGGATTGGGAACTTAAAGTGGTCCTGGAAAAAAACCTAAAAGTGGGCTCATGTTGTAGGTGGGACTAAACTGATAGAAGACAGGGCAACATAAGTAGGGAATGCCAACACAAGTAGTAAGGGACAACAGAAGTAGACAAGGCTTTCAATACCACAGTGCAGCACAAAGTACAGTCACAGTAGAATCATATACCACAGTGCAGGACAATACTGCTGTCCTTTCTATAGTATTCAACTGTATCACCGCCTTGTGGATGAAACAGTTCGGGAGGGCACCTGTGGCCATTGAGCATCATATCTTCATGGACCTGGCCTGCTACCATCAAGAGGGCTTGGGTGGCCCCCTGGGCATCAGCCCACCGGGAAATTTCCCTGTAGGGTCTATGGACAATACGCCCCTGCTGTGAGTGCCTTTGCTTCTGTTTCTGTGTGCTAACCGCTGTTTGGATTTGATGAATCATTTCTATTTTCCATGTAGTAGCCCATATTTCAGTTTAAAAAGCATGTGTTCATGTGCCCATGGAAAGCAAACCCACTAAGGTGCAGAGGAGGCGTAATGCAGAGCATTGTACATACAATATTCTTTATTATCAGGACCTTGACAGAAAAGTCTTTTAGTAATAGTGCTGGTCAGACATAGAAAGTTTCCGGCGCTTCGTAGACAATAGCTATGTGAGCAGCACCACTGTATTCATAGAGCACAAGCTCATCTAGTCACATCCATTATCCCAGTGGGTGTTTCGGGACAGGAGTCTAAATTTGGTTTTATCTGCAAGGTTATTACACTTACATTGTACAGGAACAGAGAGCTACCCCTTATCTAGTAACTTTCCACTCACCACAAAAAGTTAATGGTGCCTGCTCATGAAAAAGAGACAATTTTTAGGTTCTGTTCTTGAACAATAGGCACAATTTTATTTTAAGACTGATGTGTAAGAAAAGATCATTCCTGTTCTTCCATATATATGGCTGAACAACGACAGCATTCTGAGGACCTGAAAACGGTTTAAAACCAGGGTTCGTATCTTTAAAGCAACACTTTATTTAAACTCAAAATTAATATTAAAAAAACTGCATGTTTTTGGCCCTTTTTCTTTTTTATTTCGGCAGTACTATGCTTTTGAAAATAAAATAAAAATATATCATTCTGTTGAAATAAACACATTTGATTAAAACTCCTATAAAGCTAGTAAAGTTTATTGCTGTTGTGAGGGAGAGAGGTTATCTGCAAGGTAATTCTGATGATAATTGTTCCTGAGGGACACCTCTTTGCTGATCATTGAGCAGAATGGATAATAGTATTTACATGCACATTCGTCTGGGAATCAGCGGCACATTTACGAGGGGCAATTATAGGAATTGAGTGCTCCTAAGAACACTCATCCCCAATAATTTTCCTGATCTTCATCAATCATTAGTGATTGCTCTTTTCCATCCTATAGAGGAGAATTATGCATGTAATAGCAGCGGTCTCCTCCACTGACAAGCAGGCAATTTCCGGGAAAGAACTCTTCCTTCCCGATAATCATCTGCTCCATTTGGCCATATGAAGGGGCCTTAAGGCACAAGGCAAGAAGTCCAAAACAAGGCTCCAGGGTTATAACTTCTCATTCAGGATCAAACTGGCCCACCAGAGTACTAGACAATACTCCAGGCTCTGATACCATAGTAGACCCCAAAGGTCAGGGGTCGATTGGGAAATTAAAGTGACCCTGGAAAAAGCCTAAAAGTGCTCCCAGATACCACAGTCTAGCACAAAATACTTCCTCAGCAGAACCACAGTACAGCAGAAAATACTTACTAAATTAATTAATGCTGAGAGCATCACATCTTTATGTACCTGGCTTTGGCCAAGAGGAGGGCTTAAGTGGCACTATGGAAATTGGCCCACTGGAAAATTTCCCTGTAGGGTCAATGGGCAGTCCACCCCTGCCAAACGTCCAGGAGCAAAAATAAATATTTGGAGATGGCTTTACAGCCAATCACTTGCCACTAAGGTCTATTTCTTTGCATCAAAACATATTAGGCTGTGTTAATGATATGAGGGTTGGGCCCTGAGATTAATTTCTTAACTTGCAAAAATGAATGAATGACTGCATGGTATACTACAGACTGGTATAGACTACAGTCTATCATGCAAGCTGATAGATATTGCCTTCTTCCTGCAGTCTTAAATTCCTGATGACTACACAAGCAGGACAACATTTCTCAGTGTTTGTATACATGTCCAGGATTCTGTTTACTGCTAAGAATTCTCAATGGCTTAAGAAAATTAAGCTGTATAGTTTCCCTTTTAAAATTCTGTGATGATTGTGACTTCTTGAAATGTATCAGGCTCTTACCTTTTTGACCAAAGCATAGCATAACGGAGTACTCAATGAATGGCAGCATGCTTTCATGTATTTACTATTCAGCTATATCTGGATTTTTGAACCTTGTTCATAAGTAGCAAGTACAGTAGATTCATACTGGATTAGAATGGGAAGAATACCTCTGTAATACAGAATTGGACAGAGCATGTCATAAATCTTTATTCTATTGAATTATATACTGTAGTGCTATATTATTCTGAAGATGCCATCTCCAACCCATTTTCAGAAAAAAACATATTCAATAAGGGGGTACAGTGAAACAATTGTGATTCGCACATGATATATCTGCCCTTTTTTAATTCCCCAGTGGTCTATTATATTTAATAGAGAATTGAAAAAAAACAGGGATTAGGCTTTCTCAGACATTCTACAAATTAGGAGTGGTTCCAAATTTTGGAATATATATTGTGCTAAGAAGGGGTGGAGCCAAAAGATACTTTACACCCTAAAGATTTGAATAGGGACTTAGGATATTTTTTTTAGTTTTCCTAAAAAAATATTTAGGTTGTTTTTAAGAAGTCCTTGTTACCCTTCCCCTGTGGTCATGTACAATAGTGACATAGGGAGAGGATATTCTGTGTCTCTGTCCTCTGTCTGCAGGTTGTCAGCAACTTCCCCATTGGCCCTCTCCTCTTCCAGGGTTGCTGAGACCATAGTTGGCTCAGGCTGTATGGCAGCTAATGATATGAGCCAGGTCTTGTTTTTAGGTTGACAATCTAAGCTTTCAAACAAGACAGTGGTGCTAGCCACTGTACATCCAGGTATAGATCATTTAGAAACTAGGTCAGGGAAAGATCTATTAATTGCAGATCTCACTCCTCAGTCTTGACTATTTTTAAAGGCTCTGTCCTTGGTTGTATGATGACTAGCACCCCAGTTTTATTTAAAACAGAGATTGCTAGCTTTAAAACAAAACTTAGCTCAAATCTCTAGTTGCTATACTTTCTGAGATAGAGAAGGTTAAGTAGCCCTCTTCAGCCACCTATGGTCTTATATACTGACCAGACCCTCTTTATATAGCAGGTCCCAAAACAGCTGCAATTGGCTGTTATAGCAGTAGTTACACCCCTGGATATTATTATGCTATGCTTCACCAAATTATACTGTATTATATTATTCTTCAATGAAAAAAATGGGGGTTGGGCAGCACTTCGCACTTTGGTGCACTTCGCCATGTCTCAAAGAATAAAAGTAAAAACACAATGCACCAGCACTCTGCAAACACAAGTTCAGTAGTGCCATACTCACTATAGAAAATACTAATGCTACATTATAACTGTGAGATTCTTGGCAAATACATTTTGTATAAAAAATTATTTGTGCCTGTCCACCAACGACAAGGTGATCTCTTTAGGACAGGAACCTACACTAAATACTACCTTCACTGGTGCCTTACTGGCCTCCATTAAATTCAGGGAATGCAAGTCCCACATGTATGCTGAGCCCACACTGTATTTAACCTCTTTCGATGCCACCATGGCCTCCATTAAATTCAGGAAATGCAGGTTCCACATGCATACTGAGCCCATTCTATATTTTACCTCTCCTGTACCAAATGGCCTCCAATAAATGCAGGGAGAGCAGACTACAGCTTTCTACTTGCACTAATTACAGGTGCATGTCGCCATGAATCAAAGCAAATAAGCAAAAACAAACAATGCAACAGCACTCTGCAAACTCAATTAATAAAGTAAATACAACAGTGCCATACTCACTATAGAAAACGTACTAATGCTAATTTATAAATGTGAGATTCTTGGCAAATTACAAATACATTTTGTGCAAAATTATTTGTGCCTGTCTGCCAGCGTCAAGGCAATCTCTTTAGGACAGGAACCTACACTAAATACTACCTCCGCTGGTGCCATACTGGCCTCCATTAAATTTAGATAATACAGGTTCCACGTGCATGCTGAGCCCACACTGTATTATATGCATGTGGAGCCTGCATTCCCTGGATATACTTTGTGTACTGAGTGTACTTGTACTTTACTACATTATATTATACCAAATTACAATATACTTTACTTTACTATACTCTACACATACTATGCTACACTATACTACCTTACACCACACAAACCCTACACTATACCATGCAATACTGCACTACAGTATATTACTAGTGTTGAGCGAGCATGCTCGGCCGAACTCGCTGTTTGGCCAAGCATGCCTACGCTCTGGTCCGCTCGGTGTTCGGCCGAACACCGAGTGTACTCGAGCGCAATGCTCGAGTCTCTTCCCCGCACTGTAATGTTGATTTGTACACTAATGCGTACGCATTTGTATGCTAATGCGTACGCATTGTGCGCTAATGCGTACAAATTCAGTTAATTAGCATACTTTTACGAGTGAAAGGAGTAAAAGAGGAGAAGTCGTGATTCTGACCTTTCTCTATTAACCAGACACCCTCCCTTCTTCCGAGCGGGGGTGCCTGGTTTAGTCCCATTGACTAACATTATGCTCGGCCAGAACACCCGAGCATATGAGCACAGAGGTGCTCGCTCAACACTATATATTACACTTTACATAATTAAACCACACTTTACTGCCTGTGTCATACTATACAATACTACCCTACAGTTTATTACATTACACTACTCTGTACTACGTATACTATTCTATACTACACTACATAATGTCATGCTATAATATACTGTGTCATAGTAAATGTTATTAAGATAGATTTAAGATATTGTTATCATTTTACTTTGGCCCAATAATTTTCTTCTTGAACCTACCTGCTCGGAGGAATGGCTTCTTTTGCTTAATCTGTAGATATCTTATTTGCATTAATATACTCCAGTTAATTTTATCCATTTGGGTTCTGAGTTTAAAAAGAGATTTAATGTAGCTATATATTGCCAAAATCAGCAAAATTAGGAAATTCTGAGCCACAACGTGAGGAGTTGTTGTAATGATTTTTATGAGTGAATTTCTAGCGATGCTTAACATGTCAGTAAGACTGACTCTAAATTAGTGGGATTTACAGATAATCGATGAGAGTAGACAGAGCTAGTTAAATCATCCTTACAGGTTTAAACAGCAATTCACTTACTGTATCATTTCTAAAAGTATAAGTCTTTCTGCTGAGTACTGTCCAATTCAGTGACTCTACACCCTGAAAGCCAGCAATGGGGAACCGTCCATGCTCCATGTCCGTCCTGGGTCTCTGACCGTCAACTTATTGTTCCTAGGAGCAATCACACAAATGGCAGCAGCATGATGATGACCATAAATCTGGTGAACAACGCTATTCCCCAAATCATGTGTAGCTACACATTTCAGCAGGTTATCCATTCCAATTTACTTCAGGAGAGTAGATGGTCCAGTTGTCAAGTCAAAGCTCCATTACAGGATAGGTTTTCGTCATGATATGTCCTGGCAGGGGCATTGCTAGGCTAAAACATTCAGGGCCTGGGGTATTATTAATACTGGGGGCTCTTCTAATAATGGGGGCACTGTTGGGGGCAGTATTACTAATGAGGGCATTCTAGAAGGGAATTACTATTGGTGGGACTATGAGGAGCACTATTACTGTGGGGGGCACTGATATTTCTTCAGGACGGTATTTGGTGGTATTGGAGAGCACAGTGAGCTGCAGGATAACACAGTTAGGCTACATGCACACGACAGTGAAAAAAATTGTCTGTTAAAAACGGACATTTTTAACGGATGTTTTATTCACTGATGCCTTTCCTGAGAAACGGATGTTAAAAACGGACCCATTCAATTATAAAAACGGTGATTGCCGTTAAAAAAATGTTCATCACATGTCCGTTTTTCACTGTCGTGTGCATGTAGCCTTAGGACCCCCAGTTAGGGGATGAAAGAAAAGTGAGGAAGCCAAGATGTCTGTGTGTCACACTCTGCAGAGACGAGGAGCGGCTGAAAGAAGTTATGCGGGCCGAATGGAGAAGATGATGACAGAGAAGATCTACATCAGAGGAGACGTTACCTGGAGGCCCTGGATGTGACAGACATGTGCTGCTGTATAGCAAGTACAGTAACATGAGGTGTGCGAGGGAGGGTCGACCTAGAGAATTGGGCCATATTCATTGGGGCTCGGGCCCCGGATCTTTTGATACCCTAGCAACGCCCCTGTGTCCTGGGCAACTATACCTTCACCTTGCTTCTGGAGGGAGATACACCAGTAATCGTCACTGTACTTACTATTTAAGGTATTACTAATATAATAAAGTAGTAATACAGCTTGAAATGACTGTCTTATATTTTATTAATCTGACAGATGAGTCCACTGGGGTATTAAAGGGGTATTCCCATCTCAGACAATGGGGGCATATCAGTAGGATATGCCCCCATTGTTTGATAAGTGCGGGTCCTACCTCTGGGACCTACACCAAGAATGAAGTAGGGAAGGTGGTGGCCGGAGGATCCCGGGTTTCTCTTCATAGAAGTGAATGGGAGCGCACCTCGCTTGCACAGCCACTTCCTAGTAATATGCCCCCATTGTCTGAGATGGGAATACCCCTTTAAACTTGGTTCAGGATGCCAATTTTGCATGAAACAAATCTAGAAACATACTAGTAAAATACTTAACAAGCTGCAATACACATAATCACCACTGGGTAGCCACGCACAGACGGATGTCACATAGACAGTGTATCACAAAATCATATATATATATATATATTTTTTTTTAAGCTGATCTATTTGTGCCATACTTATGTAGAACCAAGAGGAAAGTAAGAAATTTATTTTACTTTAGCATCCTTTACATATGCCATTGTTGAAGCTTTTTTCGCACAATGTTAAGCAGCAAGCAAAAAAAAAAAAAAAATGCTTTCAAAAAATGTCATTTCTTTGCCAGGTTTTTACATGGATTTATTATTATTTTTGATGACTTTAATGATATTGTGTTTCAAAAGCAAAGAAGCGCCATGGATATGAATATCTGGAAGGGTTGCCGTACTGTACAATATGCTCTTCCACATTTTTTGTGGCCTCTTACTTTTCTGAGTATAATTTTGTGTTCCTACGTTTGCAGCAGCTAAAATAAAGCTTTATATAATATAACCTAGAGGACGGGAAATAAAAGTACTGTCTTAGTGGTTGCACTCAATTACACCGCACATGAAGCAGAGCAGGGAAGAGTCACTAAAACTTTTATTACAGAAATGAATAAAACATAATAGTGCCTTGTGATGAAATGTAAAGTGTATTTAAGAGGGGGAATCCTGGAAATATCACACCAAGACTGGGCAATATCCAGTGTCAATAGTTCAGTGTCAATGGAGGCTTGAATGAAAACCATACTAAATGACATGAAAATATAACATGTATGGTGTCTGTCCATAAATGATGGTGAAGAAGACTATGCCTGAAGGCAACACCATTGAATACTGTAATCCAAATTTCTTGTATGATTATATTCATGATGTCTCACAGTTTACATTAGAAACTAAAGTTCCTCATGAACTGAATATGATGCAGTGAAAATCCATACTTCTGAAAGTGACAAAAGCCCGGGGGCCATGATGACGGTGAGAAATGGGATATAGCTTTTGATGAGCATTGCTGTCAAAAAAGAGGAAAGAGAAACATTAGTACATGACTGCCCATTGCCAAAGTTGCCTTTCATCATCAATCATGAGATCAAGATATCTAACCTCCTTTTTAATGCTTTCTGTTAAACTCTAAAAATAACAGATAACAAAAAAATTGATTAAATGAAAAGTAAAAATGTCTATAGTTACGATACCATTATAAACATCTTAACAACATTTATGCCTTTCTCCCCAGGGGCGATCGTGTCACAGTGTTTAGGAATGCCAAGTGGTGATACGGCCCTAATAGTTTGTGTCACGGTGCTCCTACCTGAATACTGTCACTCCCCGGGGTTATGCTCCACAGTAACAAAGGAGTTGTAGTTAGTAGAGTAAGTAGTAGAGTCCAGTAGTGGTTTTTACTTGAATAAATTTGTGTCATCCAAACAATACTTCATCTTTCTCTTGGCTCCAGCAGGCGAAGGGTAAAGTGGCAGGTATACTTTATATACTTTGCTTTATCTTTCTGCTTATGTGCTAATCTCTGGCTTCAGTCTGGTTACTGGACTTTTGAGTGGGGTGCCTTTGGCTGTTGATCCCCTCTTAATACTCAGTCTATGAACTGAGGAGTCAAGGTGCTTTTCAAGCTGTTCCCCCTGGAAGACTCCTGCAACAGGAGGGGGAATTGTCTCTCACTGCACTCTGTCTGGTCCCTTTGGACTCTAAAACTCATCTCCCCACAGCTTCCTGCGACCCCTCCCTTGGTGGGAAGAAGGACTAGCCCACTTCTTCCCAAAAGGGTGAAGAATAGAATGGTAAGTACTCTCTTCCATGTACACTGCAACCTGCATTAGTAAGGCACAGTATCAGAGGACTTGGAGATATATACACAGATGCAATTCTTTGCTAGCCATTAGAGACAATAGCTAGGTGTATGAATGGTAGTGCTCCCTCTGGGGTACTACACATGCGAGCACTGCTTCCTCTTAATAGTTTCCCTGCTCCTAATTCCCTTAGTAGCAGTGATGCAGTGTAATTACGATACACTCACTTGAATGGGATCTAGAACTACAAACTGCAGAAGGAAAAACTGTTAAAAAAAGTGATCCAATGGTCAGAAATGGTGTTATTCCTCATGTATGTACACACAATGTACTTTTAACTAATGCAAAGTTTATTGAAAGTTGAGGTTTTCTTTAAGGGTATATATATATATATATATATATATATATATATATATATATATGAATTTCAAAAGCCGTAACTTTTTTTCCCATTAACATAGCTGTATAAAGGCTTGTTTTATGTGCAGCAAGTCAGATGCTGCTGTCAATATTGACCGAAACATTTGAGGTGATAAACTGTCATGATTGATGTTATTTCCAATCTCAGCAGTGAGAGTCATAGTGTGGGCTCAGCTACTGAGCCATCACCCTAATGTAATATTGTGACACAAAATGTTAAATATCAGTGCTCTATGGTGTGGTAGTATGTCACAGAGCACAAGTGGGTTATAGGGAGTCACCAGGAAATTAACTTTTAAACCGAGGACTGCCCAAATTAATGATGCACCCTTACTCTTTGACAGAACCAGGTGAAATGACCATGCAAGAACCTGAAACTGTCAATCAAGAAATAGAGGAAGGGTCAGACAGAGGAAGCAGGGGGAGCAATGGTGTACCAAGTTACTTGGGCCACTCTCATTGCACTTAAAGAAGAACTCCCGCAAAAATTTTTATTCCATGTCCTGCTAGAAATGTACATGATGTAATCTGTAGTGAATGTCATTTTCTTACCAGTAGCTGAATTTTTGAGTTATATCATCCTGAAGTTTCTTATCTGTGTCATGTGACTATGAATTAGACCCACCAACTCACACAGCACCTTATGTGTGGGCAGGAAGTCTAATTTTCTATGCATTCTTATGGGAGCCTCACTTTCAGTCTCATAGGAATAAATAGAGAAGTGACTGGCTTGCTGTCCTGGGTCAGTTGGAGGTCAGGGAGTTGGTCACATGACCCAGCTACATAGTAACATAGTAACATAGTAACATAGTTTATAAGGCCGAAAAAAGACATCTGTCCATCCAGTTCGACCTGTTTTCCTACAAGTTGATCCAGAGGAAGGCAAAAAACCCCTGTGCGGTAGAAGCCAATTTTCCTCACTTTAGGGGAAAAAATTCCTTCCCGACTCCAATCAGGCAATCAGAATTACTCCCTGGATCAACAACAACCCATATCTAGTAACTATAACCTGTAATATTATTACCCTCCAGAAATACATCCAGGCCCCTCTTGAACTCTTTTACTGAACTTACCATCACCACCTCCTCGGGCACCTCCTCCTACAATAAGAAGAGAGTGGAAACTCTCAATTTCAGCATCTGATAAGAAAATGACATTCACTATAGATTATATCATGCACCTTTCTAACATGTCAGAGAATAAAAATTTTTGCAGGAGTTCTTCTTTAAATGCTCATTTACATATGGATTTGAAGCACTTTTTCTCCAGAATTATGCAATGGATTGCTAACTGAAAGGTAATATTAGATTTGTCCGAGCTAGCCCTACAATGCATTGTGAATTGTGACAGATTCTCTTTAAAAAACAAAAGTTATCATTACATTCATCTGAGGTAGCTCTGCAAGGCACGGTGCCTGGTTTAACAATGAATTTCACTGTGAAATGTGACAGATTCCCTTTAAAAAAACTAAATCACAGAAATGTCATTTCTTTCTAATTACAGAAATTGGATAAAAGTTCTTTAATAGAGATGAGCGAGTAGTGAAATATTCGAAAGTTCGAAATTCGATTCGAATAGACTGCGAAATTCGACTATTCGACCGGATATCGAATCCCATTAAAGTCTATGGGAAAAAAATGCTCGCCACTTGGAAATCTCAATTCGACCACTTGGAGGTCACCAAGTCCACCCTGGAACCTCAGAAAAGGATGCCAACACTGCTGGAATGCAACTGGGACAGCAGGGGAAGCATGTCTGGGTGCATATAACGCGCCCAAGTCGCACTATTACGCCACTATCACAGCCTCTCAACAATACACTCCAAAGACAATCTAACCTCTCTGTAAAGTGAGACCATACAAGGAAACCTTCTTTCCTCTACATTGCCATGGACCCCAAGCCAAACTAGACAAAAAAGAAGATAAAATTCTGCACCCCTTAAAATCACGTTGCCTATGACAACCACAGATGGCATAAGCAAAGGGGAAAGCAAATAGACCCCACCCCTAATTGTCATTGTGGTGTGTGTGTGAGATGTGGTCAGACATGTCTTCTTTAAAATGTAAAAAACAACTCAAACACATGCAGAAGCCTTAAAATGCCCAATTGTTGGCGCTTGAGATGTCAGTCACCCGACCTGGCCCAGTGTCATGTCTAGCAGGTAAAGCAGTGGGGATGTTGAGGATGCGTAGGACCGCAAAAGGCAGGAAGAGGCCGTGGGCTGGCCAGAGGCTCATGGAAAATTTTGTGGCGGCCCAAGAGGTGACACCTCTTAAAAATTATGTGGAGGCCCAAGAGGTGAGACCTCTTAAAAATTATGTGGAGGCCCAAGAGGTGAGACCTGTTAAACATTTTGTGGAGGCCCAAGAGGTGAGACGTATTAAAAATTATGTGGAGGCCCAAGAGGGGAGACCCGTTAAAAATTATGTGGAGCCCAAGAGGTGAGACCTCTTAAAAATTATGTGGAGCCCAAGAGGTGAGACCTCTTAAAAATTATGTGGAGGCCCAAGAGGTGAGACCTCTTAAAAATTTGTGGAGGCCCAAGAGGTGAGACCTGTTAAAGATTTTGTGGAGGCCCAAGAGGTGAGACGTATTAAAAATTATGTGGCAGGGCCCACAGAGGGGAGACCTGTTAAAGATTTTGTGGAGGCCCCAAGAGGTGAGACCTCTTAAAAATTATGTGGAGGCCCAAGAGGTGAGACCTCTTAAAAATTATGTGGAGGCCCAAGAGGTGAGACCTCTTAAACATTTTGTGGAGGCCCCAAGAGGTGAGACCTTGATAAAATTATGTGGAGGCCCAAGAGGTGAGACCTGTTAAAGATTTTGTGGAGGCCCAAGAGGTGAGACGTATTAAAAATTATGTGGAGGCCCAAGAGGGGAGACCTGTTAAAGATTTTGTGGAGGCCCAAGAGGTGAGACGTATTAAAAATTATGTGGAGGCCCAAGAGGGGAGACCCGTTAAAAATTATGTGGAGGCCCAAGAGGTGAGACCTGTTAAACATTTTGTGGAGGCCCAAGAGGTGAGACGTATTAAAATTATGTGGGAGGCCCAAGAGGTGAGACCTGTTAAAGAATTTTGTGGAGGCCCAAGAGGTGAGACGTATTAAAATTATGTGGAGGCCCAAGAGGGGAGACCTGTTAAAGATTTTGTGGAGGCCCAAGAGGTGAGACCTCTTAAAAAATTATGTGGAGGCCCAAGAGGTGAGACCTCTTAAAAATTATGTGGAGGCCAAGAGGTGAGACCTCTTAAACATTTTGTGGAGGCCCAAGAGGTGAGACCTTGATAAAATTATGTGGAGGCCCAAGAGGTGAGACCTGTTAAAGATTTTGTGGAGGCCCAAGAGGTGAGACTTAAAAATTATGTGGAGGCCCAAGAGGTGAGACCTGTTAAAGATTTTGTGGAGGCCCAAGAGGTGAGACCGTTAAAAATTATGTGGAGGCCCAAGAGGGTGAGACCTCTTAAAAATTATGTGGAGGCCAAGAGGTGAGACCTCTTAAAATTATGTGGAGGCCCAAGAGGTGAGACCTCTTAAAATTATGTGGAGGCCCAAGAGGTGAGACCTCTTAAAAATTATGTGGAGGCCCAAGAGGTGAGACCTCTTAAAAATTATGTGGAGGCCCAAGAGGTGAGACCTCTTAAAATTTATGTGGAGGCCCAAGAGGTGAGACCTGTTAAAAATTATGTGGAGGCCCAAGAGGTGAGACCTGTTAAAGATTTTGTGGAGGCCAAGAGGTGAGACCTCTTAAAAATTATGTGGAGGCCCAAGAGGTGAGACCTTTAAAATTTGTGGAGGCCCAA
>ONZH01009870.1:0-34378 GCA_900303285.1 Rhinella marina | reverse complement strand
CCCATTTATAGTCCTGTATATTTACACTGCACCCCATGTATAGTCCTATATATTACACTGCACCCCATGTATAGCCCTGTATATTACACTGCACCCATGTATAGCCCTGTATATTACACTGCACCCCATGTATAGCCCTGTATATTACACTGCACCCTGTATACTCCTGTATATTATTAACTGCACCCCATGTATAGTCCTGTATATTACACTGCACCCCATGTATAGTCCTGTATATTACACTGCACCCCATGTATAGTCCTGTATATTCACTGCACCCCATGTATAGCCCATTACACTGCACCCCATGTATACTCCTGTATATTACACTGCCCCCATGTATAGTCCTGTATATTACACTGCACCCCATGTATATGTATATTTCACTTAGCCCTGTATATTACACTGCACCCCATGTATAGTCCTGATATTACACTGCACCCCATTTATAGTCCTGTATATTTACTATGTAGCCCTGTATATTACACTGCACCCCATGTATAGTCCTGTATATTACACTGCACCCATGTATAGTCCTGTATAAGCCCTGTATATTACACTGCACCCCATGTATAGCCCTGTATATTACACTGCTCCCCATGTATAGTCCTGTATATTATACTGCACCGCATGTATAGTCCTGTATATTACACTGCTCCCGCATGTTATAGCCTGTATATTACACTGCACCGCATGTATAGTCTGTATATTACTGCACCCATGTATAGCCCTGTATATTATACTGCACCGCATGTATAGTCCTGTATATTACACTGCACCGCATGTATAGTCCTGTATATTTCACTGCACCCCATGTATAGCCCTGTATATTCCACTGCACCCCATGTATACTCCTGTATATTATACTGCACCGCATGTATAGTCCTGTATATTACACTGCTCCCCATGTATAGTCTGTATATTTCCTGCACCCCATGTATAGTACTGTAATTACACTGCACCCCAATGTATAGTCCTGTATATTATACTGCACCTGCATGTATAGTCCTGTATATTAACTGCTCCCCATGTATAGTCCCTGTAAATTACACTGCACCCCATGTATAGTCCTGTATATTACACTGCACCGCATGTATAGTCCTGTATATTACACTGCCCCATGTATAGTCCTGTATATTATTACACTGTCTCCATGTATATGTATATAGTCCTGTATATTACACTGCACCCCATGTAGTCCATGTATAGTCCTGTATATTACACTGCACCCCATGTATAGTCCTTTATATATACTGCACCCATGTATCTCCTGTATATTACACTGCACCCCATGTATAGTCCTGTATATTTAATTACTTTATATACTGCACCCCATGTATAGCCCTGTATATTACACTGCACCCCATGTATAGTCCTGTTATATTACACTGACCCCATGTATAGCCCTGTATATTATACTGCACCGCATTATAGCTGTAATTACACTGCTCCCCATGTATAGTCCTGTATATTACACTGCACCCCATGTATAGTCCTGTATATTACACTGCACCCCATGTATAGCCCTGTATATTACACTGCACCCCATTTATAGTCCTGTATATTACACTGCACCCCATGTATAGTCCTATATATTACACTGCACCCCATGTATAGTCCTGTATATTACACTGCACCCCATGTATAACTGCACCCCATTTATAGTCCTGTATATTACACTGCACCCCATGTATAGTCCTATATATTACACTGCACCCCATCAGGGTTGCCAACCAGAATTTCTCATTTTTATGGATAATTTATCCGAAAATTACGGACAGCCAACACTTTTTACGGACAAATTGAAAAACCATAATGAATGATAATGATGATAAGTAAAACAGGGCTACAGTTCAATATACTGATAAGAACTTATCACCAGCCCTTACTGTGAGCTGTAAAATGATGATAATTACCACTAAAATAATCTATTCAAGTACCACCAGCCTCAAACAAATCACGGACACAGGAAAAAAGTTGCCTATATTTACGGACTGTCCAGAAATTTCTGGACGGTTGGCAACCCTGCACCCCATGTATAGTCCTGTATATTACACTGCACCCCATGTATAGTCCTTTATATTACACTGCACCCCATGTATAGTCCTTTATATTACACTGCATCAAATATACTGTATAGTCCTGTATATTACACTGCATCACATATATAGTCCTGTATATTACACTGCACCCCATGTATAGTCCTGTATATTACACTGCACCCCATGTATAGTCCTGTATATTACACTGCACCCCATGTATAGTCCTGTATATTACACTGCTCCCATGTATAGTCCTGTATATTACACTGCACCCCATGTATAGTCCTGTATATTACACTGCTCTCCATGTATAGTCCTGTAAATACACTGCACCCCATGTATAGTCCTGTATATTACACTCCTGTATATTACACTGCACCCCATGTATAGTCCTGTAATTACACTGCACCCCATGTATAGTCCTGTATATTACACTGCTCCCCATGTATAGTCCTGTATATTACACTGCACCCCAATGTATAGTCCTGTATATTACACTGCTCCCCATGTATATGTATATTATATTACCTGCTCTCCCATGTATAGTCCTGTATATTACACTGCACCCCATGTATAGTCCTGTATATTACACTGCACCCCATGTATAGTCCTGTATATTACACTGTATACATGACTATCCTGTATTACACTCCATGTATAATATACACTGCACCCCATGTATAGTCCTGTATATTACACTGCACCCATGTATAGTCCTGTATATTACACTGTCCCCATGTATAGTCCTTTATATTACACTGCCCCCATAGTCCTGCCCCATGTATAGTCCTGTATATTACACTGCACCCCATGTATAGTCCTGTATATTTACACTGCACCCCATGTATAGCCTGTATATTACTTAGTATACCTGTATATTACACTCCCCATGTATAGTCCTGTATATTAATTACACTGCACCCCATGTATAGTCCTGTATATTACACTGTCCCCATGTATAGTCCTGTATATTACACTGTCCCATGTATAGTCCTGTATATTACACTGTCCCCATGTTATACTCCTGTATATTACACTGCACCCCATGTATAGTCCTGTATATTACACTGTCCCCATGTATAGTCCTGTATATTACACTGCACCCCATGTATAGTCCTGTATATTACACTGCACCCCATGTATAGTTCTGTATATTACACTGTCCCCATGTATACTCCTGTATATTACACTGTCCCCATGTTATGTAGTCCTGTATATTACACTGTCCCCATGTATAGTCCTGTATATTACACTGCACCCCATGTATAGTCCTGTATATATTACACTGCACCCCATGTATAGTCCTGTATATTACACTGCACCCCATGTATAGTTCTGTATATTGTACTGCACCCCATGTATACTCCTGTATATTACACTGCACCCCATGTATACTCCTGTATATTACACTGCACCCCATGTATACTCCTGTATATTACACTGCATCCCATGTATACTCCTGTATATTACACTGCACCCCATGTATACTCCTGTATATTACACTGCATCCCATGTATACTCCTGTATATTACACTGTCTCCATGTATAGTCCTGTATATTACACTGTCTCCATGTATAGTCCTGTATATTACACTGTCTCCATGTATAGTCCTGAATATTACACTGTCTCCATGTATAGTCCTGAATATTACACTGTCTCCATGTATAGTCCTGTATATTACACTGTCTCCATGTATAGTCCTGAATATTACACTGTCTCCATGTATAGTCCTGTATATTACACTGAATCCCATGTATAGTCCTGTATATTACATTGTCCCCATGTATAGTCCTGTATATTACACTGTCCCCATGTATAGTCCTGTATATTACACTGCATCACATATATAGTCCTTTATATTACACTGTCTCCATGTATAGTCCTGAATATTACACTGTCTCCATGTATAGTCCTGTATATTACACTGAATCCCATGTATAGTCCTGTATATTACACTGCACCCCATGTATAGTCCTGTATATTACACTGTCCCCATGTATAGTCCTGTATATTACACTGTCCCCATGTACAGTCCTGTATATTACACTGCATCCCATGTATAGTCCTTTATATTACACTGCACCCCATGTATAGTCCTGTATATTACACTGCACCCCATGTATAGTCCTGTATATTACACTGCTCCTGATGTATAGTCCTGTATATTGTACTGCACCCCCATATATAGTCATGTACATTACATTTATCCCCTTGTATAGTCTGGCATGTTAGTCAGGTATTTTATACTGCACCTCATGCATCCCATGTATAGTCCTATATATTACCCTCACAGGGTTGTACCAAATATGAAAGCTATCCCCCATCCTCAGGATATGTGATAACTGATCAGTGGGGGTCTGACCGGTGGGACCCCTACAATTCTAAGAACAAAGACTTCTTGTTCCCTTCCTGATTGATTAGTAGTCCCAGCATGTGCTCTGATACTCCATTCATCTCTATGGGACTGCCAGAAATAGTCGAGCTCCGTACTTTGCTGTCTCTGGCAGCGCCATAGAGAATGAATGAAGCAGTATGCTGATCCATCAGGACTGTAACAAGGGATCCCCGTTCTCAGGATCTGTGGAGATCCCAGCGGTCAGACCCAAGCTATCGATGTGTGTGTGTATATGTAGTGCAAAGTATAGTATATAACTGTGTACTTGTATATTTAGTACTATGTATTGTATATACCTACTGTATGTATATAGAAGTTCTTATAACTATAGTGGAAACTTGTCAACTCTCCTGGAACATTCAGTAGGCTCCCAAAAAGGGTATATCTCTTGAACTCCCAGAGGAGTTTGTAAATGCCCCACATGGGGCATAGAGAACATGTTATGAAAGGGGAGGGGGCATACATGGAAGGTGGAGGAGTCTTGGTGACAGTTTAATGCCATGATAAATATACTTGTCATGGAGCACTAAATAGCAGTATATACATCATACAGCATTAACGGATTAATCACACTTAGCCTGTGTACGCTTATTTATTCCCAAATCATCTAATTCACGTTAAAAGAATCAGGATTTTTAACCCCTGCAGGTTGTTCACCTTAAGGACCAGGCCATTTTTAGCAAATCTGACATGTCTCACTTTATGTGGTGATAACTTTAGAACGCTTTTACTTATCCAGGCCATTCTGAGATTGTTTTCTCGTCACTTATTGTACTTCCTGACAGTGACAAATTTGAGTCAAAATATTTCATTCTTATTTATAAAAAAAATACCAAATTTACCAAAAATTTTGAAAAATTTCCAAATTTCCAAATGTCAATTTCTCTGCTTTTAAAATACATAGTAATACCTCCAAAAATAGTTATTACTTTACATTCCCTATGTGTCTACTTCAGGCTTGGATCATTTTGAAAATTACATTTTATTTTTTTGGGACATTAGAAGGCTTAGAAATTTAGAAGCAAATCAAAATTTCCAAAACCCACTTTTTAAGGACCAGTTCAGGTCTGAAGTCACTTTGTGAGGCTTCCATTATAGAAACCACCCAAAAATGACCCAATTTTAGAAACTACACCCCTCAAGGTATTCAAAACTGATTTTACTAACGTTATTAACCCTTTAGGTGTTCCACAAGAATTAAAGGAAAATGTAGACAAAATTTCCAAATTTCACTTTTTTGGCAGATTTTCCATATAAATCATTTTATTCCGAGAATAAAGCAAGGGTTAACTGCCAAACAAAACTCAATAATTATTACCCTGATTCTGTAGTTTACAGAAATGCCCCATTTGTGATCATAAACTGCTGTACAGGCATACGGCAGGGCGCCGAAGAAAAGGAACGCCAGGGCAGATTTCACTGGAAAAATTTTAAGTTGCCATGTCACATTTGATGCACCCCTAGAGTAGGAAACTCCAAAAAACTGACCCCATTTTTGAAACTACGGGATAAGTTGGCAGTTTTGTTACTATTTTAGGGTACATACGATTTTTGGTAGCTTTATATTACACTTTTTGTGAGGCAAGGTAACAAAAACTAGCAGTTTTGGCATTGTTTTTATTTTTTGTTATTTACAACATTCATCTGACAGGTTAGATCGTGTGATATTTTTATAGAGCAGGTCGTTACGGACGCGGCAATATCTAATATGTATACTTTTTTTTATTTATTTAAGTTTTACACAATATTTTTGAAGCACAAAAAAAAATCATATTTTAGTGTCTCCATAGTCAGAGAGCTGTAGTTTTTTTTATTTTTTGGACGATTGTCTCAGGTAGGGGCTCATTATTTGCGGGATGAGATGACGGTTAGATTGGTACTATTTTTGGGGGCATACACTTTTTTGATCGCTTGGTATTACATTTTTTGAGATGAAATGTGATAAAAAATGGCTTTTTTTAGACAGTTTTTATTTTTTATTTGTGTTCACCTGAGGGGAGAGATCATGCAATATTTTTGTAGAGCAGGTTTTTACGGACGTGGCAATACCTAACATGTATACTTATTTTTATTTAAGTTTTACACAATAATATCATTTTTGAAACAAAAAAAATCATGTTTTAGTGTCTCCATAGTCAGAGAGCTGTAGTTTTTTTTATTTTTTGGGCGATTGTCTCAGGTAGGTATTTTTTGCGGGACGAGATGACGGTTTGATTAGTACCATTTTGGGGTAAATACGCCTTTTTGATCGCCTGCTATTACACTTTTTATGAGGCAAGGTAACAAAAAATGGCTGTTTTGGTATAGCTTTTTTTTTTTTTTTAATTTTGCGTACACCTGGCGGTGTGGACCATGTGATGCTTTTATAGAGCCGGTCGATACGGACACGGCGATACCCAATATGTGTACTTTTTCTTTTTTTTTTACTTCATTTGGGGAAAAAGGGCGCTTTTTAAACTTTTTTTACAACTTTATTTTTTTTTACTTTTTTACACTTTTTTTTACTTTCTTTTTACACTTTTTTTTTCTTTTTCCTTTTTTTTTAAATTTATCAAGACCCATTTGGATCTTAAAGATCCAGTGGGCTTGATGGCTATACAGTGCATTGCAATAGTCATCTATTGCAATGCACTGTATCAGTGCTACACTACTTTTGTAAAGCGTCCGGTTGCCATGGTAACCATCGGGCCACTGCCACTGAAGCAGCGGCGGCCTGATGGCAGAGAGAGGGAGCTCCCTCCCTCTTAACCCCATGGATGCTGTGGGCGGCTACTGACCGCAGCATCTATGGGGTTAAACAGCTGAAATAGGTGCCAGCACCGATTTCAGCTGTAGCAGCAGAGTGTTAGCTGTAATTACAGCTCACACTCTCTGCTGATGGCAGCGGCTCCGATCGTGAACCGCTGCCATCATAAAATACAGCGCAGCAGGGGGGAACGGAGGCATGAGGGGGGGCAATGGAGGCAAAGGGGGGGCTCACTTACCCCCGGGGGCACAGTATTCAGGCCAGTCTTCAGGTTGTGATCTCCAGCATGGAGATCACAGCCTGAAACTGGCTTGTTTTTCTAAATGGAGCGCACCGATTGGTTAGTCTGCAGAGACTAACCAATCGGAGCGCTTACCGACAAGGGACCACTCTGATTGGTCCCTTGCCGGCTTCCCCAAGGTCTCTGCTCTCCGGGAGAGCGGAGACTCCGGGGCTGTGACACTTTATAGTGTCACAGTCCCGGTAAGCAGTTTGGACGTAACTGTTCGTCCAAATGCCGCAACTTACTTGTATTTTGGACGTACAGTTACGTCCAAATGCGCCAAGGAGTTAATTATGGCATACAATGTAGTGGGAAGCGTTAAAAAATTCCAAATGGGGTGGAATTGGTAAAAAAAGGAATTCCTCCATGGTTTTAAAATGATACCTCCATATGTAAAGGTTTTTTTATGTCTAAATAGTGTAAAAATAACCTTTTTTTAACCTTTGACAAAAACCTTTATGCATCACCATTCTTACCCCCATAATTTTTTTATATTTACATCTACTGAGTTGTGTGGGACAATCTCCGGGACAATCTGTAGTTTTTATTGCTACCATTTAGGAGTGTCTGACTTTTTTATCACATTTTACTATAGTTTTTCGGTAAGAGAAGCAACGAAAAAAATGTCAAATTGGCCATTTTTTCCGTTACACCATTCACCATATTGGAAAAATATTTTTATATTTTAATAGTACAGGTGTTTTTGGTCATGATGCCCATGATGTTTATATTTTTTGTTATTTAGGTATTTATTTCTTATTCAGAAAGGGGGTGATTTAAACTTTTATATTTTTTTATATTTTTTTGTAATTATTTTGCTTTTTTTTTTTTAATTTTGAACAATCATGGATTTTTAAAATGCATTTATTACTGACTATTGCTCATTTCTTATGTTGGCCTGCCACCTGGTGGCCAAAATAAGAACTGCAGCACAAATGCCATCAGCCTCTTCAGCAAGGCTGAGCACATTTAGGGTGCATTCACACGACCGTAGCTTTGGGTCCGCATCCGTTCCGCAATTTTGCGGAACAGGTGCGGACCCATTCATTTCAATGGGGCCACATCCGTTGTTCCGTTCCGCGGCGCCGCAAAACAAATATAGAGCATGTCCTATTCTTGTCCACAAGCATGGACAAGAATAGGAATTCTCTATATAGCGCTAGCCATGTGCGGTCCGCAAATTGCGGAACGCACACGGCCGCTATCCGTGTTTTGCGGATCCGCAATTTGCCAAATTGCTCCTTACTAAAGTGTCTGTATGGTTTCTACTTGTATATTAGACCAGAACTTCATGGGATTATAAATCATAGCATGGTAAACCTTATGCTTGAATTAATAAAGAATGCAGACACAATTTTAAGTGGAGAATATTTGGCCACGGTCTTTATTAGTTAACCTTAACCCTTTCACTACCAGAGCCATAGGCAGCAGAGACCCACGCTAATTACCATGACCAGGAATAATGCCCATCGTGGTAATTAAAGCCTTTACTTGTCACTTCCGGGCTTGTTACCGGCGTCCTCTGAGGCCAGTGAGGATGCAGGTAATTGATTTAAAGGGAGTCTGTCACCTCATTTTCACCTATATAACTAACAGTAGTGCCCCACAGACGATTGCACACACAACCCAGACATACCTGTGTGCACTATGTGCCTTTATTACATGTCCAGGAAAAGCACTTTTATTCTGCAGGAAAACAGCTCCCAAGTGCCCAGCTCTGCTGCTGCTACAAACCAGACTGAAGAGGGGAGGGCTGCTTTAGCTGCTCAAATCTTGGGATTGGTAGCAGATAGAAAAATGGTTCTGACCTTCTTTGAAAGCTGACATTCCAAGCTTTAAAATTATACCAAATCACAACATTATATCCAGTATATCAGAAGATATAGCTGTTAGAAATCGAGTTGGGAAAGAAAGCTGTTTTTAGTTTCACTTTCAGCCAGACACTTGGGAGCTGTTTTCCAGCAGAATAAAAGTTCTTTTCCTGGACATGTAATACAGACACACAGTGCACACAGGTATGTCTGGGATGTGTGTGCAATCTTCTGTGGGGCACTGCTGTTAGTTATATAGGTGAAAATGAGGTGACAGACTCCCTTTAAATCAATTACCTACATCCTCACTGGCCTCAGAGGACACAGGTAACAAGCCCGGAAGTGACAAGTAAAGGCTTTAATTACCACGATGGGCATTATTCCTGGTCATGGTAATTAGCCGTGGGTCTCTGCTGCCTATGGCTCTGGTAGCGAAAGGGTTAAGGTTAACTAATAAAGACCGTGGCCAAATATTCTCCACTTAAAATTGTGTCTGCATTCTTTATTAATTCAAGCATAAGGTTTACCATGCTATGATTTATAATCCCATGAAGTTCTGGTCTAATATGCAAGTAGAAACCATACAGACACTTTAGTAAGGAGCAATTTGGCAAATTTGTGAATACACATTTATGTATTAATTCCCCATGTCAAAAAGAGGGACATTTAAGGATCAAAGAGGGACTAGGGTCAAAAAGAGGGACTGTCTCTCCAAAAGACTTGGGAAGCATGGTACAGTGTGGATGAGTGTGTAAAAATGGGGGAGCCAACATTTTGCACGCCTTCTCCTCATACAGCTGGTTGGTGGCGGTGCCAGCTGTCAGACCGTCACCCCCACCGATCTGATATTGATTACCTATCCTAAGGATAAGTCACTAACATGAAAAGCCTGGGGAACCCCTTTAATAAAATGATCTGCATCAGTACTGATAAATGTGCCTCATTCCTTCAGGATCCTCCATACAGGATCTCCCTTCTAGCACCCTCAACAGTCACCTGTGCAGAGTCGAGATGCCGTGACCAGGACCTACAATCTAGTCCCCGGTCATGTGACCGCTCACTAGCACGTGACTCCTCCGTCACTCAGGACGCGCCTTTCCCTTCTGTCCTCATCTCTAAACGCCTCTAGGCTCCTCCCCTTTCAGTCCGGTCACATGGCGTTCCTCAATCCCCGCCCTTCTTTCGGCTTCCCATCTGCTTCCCGTTGTCGGAGGAGGTGATCGTGACAGTGCAGGTACCGTGTCGTCTGTATTGTGTGTGATGCATTGTGCTGCTGCTCCACCATAGGACTGTATCGGGGCACCAGTAATCAGTGGGGACTGAGGGTTGTACCTCAGTCTCTTACATCAAAGCCCCATTAGATTTCCCATCTGCATCCACCCCAATACACGTTCAGTAGTGTTCTGTCCGACTTCCACATGCACGCTCGACACGGCTGAGCATGCATGTGTTCTCAATGGTGAACGAGGAACAAGCTGCTGATGGACACCTTTGGGGATGGCTTATTTCCCACCAGAACAAAAAGATCCAGTGTTTAAAATCTTGAACGTCTCTTGTTGTTTTGGGAGTGGCCCCTGTAACCTATGGATCAGTTTATGATGGGTTACGAGGGCCCCTGTTCTGCCTGATGAAAGAAACGCCTCCATAACGCAGCTTTTCAGTGAAAACACATCCGTGTATGATCTGAGGCCAGAGGTTTGGCCTGTGGTTGCATGTTTGAGACATGTGACACTGATCACATGTATGGCCTAGTGGTAAACCTTGCATGTAATCTGATTCTGACCTGTGTTATTCCAATCTGTACAAGAAGGCGATCAGTGGAAGAGCTTAAAGGGGTTGTCTCACTTAAAGGGTTTCTGTCATCAGGATTTACCATAGTAAACCGAGTGTCATTTGCAATGTGCAAATGACACCTGATGACAGATGTATTTTTTATACTCCTCAGTAAAGTAGTTTTTGTGAAAATTGCGTTTTTATAATATGTAAATTACCTCCCCTAGGTGCAGTAGGCGTGAACCCTGCACCTAGTAGCGGCCGTCATTCCTCCTCCGAACCCTCCTCCGTAGCGTTGATTGACAGGGCCAGGCAGCCAGCTCTTTCGGCTCCCGGCCCTGTTCGAGTTCCAAATCCCGCGCCTGCGCACTGCGATCAGCAATTCGCGCGTTGAGCCGCCGGCTCCCGGCTTCCTCAATGCGCCCGCATTGCTGATCGCAATGCGCAGGCGCGGGATTTGGAACTCGAATAGGGCCGGGAGCCGAAAGAGCTGGCTGCCTGGCCCTGTCAATCAACGCTACGGAGGAGGGTTCGGAGGAGGAATGACGGCCGCTACTAGGTGCAGGGTTCACGCCTACTGCACCTAGGGGAGGTAATTTACATATTATAAAAACGGAATTTTCACAAAAACTACTTTACTGAGCAGTATAAAAAATACAGATCTGTCATCAGGTGTCATTTGCACATTGCAAATGACACTCGGTTTACTATGGTAAATCCTAATGACAGAAACCCTTTAAGCAAATATTATTTATTATGTAGAGGAAGTTAATACAAGGCACTTACCAATGCATTGTAATTGTCCATATTGTCTCCTTTGATGGCTGGATTCATTTTTCCATTATTTCACATTATGCACTTCCTGTTTCCATGGTTATGAGCACCCTGTAATCCAGCAGCGGTGGCCATGCTTACATACTATAGGAAAAAGCGCCATGATCGTGGGAGCACACATAGGCCAGCACCTTTTCCTATATTGTGCAAGCACGACCACCGCTCCTGGATTACAGGGTGGTCGTAACCATGGCAACGAGCAGTGTATAATGTGATGGAAAAATGAATTCCGCCAGCAAAGGAAGCAATATGGACAATCACAATAGTAAGTGCCTTGTATTCACTTCATCTACATGATAAATGCCACTTGCTGAAGTGACACAACCCCTTTAAAGGGGTATTCAACCCCTATAATGACCCCCAGAATGCCCGGGCACCACATACAGGTTATACTTACCCAGCTCTTCAGTATCCATTCTGCTCCTGATGCCAGCATGGCCAATCTGCATGGCCACCTTAAAGGGGTTATCCAGGAATCAATATTGATGACCTATCCTCAGATCAACCGGGGTTTGACACCCCTGCCGATCAGCTGTATGACGTGGCCACAGTGCTGCATGAGCGCATAGGTCTTTTCATGAGGTCATAGGTCTTTTCCTAGGCTAGCGACGTCACGTGACCTAGGCACTGCTCAGTCCCATTCAAGTCAATGGTGCTGAGTTGAAAAACCAAGCACAGCCACTATACAATGTACTGCCTGGGAGGCCACCATGCTCACCAAAGCTCCGATGAGCGCCACAGCATTCCCGAAACAGCTGATCGGTGGCAGTGATGGGACCTAGACCCCAACCGATGTGATAATGATGATCTATCCTCAGGATAACTGATCCATATTACTGCATGGATAACCCCTTTACACCTTTATTCTGGCAGCACTGATAGGATATGTCCATAAGGCCCCTTTCACACAGACGAGATTTCCGCGCGGGTGCAATGCGTGAAGCGAACGCATTGCACCCGCACTGAATCCTGACCCATTCATTTCAATGGGTCTTTTCACATGGGCAAATTTTTTCACGCATCAGTTCGCTGTTGCGTGAAAATCGCAGCATGTTCTATATACCAGGGCTGTGGAGTCAGTAAGCCAAAGCGCTGACTCCGACTCCTCAATTTCCCCTGACCCCGACTCCGACTCCCTCATACATGGAGCATGTTTAAGTGATAACTTTAAACAAATTTGCATAAAATCAATAGTACAGATATGTCATTACAAAAACAGTTTGTAATCTATCAGGCTTCTCTGGGTACAGCTCACTAAGGGCCTGTTCAGAGGCGTAGCTAGAGGTTCAGCACATGGGGGGGGGCGAAACATACTTGAGTGGCCCCCCACTTGGCTTCCCAAACGCACGTTTCCAACTTCACAGGCACATTCTACTAGTTGTGGTTATAATACTGTATTAGCAAGATGACTATATAAACTGCTAGATCATCTATGCTGTTAAGTACAGTACAATAGACTTTCTACATACCCTACTCTAAATACTCTACCACATAATGCAGTAATAGGAGTAAAAAAGGGGACTCCTATGTTAAAGGAAATCTGTCCCCAGCTTTTACATCACTAAACTAACAGTCCCTTGCCCCATCAGACCTCAAATCGGCGTATTGTGCCCCCATCAGACCTCAGATCAGCGTATTGTGCCGCCATCAGACCTCAGATCAGCAGAATGTGCCCCCATCAGACCTCAGATCAGCAGAATGTGCCCCCATCAGACCTCAGATCGGCTTAATGTGCCCCCATCAGACCTCAGATCGGCTTAATGTGCCCCCATCAGACCTCAGATCAGCAGAATGTACCCCCATCAGACCTCAGATCAGCAGAATGTACCCCCATCAGACCTCAGATCAGCAGAATGTACCCCCATCAGACCTCAGATCAGCAGAATGTGCCCCCATCAGACCTCAGATCAGCAGAATGTGCCCCCATCAGACCTCAGATCAGCAGAATGTGCCCCCATCAGACCTCAGATCAGCAGAATGTGCCCCCATCAGACCTCAGATCAGCAGAATGTGCCCCCATCAGACCTCAGATCAGCAGAATGTGCCCCCATCAGACCTCAGATCAGCAGAATGTGCCCCCATCAGACCTCAGATCAGCAGAATGTGCCCCCATCAGACCTCAGATCAGCAGAATGTGCCCCCATCAGACCTCAGATCAGCAGAATGTGCCCCCATCAGACCTCAGATCAGCAGACCCTCAGAGGTATTGGGCCCGGAGCATCGCCTCCCCTGCCCCCCACCCCCCCAGTAGCTACGCCTCTGGGCGTGATGTATGAAAACTGTCTAGGTCTAAGACTTTTTTTGTTGTCCATAGCAACCAATCAGAGCGCCCCTTTCATTTCTCCAGAGCACTATATGAAATGAGAGGGGAGCTCTGATTGGTTGCTATGGGCAACAAAGAAACTTCTACACCTACACAGTTTTCATACATAAGGCTCTAGGTGTTTTACATCAGCAGCAGATAGAAGCCATGAGAGCAGCTAACCTCTCCAAACATGATCTCAGAGGAAAGATAAAGCATACAGAGAGAACATGCACTGGACATAAAGGGCAGCACAGTCATCTCAACTAAAAGCCGAAATCCTTAGATCAGGAATAGAACGGACATTTATAGGACATTTCATTGTTTTCACAAATTCTGATAAAAATATTTTCAGCACTTATTGCACTGAACTAAATGTACTAATTCATTATATATTTTAGGAGTCGGAGTCGGCCCATTTTATACTGACTCCGACTCCACCAAAATGGTGACCGACTCCACAGCCCTGCTATGTACTGCATTTTTCACGCAGCCCTGGCCCCATTGAAGTAAATGGGTCTGCGTGAAATTCGCATTGCATCCACACGCAAGTGCGGATGGAATGCGTGATTCACGGATGGTTGCTAAGAGATGTTGTTTGTAAACATTCAGTTTTTTATCACACGTGTGCGAAATGCATCCATACGCATTGCACCCGCGCGGAAAAAACTGAACGAACGTACGCAATCGACTGCGATTGCGTGCGGATTGGTGCGAGTTTTCCGGAACGCACTCTGAACGCATCCGGACTGAATCCGTGACGCTCGTGTGAAAGGGGCCTAACATAGATTATTACCGTAGACTTCAGCATGTCTTCCCTTGTACAGTGTAGACTTGAACTTTGCATCATGGGCGGAGCATGTTGTTTTTTGTCACATTGACCGTCAGTAGGTACTGCTACATGTAGATTGGCGACCATTGAAAAGGACTAGTACTCTGTGCAGATCTGTGGCCTACACAACTGCTGATCATCTGCAGAAGTACCAGGGCAGCAGTACAAGTCCACCATGTGCACCTATTCCTAGGCTGACAGGTGTATTGTAGGATATGCATTCATTATATGGATCATCTGGTCATCTACAAGGAGCTGTCGGCAGTCAGTACAGTGCCAGCTGTGTGCCACCAGCTTCCTGTGGATGCCCTCTGGAATATCAATAATGCATTTGGAAAAATACCTTCATATTTGAGGCAACAGATCTGAGCATCTGGGCCGTTGTTTCATCTCCATGGTAATTTATCCGGGATTTATCCCCGTCTTTGGCAGAATTCTAAGCCCTAGAGCAGCGCCCTCCCATGTGCCACCTTCTGTTACGTCGCATGCTCCGTCTCCCTGTACCACCATGATCTGCCTGCATCTGCCATGGTGACTATATGTGTATGTGTATCTTGCCAGTCTGCAGACTCCTCGTCATATATGATAGCGCCATAATGACTACCCTGGACGACAAGCTGTTGGGGGAGAAGGGTCAGTACTACTACAGCAGCAGCAGTGATGACGAGGACAGCGAGCAGGATCGCGCGGTACGGCAGGGAACCACGGGGGAATCCGACGGAGGGAAGGAGGGAAGTGTAGTGAACACAGGTATGTACGGATTATCGCGCACCATGTTCAGTGATACCTAGTGCTATCCTATGCTGTTCATGGAAGATTCATTCCTTAGGGTTTTCTCCTGGTTATGATGCAGCTTCAAAATGCTTTTAAAGGGGTCTTCCAATATTGGCACAAAATTAATAGGTAGTGAGTAGAGATGAGCGAACGTGCTCGAAACGTCACTGTACCGCTCGGCTCCCCTGCGCTCGCATGGGTGCAGGCAGCCGCTTCCGTCCTCCTCATGAGGATTGAAGCGGCTGCCTGCGCCTATGCGAGCGCAGGGGAGCCGAGCGGTACAGTGCTCGTTTCGAGCAGGTTTGCTCATCTCTAGTAGTGAGACCTGCACCCCGTCTTATGCATGTGCATCTCTGTTCACTTCTGTGATGTCAGACCTTTGGATATGCCTTAAAGGGAACCTGTCATCTCCGAAACACCCCGTGAACTAGAGTAAGAGATGTATAGTGTAAGTGATGCTGAATCCGAATATGTAAGTTTTCTCTTCATACTCACTTCCATTCCGACGCTGTGCTCCCACAAACCTGCAGTAAAATGCACTCACTGGACTCTTCTTTGAGTCCTCTCCACTATGTGAGTGAGCACCGGAGTCCACTGAGTGCATTTTACTGCAGGTTTGTGGGAGTACAGCGTTGGAATGGAAGTGAGTATGAAGAGGTTCCCTTTAAATGTATAAATGGGAATACCCCTTTAAATGTCCCATCACTACAACTCTGCCTCTTCAGTAGGACTGCAGTGGTCACACGTCGTTCATTGTTTACATAATCGCTGCAGCCCGTCACTGGCGTCAGTGGACATGTGGAGCATGACCGCTGTGGCCAGTGATTAACTCTAGTGGTCACGTGAATGGTGGAGGCCCAGATGGGGCCGGAGTGGCAGTACATTTTCTTCGAGGGATGACCCTAGAGGCTGCAATGGCCAGTTTAAAAAAAATAAATAAATCTTGGAAAAACCTCGTTAAAGGAAATGTCACCAAAAGTTTTATCTGCCAGTTAAAACCAGATAGTGACACTTACCCTTCTCTTGTAATATGTTTTAATTTTCTGATTGTAATTTTTTTTTTTCTCAACATTATTATGGGGTCTGCTGCCATCTTGCCTGAGCTGTTCTTAAAGGGGTTATTCAACCCCTGTCATGCCCCTTCCTCCCCTTCCCCAATGCCTTACCTAGCGCCACTCGTGATACAAGGGAGGCTCGTCACAGTCAGAGGGCGCAGCAGTGGCAGAGACAACTGAGCCTGTAGGTGTAACGGCACAAAAAACAATTGAAACGCAGCCTGATTAAGTGCTCATGCACACGACCATTGGATGTTTTGCGGTCCGGATACTGGCAATGTGCATTCTGTATTTTGCGGAACGGTCGGCCCATAATAGAACAGTCCTATCCTTGTAATGCGGACAATAATAGGACGTGTTCTTTTTTTTTTTTTGCAGTATGGACATATGGAAAAGGAATGCTCTCGGAGTCATTGAACTGAATGGTTCTGCATATAGACTGCAAAAAAATGGAACGGAACACAGAAAAAAATACATTCATGTGTATGAGCCCTAATTTACACAATCTTACCCGTGTCAATTATTTCAGTTATTCTGGTTACAGCCAGCGCCCCTCCACTAACTTCAGTGGCGGCTGCCTCCCACTACCCCGAACACCCCCCTCCTCGCACTGCCCAAACTGCGGCTGCCTCCCACTACCCCGAACACCCCCCTCCTCGCACTGCCCAGACTGCGGCTGCCTCCCACTACCCCGAACACCCCCCCGCACTGCCCAGACTGCAGCTGCCTCCCACTACCCCGAACACCCCCCCCCCCCCCGCACTGCCCAGACTGCAGCTGCCTCCCACTACCCCGAACACCCCCCTCCTCGCACTGCCCAGACTGCGGCTGCCTCCCTTCTCTGCTCCAACTGTTGACAGTGAACTATGAGGGCAAAAAAATGAAAAAAATCGTTATAGAGGTAAAATGTTCAATTATTTTTCACAACTCAGATGCCGTGGTCACTTTTGACCATGGCATCTTAGGGGTTAAACATCTGCAATTGGCGTTATTGACGATTGCAGTTCTTAGCCCTGCGTCTCTGCAGTGTAAACCAGTAGAAGCCTAGCGGCTATGGTGCCCACTGTAATCGCAAGCAGGCGCTATATTTAAAGACCAGACTTCTGCTGTACATGTATGGAGGATGTCCTGAATGGGTTAAAATACAGTAATACGTACAGCAGGCGCCCAGCTACAATCCCGCAAACCACATCCACAGGAGCACCATTACCCTTCCATCAATTGTCTCACAAAACCAACTGTGATTTGTTTAGGTCCAAAAGGCGTCATTAATGACTGGAGGCGCTACAAGCAACTGGAGACGGAGCAGAATGAGGAGCAGAAGAAGGAACTGGAGCAACTGGTGAAAAGATTGTCTATGACGTGTAAGTCTCACAACGACGAGGAGAAGGACAAACAGAAGCAGAAGGAGCTTGAAGAAAAAATACACTCAAAGGTAAAACCGATGCTTGGGTTGTTTCTTTCAGTATGTAGTTGGTATGTCCATAAAGCTCTACCATTCCCAACCTTAGCTGATCCAGAAGATGACAGACCAAAGCCCCCTGTCTGATTGAAACTTGGGTGTATTGAGTCTCAATACCATAAGTCAGGAGAGAACTTTTTAGACTTGAATAGCAGCAATGAAAAAAAAATCAGATGCCAGAAGTTTAAAGGGTTAAAATAATATATAGCACAGTCACAGTAAATCTGATGGGCAGCAGTATATAACTAAGTTAAGCAAGTTTTAGGCAAAAAATCTATATTTCCTCATTTCCCTGGTTCTCTTCTGGCTCTTTGTTTACATGCAATAACAACAATCTCTGCCCCTCCCCCTTCCTGCTCTGCAAAGTGAGTGAATACAGGTGCTGCCTTAACCCCTTCAACCCCGGGCCTGTTTTCACCTTCCTGCCATTTTTTGCAAATCTGACATGTCACTTTATGTGATAATAACTTTAGAACGCTTTTACTTATCCAGGCCATTCTGAGATTGTCTTCTCATGACACGTTGTACTTCTCTTGTTAAACCTGTTCAAGAGATAAATTTGAGTCAATATATTTCACCTTTATTTATGAAAAAAATCCAAAATTTACCCAAAATTTTGAAAAACTTTCAAAATTTCAATTTCTCTGCTTTTAAAACAGAAAGTGATACCTCATAAAATATTTATTACTTAACAATCCCCATATGTCTACTTTATGTTGGCATCATTTTGTAAATGTCATTTTATTTTTTTTAGGAAGTTAGAGGGCTTAGAAGCAATTTTTCAAATTTTCAACAAAATTTCCCAAACCATTTTTTTGAGTACCAATTCAGATAAAGTGATTTTGAGGGGCTTACCTAATGGAAACCACCCATAAATGACCCCATTTTAGAAACTACACCCCTGAAATGATAAAAAAAACTGATGTTACAAACTTTGTTAACCCTTGAGGTGTTCCACAAGAATTAAAGGAAAATGGAAGTGAAATTTCAAAATTTCACTTTTTTGGTAGATTATTCATATTAATAATTTTTGCAACACAGCAAGGGTTAACAGCAAACTAAACCTCAATATACATTACAATGATTCTGCAGTTTACAGAAATACCCCATATGTGGTGGTAAACTGCTGAATGGGCACGTAGCAGTGGTCAGAAGGAAAGGAGCGCCATATGGATTTTGGAGGCAGATTTTGCCAGAATGGTTTTTAGGCACCATTTTGTATTTTAAGAGACCCTGGCGTACCCCTAGAGTGGAAACCCTCAAAAAGTGACCCAATTTTGGAAACTACAACACTTAAAGAATATATTAAGGGGGGTACTGAGCACTTTGGACCCCCTAAGCGTTTTACGGAATTTGAAAACACTTGGCTGTGAAAATTAAAAGTTTAATTTCTTCTACTAAAATGATGCTTTAGCCCCAAATTTTTCATTTTCACAAGGGCTAACAGGAGAAAAGCACCCCATAATTTGTTCCCCATTTTCTCCTGAATACGGAAACACCCCATATGTGGTGATAAACTGCTGTGGGGGCACATGGCAGGACTCAGAACAGAAGGAGCGCCATATGGATTTTGCAGCATAGATTTTGATGGATTAGTTTGCGGGAGCCATTGAATTTTATTTTTGTGAGTTATTGTCTTATGTGGGGGCTCATTTTTTGCGGGATGAGGTGACATTTTCATTGGTACCATTTTGGGGTACATAAGACTTTTTGATTGCTTTTAATCTTTTTTGATCGGTATTACACTTTTTGTGAGTCAAGGTGAAAAAAAAATACCTGTTTCCCCTACGCCTCCACAGCGGCACCACAGGAGGATTCCCCCGCCCCCAGGGACAGGAAACAACCACCAGGAAGCTTAAAAAGATCCCTCCTCTTACCTAGAATCAGTTTTTGTTTCCTGTCCCTCGGGACGCCGGGAAGCTTCGGGTGGTACGCTGCCCTCTCTTTTTTCTTGTTTCCGCGCAGCCTGGATTTTCCCCGGATTCCCTTCCGGTATCGGGAGGGCTGCGCAGGGACCGGAGGCTCCGGGCACTACATGCGTGCCTTCTCCGGTCCTAGGCTTAAGCCCTCTCATGCGAGGCGGCCCCAGACACATTCCGCACGCTCACGGCACCAGGAGCGTGGGATCAGCTGATCAGGCGCCGTTGCGCATGGAGGGACTCCCCGAGGGGCGGGGACTCTCTCTTCCCCCCTCTACGTCATGCAGGGGAGGCGCGGCGGACGGACACCGCCGCGCTACAATTGGCCAGCAGTGACGTCGGCGTTGGAGGCGTGGCTTAATGCGGATGGCGCCAAATTTGAAAATTTAAAGCGCCAGGAATATGGAGGTGAGCTGTAGTGTTTGTGATACTGCTGCTGGAAGATGTCTTCCCCATCTGAGCCCTCTGCTGAGTCTCACAGGCCTGCTGATGCTGCTGCAGCCCCGGGTCCGGTCAGTACCCTTCTCTTGTTAAACCTGTTCAAGAGATAGACTTCCCTTTTTTTATCTTTTACTGAGGTTACTTATTCTCTTATGTTTGTTATTTTAGGAGCATAAGGCCTCTAATCGGTGCGCTATATGCAGGAAATCTTTATCATCTTATAAAAAACCTCTCTGCAAGAAATGCACTGAGAAGGTGGTCACTGAAGAGTCCCCTTCATTTATGTCGAACCTAAAAACTCTGATTAGACATGAGGTTTCGTCAGCAATAGATCTGCGGTTGCCTGCTGCTTCTATCTCAGATCAACCATCAACTTCTAGAGCTACTGTAGCCAGCCTGCCTGAAGTGCCTCTGGAAGAGGGAGAAAATGAAGATTCAGACGCCTCTGATGATGTCGCTGGGAAACCCTTCTGTGTTCCAGAGGACACTGAGTTGTTACTAAAATCCATTAGATCCACTATGGGTTATGAAGATACAAGAGAATCCCTATCCATACGGGACCAGATGTTCCAGGGTCTGGGAGAGTAGAAAGTGAGAGTTTTTCCTGTTCATAAAAATGTGGAAAACCTTATCAAGAAAGAATGGAAAGATCCGGAAAAAAGAACGGGAATTTCCAAATCCTTCAAGAGGAAATATCCTTTTGCCTCAGAAGATTCCGCCTTATGGGATACTATTCCTAAAGTTGACGCTCCTATAGCGAAAATTTCTAAAAAGACGTCCTTACCATTTGAGGACATGGGTCTGCTGAGAGACCCAATGGAGAAGAAAGCAGAGGGGTTACTTAAGAAGTCCTGGGAAAATTCTACTGCGATGCTCAGACCGGCCATAGCCGCAACCTGCACCGCCAGATCTCTGAGTATCTGGCTAGAGCAACTGGAAGAACATCTGGCTGCAGGAACATCCAGCGAAGAAATCCTAGCCTCATTACCGGTGCTGAGAGAGGTGTTGGGATGAAGATTCAGTTAGATTAGAAACTCGTCGGTCACTCGCTCCAAATCATTCAAGCATGTGCTAGCATACTAAGAAAGAGTCTGACACGTGGTTCAGTTTCAATCTCAGCTCATGCATAAGGCACTCAATGGTGATACGGCTAGAAGCTTATGAGCTCTCTCTCCTTTATTTCCAGTGTATATACTTGTTATACAAAAGAGGCGTGATTAATAATAATAGGCAGGCTTTAAACATATACACACAGTAGAAAAGGTGGGGGCCTCATTCACAGAGTTTTCCCCGCAAGCTAACAAGCAATGAACACATATTCTTTGTTCCTCTAGTCGCATATCTTGGTTAATACACCCCACCACAGCACCCTGGACAGGTTGGCGGGGGAGTCGAATCCGTATCAGGATGTACCAGGACATAAACTACATTCTAGACACACTGCAAAGCTGTATTACAAAAGCATATATGTCTTGTATCCGGTAGAGTTAGTATCTTCTGATAGGTTCTTCTTCTGTGTGATTCCCTTTGTTCTGGGCTCGTGCAGGCTGCGTGATCAAGGCAGATACTAGCAGCCCCCTAGGTCTCGTTTTCACTGAATGCAACTCAGTTTCACGTGAACCACATGGTGCAGTCTTAAATGTAGTCCCGGATACAGGCGTCATCTTAATATCTAATGTCTAATGTCTACATGTACTTTATGTAGCAGGCTGGAGCAGAAAGGAAAATATGATTTGGAAATTCAAACAGTATAGTTCAACCTCACATTCCCCCCTAAATCATCTTTTCCTTTCCCTAGCATTAGTTGTTTGGACCCTTGGCAGCTGTCTCATGATGGGGACATGGGGAGGGGAGTTTTCACCCAATTACTGAAGTACTGTGCCCTTGTGACAACAGCCCTTCTTCCATTGGGACTTAACACATCATGAGAGTCTTGCCTGCTGATCTCCTAATCTATCCCTATTGAAGATTCTGGTATTTCTCTTGGCCAATACTGTTTGGAGGTTGGGGATGCTCTATCAGAAGGAGGTCTACCTCTGCCGTTTTAATGAGGGGGTTTGTTTCTTGAGGTGATGTAAGTATCATTCCTACATCCGTCACCTTAGACATGAGCCTTCTATAAATGGGAACACAACAGCAGAGAGCAACCAGTCCCACCAGGATCAATCCACCCAAAATCATTCCCAGAGTTACCAACAACCTCTTCCATCCTCCTGCCCACTCAGTCATCCGACTTGCCCAACTGGTATCCACACCAGAGTTCGTCTTCAGTTCTTTAGACAGCTCCTTAATTTTATTCAAAGCAACAGTAACCTTTCCATTGATTCCAGTATTATCAGGGATATACGTACAGCATTCCTCTCCTATCATTCCACAAACTCCTCCTTTCTCTGCCAACAACATGTCAAGTGCAAGTCTATTTTGCAAGGTCATTCTGGTATTTGGGCCCAATTCTTCAACTATTCCCTGAAAGGCATCTCTGCTGTAATTTACAAATCTTTGTTCATTATAATATAGATAATTAATCCAATCCACGTTCTTATTGATCTGGATCTGGGGAATTAGGGACTGGAAACCAGCAGAGATCTGGTCTTGGGCCTTAAAACCATCTGGCACCCCCCTTGGTACACCAATGGCGTCAATATAAACCTGCGGATCTGGTTGGAAATCAGTTAGCAAGGCAGATCTTCTCTTTCTAGACAGTTGTTCAGGTTCAGAGGAAGACGACTCACCCTCTGGGTCCCAAGGTAATACTCTAAAGGGCATGATTACCTTCACTAAAGTGCACTGGCCTCTCCATACATTGGGGAGTTTGTTCCTCAATTTCCCATCTCCACATAACCAAAACACATCATACAGGGCATGGGTCAAATTCATCAATAGTTCGGAGTCAGATGTGGAGATTTGTTTACAAAACCCTTCTTCGAAAATTCCTAACCTGAGCCCGATTGTCTTGTTCGAGATAAAACAGGTGTCATTACCTTGATACACATAAATCTCTCCTGGAGGTCTCCCCTTAGGTTTGAGTGACAACAAAGGGAGGTACTCTGGGCATCTGGAATCATTATTACCCCTCAACAGGTTTAGAAGACATTCAGTGTGATTTTCATTGGGCAAATTTAAGGGAATAGTGGTTAGATGGGGGTTGGCTGCTGCACAGGCTACACATCCCACAGTAATATTAGCTGCTCTAACAGTGTACCTGACCCATTCTACCCATAGATTCTTTCTAGGGTTGGTTTGTGTCGCTATGCTAAAAGCATCTTCCCAGGTAAAGTTTGGGATAGGAATTATCTCTTGAACTAACTTGTCCTTTCTTGAAGGGGTTTTCTCAAGGGATGGTGGTGCTACTGTTGGTCTCTCAGTTATGTCCTTCAACCGGATCTTTCCCAGCTTTCCAGTCAGAGACCCTCTATACACCCCCAAGACATAATCTCCCAAATCACCTCTTCCGGGGTTCTCTATGTTGAGATACAATGGAAGACAACCCCTGCCTCGTGAGCCACATCCTCTGCTCATTGGTTTGGGACCCTTGGTCAGAGTCATTCTCACTAAGAGTGACCTCCCATTTTTATCTTTCCTTCTCTGCGCTTCTGCTGGTCTGTACCCCCAATCCTCCCCAGTGTTCCATCCCACATCCGACCAATAGTTGCACCATTTGCTTCTGGGGTAGGTGACACAAACATAGAATTGTTCCTCTCCCTGGGCAGTGTATGCTAAATCATAAACATAAACAGTATGCCCGCAGCTCACTACTTCACAGAAATCAAAACTAAAGGTTTGGACTGGTAGCGAGGTATTCACCCAAAAGATAGTACCACTAGCAGAAGGGACAAATGGGTTTACCCAGGAAATAGTACCAGCCCAAAAGGTATTTCCCCCAACGGCAGAGGCTATACACAAGCTAGAGCATAGGAAAAGGATATACATCATGGTGCCTCAATGGAAGATTTCTTGCAATGGGAAGCGTGGATCCAAGGACCTTTCCCTTCAAGCTTCACAGCAGTAGGGGTGATCAGCAGGACTCGGTACGGGCCCTCGAACCGGGGTTCCAGGCAATCCCTTCGGACGTGTCTTTTCAGGTATACGCTGTCCCCTGGCTTAAAAGGATGGACGGTATCCCCTGTTGGTTCTGGAAGAGAAGCAGAAACTGCAGCACGAGAGTTAGACAATTCTCTGGCAAGGGATATCACAAATTGTACAATTTTATCCTGACCTTTCTGCAAATCTTGTGTGTCTATCTCTCCTATCTTTGGGGGAACCCCAAACAGAATCTCATATGGCGTAAGCCCATGTTTTGCCTGAGGTGTGTGCCTGATGTGATATAGCACTATGGGTAACAATTCTGGCCATGGGAGTGGATGATCCTGGCTCATTTTCAACAATTTTGTCTTAATCGTTCCGTTCATTCTTTCCACCTTGCCTGAGCTTTGGGGGTGATATGGGGTGTGTAGGCCTTGGTGTGCCCCTAACATGTACCATAGCTGAGAAAAGACAGATGCTGTGAAGGCCGGACCCTGATCACTCTCAATGACTTCTGGGACTCCAAATCTGCAGGCTATTTCAATTAGCATTTTCTTGGCAGTGGTTTTTGCTGTCATGTTCTTCACTGGGTACGCTTCAGGCCATCCTGAGAACATATCAATAACAACCAGTACGTATTCATATCCTTGGGCTGGTGGCATGTGGATATGATCCACCTGTATTCTTTGCCAGGGGTAATCCGGTTTTGCCAAGTGTTGGGTTGGCACATCTTGAGTGTCGCTAGGGTTGCACGTCTGGCAAACCTGACAAGCTTGATTGTAAGCTGTCAGAGTGGTACTAATGCCTGGTGCATAGTAGAATTTCCTGATGTAAGCCATAGCTTGGTTTCTTCCTCGGTGTGTGACTCCATGAGCCCATGTTGCGATAGCTGGATACATCCTTCTGGGGAGACAGTACACATCTTCTTTCTTCCATAATCCTGTGGTCTCTTCAAGTGTGGCTCCATCCTGTTTCCATCTTCTTCTTTCTTCTGCCGGGGCATTGATTTGTTCCCGTTGCAACTTCAAGGTGGGTGGTCTGAATAACAGTAAATCAGTTGATTTTGTCACTGGTTCCTTTAGGCTTTCTTCTTCAAGAAACTTTTTCCTTTGGGCCCTGGTAGATACCATAGTTACTTCTGAAACAATCGGGTCCCATTGGTAGTCCATCAGTCGCCAACTCTCTGACACAGGTCCCAAAGCAGCCTGTTTGGCCGCTTGATCAGCCAGCTGGTTTCCTCTGGCTTCCTTACTGTTAACTTTTCCATGTGCTTTGACCTTAATAACTGCCACCCTGGCTGGAAGCTCCATGGCTCTCATGAGCGTCTGGATGAGGTCGGCGTGTTTGACTGGTGTCCCGGAGGATGTGATGAAACCTCTATTTTTCCATATGGTACCAAAATCGTGGGCAATCCCATAGGCATAACGGGAATCAGTCCTGATATTTACCTTCTTTCCTTTAGCCATTTCCAAGGCCTTCTGTAGGGCGATTAGCTCTGCCTCTTGGGCCGACCTGCTGGGTGGCAGGGCCTCGGCACGTAGAACTTCAGTTTCTGTGGTGATTGCAAATCCTGTGTGGAATTGACCTGCTTCGTCAGCATACCTTGATCCATCCGTCCACAACTCCAAATCTGCGTCTGGAATCTCAGAGATAGACATGTTTTCAGGTTCTGCTGTATCTTGTTGTAAAGCATGCAGGCAGTCATGTCCTTGTGGTAGCCACTGGTCAGGGTCATTATCTTCAGGTTCTCCTTCCCCCCTTGGGAGCTGTGGCAGAAGAGTTGCTGGGTTGATGGTAGTACATCTTTTGAAAGAAACATGTGATGGCAACAGGAGCGAGCACTGCAATCGTAGATGTCTTTGATGTGTCAAGTGTCTTGGGAGAGTCAGAGAGAGGACTGCAGCCAAATCATGAGGAGCCTGGATGATAACATCATGTCCCAGGGTAATGTCTGCAGTTTTGTCCATAAGTATCTGTGCTGCATGTGCCGCGCGAAGACAGGTAGGAGAAGTGCGGGCAACAGGATCCAGCCGGCTTGAGTAGTAGCCTAGGGGACGTTGTTTTCCCCCGTGGTCTTGGGCCAATACTCCCGAAGCATGTCCTTCATTTTCAGAGACAAATAGATTGAATGGCTTTGTGTAGTCGGGTAGTCCGAGAGCTGGGGCATCTACAATGGCACACTGTAGTTTGTAGAAGCAATCCTGATATTGTTGATAGATGTCTGGATTTGGTACATCTTCCCAGTTAGGGCCGGTTTTGAGGGCATCATATAAAGGTTGCATAAGGCGAGAGGCATCAGGAATCCACTGCCTACAATAAGTAACAAGTCCAAGAAAGGATTGAAGTTGGGAGATGGTAGTTGGGTAAGGGATGGCCAGGATGGCCTGTTTCCTGTCTGCAGTTAGGTGTCTGACTCCTTGGGAGATACAATGACCAAGGAAAATGACATGTGTTTGGCACCATTGGACTTTGTTCTTGGAGACTTTGCAGTTGATGGCTGACAGATGTTGTAGCAGTGAGATGGAAAGGTCCTCTAATAACTTGTGTTCCGTTGGTCCACATAAAAGTAGATCATCCACATACTGCAGAAGGGTGGCTTCAGGGTGAGCTGCAATCCACGGCGAGAGGGCCAACTTCAATGCTTGGGTGAATTGATTAGGGCTATTCTGTGCCCCCTGTGGAGTCCTTGTCCAAGTATATTGGGATCCCTGAAAAGTGAAGGCGAACAACAACTGACAATCCGGGTGCAGGGGGACACTGAAGAAGGCATTCGCTAAATCAATAACTGTAAACAGAGAAGCTGATTGAGGCACTCCACTGAGAAGAGTATTAGGATTGGGCACCACTGGGGTCTCCAGGATAGTGGCTGCATTAACAGCTCTGAGGTCTTGTACCAGGCGATAACGGTCCGGTTGTCCTTTGATGCTCTTCTTCTTAACTGGGAATAAGGGTGTATTGCATGGAGACGTGCAACGAATAAGCACTCCGGCTCGGAGATAAGATTGGATTTGTTGACTTAAACTGGCTTCTTGAGCCGCTTTCAGTGGGTACTGAGGGACACGTGGGTTAGGGACTCCAGGTTTCAAGTGTACCATGACTGGTGGTACAGGGAGTAAGCCAACATCTTCAGGGCCTGTGGACCACAGGGAAGCAGGTATTTGTTCTTCTACTTGTGGTGGGATCCCATCTTCTGAGTCTGTACAGTCTTGGGTCATCATTAGTGGCAGGGCTTTCAAAAGGCAGACATCACTAATAGAGTCTCCACCATCTGGGCGATGAAATAACAGTTGCATGCCATCTGTATCATACACAATTTGTGCTCTCATCTTCTTTAGAATGTCTGATCCAAGAAGATTTAGGGGACAGGTGTCTGACACCAAGAATCTGACTGTAACATCTGGGAAAGGACCAAGTGGAATGGGAACAGTGAGTCTGTTTCGGTGAGGCTTTCCTTCCACACCAATGCAGGACATCCAATCTTCAGATATTTCTACTGTGGGAGGAAGACGATGTTTGGAAATTACAGAGGTGGACGCCCCTGAATCCACCAAAAACTCGATGGGCTCATTAGCCACTTCAAGGGTAACCTTCCCGCAGGTAGGGGATGAGTTCACCATTGGCATGGCAGATTCAGGTTGTCCTCCCCATCATTGTCCGTACCGTTGTACCTGCGGTGTCTGTTGTGATCCATTGCGCTGTTGTTGGCTTCGGCAATCTTTACGCATGTGTCCTTGTTTCCCACAATTCCAGCAGATCAGTGGGAGCCTAGCCTGATTTCCTCGCGGTGAACCCCCTCTTTGGGGTCGGAATTGAAGTTGTGGTTGATACTGCTGAGTGGGCATAGAGGATGGCATGCATTCCTGTATAGGAACTTGAAACCAGGGCGGATAAGATACCTGCGGTCCTGGTAGATAGGTCTGTTGCCGTTGGTCGTTTGAAGGGTGCACCAAAGCGGTAGCAGAGGGAGGCATTGTTGGGCATAGGACGGTGTCCAGACAATCTTCATCCTGCATCATCAAAGCCACTGCCTTCTTCTTTGGTTTGTCCTTTGCCTCTTTGGCCAGTGTTCTGGCAAACCCTTTGGCTACTGTGGTTGCATCTTGTAGGGTACCTCCCACACAATCAGGACGAATAGACATGATCTTCTCCTTCAATGGTTCCACCAGACCTTCAACAAAGGCTTTGGTAAGTAGCATACGATGTGCTTTAGATTGTGAAGAGAATCCGAGATCATCAAATAGCATCTGTACTCTAGCGGCATATTGCTCCACCGATTCTTCTGCTCCTTGGGTGATATCCTGTAATGAGCCTTGGAGATCTGTGAGGGCCTCTTGTGCCCATTGCTTGAGTTGCTTACAATAGGTGAGGCCTGAGGGGTAAGTATCCAGAGCTGAAGCTTGACTGGCATCGAAGAATGGCGTCATCAAAGGCAGAAAACTATCATTAGCCTTTATTTCTGTGAGAGACTGCAAATCTTGCCATGTTGCGGCGTATGTCTTCTGTATTTGACACATCCGTCTATAGAAGGGCATAGGCTGCTTTTCTGGGTCTGGCAGGGTGGAGACCAGAGTCGAGGCCTGTGTGGGGGTAAACTTGACGTATTTCAGTCCATCATCCCCAGCTAGAGACGGTTGATTGGTAGGTGACTGTACCCAGGCTGCCACTGCTTCTTCCTGACTCCCTTCCGGATTTGAAGGTGCACTGAGCACACTAAAAGGAATGAGTGGAGTAGTGGGTTTTTCGGCCTTTACTTGAGGCCCTCCCATAAGACATTCCTTCAGCAGGGGAAGTTTATCGGGATCATCCGTGATAATTCTAATGTCAGTGAGCTGGGTGTCTTGTGAAGCTATGAATGTCTTTATCGTTTGCATGAGTGTCCTGACCCCCTCTTTTAAAGGATATCTGAATGTTCCCACAGAAATAAGAGGAAATACAACGGACTGTAGGCCCCTCTCTGCAGCGGCTGGGGTAGACAGATAAGCAAGGGTATTCCAGATAGCGCTCTGCAATTGTTGTTCACACTCCCCCGCTCTGGTGGGGTCATATCTGGGTCCCACAGCGTGCACAATAAGCACAACCGGTAGGTTACCGGGACCAGTGACTGCTATTCCCCCTGTAGGGACTGGGCCTTGTTCACGGACCAATCGGTCACAGTCTGTCTGGAGGGAAGGGCCGGCTGCAAGGGACAGGGAACGGGCCAAACCTCCAGCGTGTTTAAGGCTTTCATTAGCTGGATTTACAATAACATGAGCAGTAGTAGTAGTAATGTCTCCTACACCAACAGTCATAACAATTTGGTGTCCTGTTTTTGAAAGATAGTCCTTTGAGACTGTACACTCCCACTGTTCAACAGGCCTGGGGAGAGTTGAGGGAAGTGGCGGCACCACAACAGGGCGCACAGGGGTGGGCTCTAGTTCCAGGAGGGGAGGAAGAGGAGGCCTAATCTCTGGGGGCGGACTTGGTTGCACTGGGATCGGGTCGAACTCAGCCCATCCAGACTGTTGGGAATGCGCGTCACTGTTAGGGCCTCCACGATCGGAGGGAGCCAGGGCACGCCTTCGTTGTCGGAGCATTTCTTGTGCTTCCGGGGTATTCAGAAATTCTGTTATAGTAGGGAAAATGGTGGCAGGCGTAAGGCCTTGCGTCTCACCGTGCGTTTCACCAGGCTTGGGGGTGGAGGTAGGCCCCTGATAATAGGAACCGGAAGGGGTGAGTACCGGATAGAGCGGGGCAGTGGCAGGAGGTGGGGTTGTAACATTGTTCGAAGGACTGCCTCCCTGAGATGGGCGGCGAGCTCCACAATTATAACACATGTCGCGCCAATCAGGGTTCTGGACGCCACACACAAAACAGATCCACCCCTTTGCATTTATGTCAGTGCCATCATAGGGCGGCGGCTGGTTCTTTGTTTCTAACGAAGAAACTTTATCCTTGACTACTGAGTCTAGGGGCTCCTGTGAAGGAGGGGGGTCATCAATTTTTACATAACCATACAAATCTTCACATCCTGTATCTCCCCCTGTGCCTTTCACTTCCTTAAATCCTTCACTCTGCAATGTCCGTGCCACCCGGAGATGGGCTTGTGCCGTCTCAAGAAGACCTCTGTCTTCTAACATTCCTCGTGACTCATCAATCACTTTCCTCCATATGCTCGGCTGCAACCTCCCAGTAGTCGGTAATTCAGTCAGTTTATACATACGGGAAGCCTCCTTCACATATTTCTTGCCTTCTCTGACTCGGACCAGATCCACTGCCGTCTGTGCACCATCTGGCAGGGTATGTTTTCTTTTAAACAGTCGCAACATGTTTATGACCTGGTGATATTACTTATCTGCGTGGCCACTCGCCAGATATGTGACCCCACAACCACCTCTTGAATCCACCAATGCCAGGTTACAGGATTTCAAGAGTCAGGTCCCCAACCACAGGTTGCAGTCACTGGGTAATATCTATCATCACGACACTCACATAAATATTGACGCCCGCTCTGTTTCACTCCACTAGACTAGCGGCCTGCGTCCAGTGCGTGGCAACGCCTGCTCTGTTTACTTTCTCGTACTAGCAGCTTACGTCTAGGTCGGATGTTGTGACTGTTTTATGTAAATTTGCCCAATTTCAGTAGTTCGAGTCAGATTTAAGCAGTCAATCAATAATGTCCGTTCCTTGTCCGCTCACATAAGAAGAAAAACCACAAGTGACCGAGTAGTCAGTGATAAGCCGTGAAAACAGGTTCGTGACCAGGCACTGCAACCACACCGTTGTATCACTATCAACATAGACACCGATCCATATAGACTTTCCTATCCAGACAACTGTACACTGACAGCCAACAGCAAATGACACATATATATATGCGTACACTTACCGTGACTTTGAAGAGGTTGATCAGGCCTCGGGTCAGTGGACAGGTGGCCGGCGTCAGAGGTCCGGTCTGGGTCGGTGGTCCTCGATGGTCAGTTGGCCTGGCCCCACGTTGGGAGCGCCAAATGTTGGGATGAAGATTCAGTTAGATTAGAAACTCGTCGGTCACTCGCTCCAAATCATTCAAGCATGTGCTAGCATACTAAGAAAGAGTCTGACACGTGGTTCAGTTTCAATCTCAGCTCATGCATAAGGCACTCAATGGTGATACGGCTAGAAGCTTATGAGCTCTCTCTCCTTTATTTCCAGTGTATATACTTGTTATACAAAAGAGGCGTGATTAATAATAATAGGCAGGCTTTAAACATATACACACAGTAGAAAAGGTGGGGGCCTCATTCACAGAGTTTTCCCCGCAAGCTAACAAGCAATGAACACATATTTCTTGTGCCTATCATTGGGGGACACAGCACCAGTGGGATATAGGCAGCTGCCACTAGGAGGCGACACTAGACATCAAAGAAGTAGCCCCGCCTGGTAGCCTATATCCCTCCTACGGACACCAGGCTAGCTCAGTTTTTAGTCTAGTGTCCGTAGGAGGTAGACACTGGTGCTTTGCACCTCTAATTTTTTATTTTAGTTTTATTTCTTTCTTTTCTTTTTAGGTTATCAGGGGGGCCGTCGGCGTGGAAAGCCACATCAGACGTGGACCCCCCTGAGGGTGCCTGGAGAATGTTTTCACATTCTCCCTGCGCCGGTCACCCGTCCCCCATGGTAGCTGCTCCCTGCAGCTGGATGCCAGTACCCCACTCCGGTGCGAGGTCGCTGAGGGGGTGACCCTGCGCGCACCTGAAGCCTGCGGAGAGGTGAGTATGCAGCCGTCCCCCCGCCCCCCCCCCCCTTTCCCTCCAGGAGCCCCTTGCTGCAGTCTGGGTAGGTTCTCTGAACCCCTACCCAGCACCCCCCCCAGCACCTTATCGGCCGCCCCCTCCTGGGAGGGTTTCCTTCCTCCGGGGGACACTCTGCCTCGCCGCTCCAGCAGACGCCCGGATGCCTCCTTTCTCCCCCCTCTGCGGCCTCCGGCTCCTTGGCTGCAGGGAAGGGGGGGGGATGGGGGGGCTTGACTGCCCGCACGTTCGTCCTCCGGGCGCCCCCTTGTTTCCGGGACCCCTCCGGCTCCTCTTCCGGGCCCTACGGGCGTTTTCCTTCAGATCGCGCCGCACCGGCACTTCCGGCCGGGCGGCGCTCTAATTCAGGCCGCGGCTCTCTCGGCGCGCTAGGCCGCAGGTGGGCGGGCGCTTCCCAGTGACGTCACTGGGCTGCGCGCCCGCCCGCTGTTCTGCTGGCCCCCTCCTTTTCCGGCCGGCGTGGTTCTCTTTCGCTTGGCCTGCGCTCTGCCCCTCCTTCGTGGGTGGTCCTTCCTGCCTTCAGGGTTTATCTGTGCCGGCCTGCCCTGCGTCCAGTGGCCTGTTTGCTTCCTCAGGTCTGCACAGCACCAGTGGGTTTCCCTCCAGTGCCGTATTCTGCTGCTCCTGAGTCCGGTAGGCACCCAGTGGGTGATATTCTTCCCTCCCCAGGCTAGCCGGTCCGCTGAGCCCTTCACCATGTCGGGTCCCCGGGACGACCCTCCTAGGCAGCATGCTCCTGTGGCTGTGGCGACGCACTTTGCGTGCGCTCGCTGTAGCCAAAAGTTCCCCAGCGGTCAGTCTGGCTCCCTTTGTGTGCCTTGCCTTACGGTTGGTACCCTCCCACTGAGGCTTCTGCTCCCTCTGGCTTGGTTGCGGCCTCTCCCGAGTGGGCCAGGTCCCTGACCCAGGCGATTGGCGACCTCTCTAAGCTGTCTCAGGTCATGATCCACGCCATTGACCGGTTGCCGTCCCAGGCGCCCCCCTCTGTGACCCCTCCCTTGGTGTCGCCTGACTCCCCTTCCAGGGACGGCCCTCCAAGAGGCGTAGACGTTCCCCTTCTCGGTCACCCTCCCGGTGTTCCTCTGACCCTTCCCCGGGAAGGTCCGCTGCGGGTGGTTCCCAGCAGCACCTCTCTGACGCCTCGGGGGACTCCTGCGACTCTGCCTCAGAGTCTGACAGGGAGGACCATTTGGCCTCTGCGGTGCAAGCCTTGGTCCGTGCAGTACGGGACACACTCCATATCCGGGACGAATCTCCCTCTGCGGCCAGAGGCGAAGTTTCGTTTAGTCGCCATAGGCGGCAACCGCTGGTATTCCCTAGTCATAAGGACTTTGAGAATCTCCTGGACAAGGAATGGAAGCACCCCGACCGGCGCATTCCATCCTCTAAACGGACAGAGGCCCTCTTTCCGTTTGCTGCGGAGTTAGTCTCCGCCTGGACAGTTCCACCTACGGTGGACCCCCCTGTCTCCCGGCTGTCTAAATCCACCACCCTCCCGTTAGCGGATGGGGCGTCTCTGACGGATCCTGTGGACAAGAGGATGGACACGTTCTCCAAATCCGTCTTTATTGCTGCGGGTTCTGCCCTTCGCCCTTCTTTTGCGGCGTCTTGGGTCAGTAAGGCCTGCTCCGCTTGGGCCAGGCAGCTGGTCCATGACATCTCCTCGGACGCTCCCCGCGAGGATCTCCTTCCCTAGCCTCACAGATCCTTCAGGCCTCTAAGTATCTGTGTGATGCTTCCCAGGAAGCGGCTCGTCTGTCTGCTCGGGCTGTGGCCAACTCCGTGGCCATTCGTCGCTCTCTTTGGCTGAAGGCGTGGTCGGCTGACGCCGCTTCCAAGAAGGCTCTTACAGGTCTTCCTTTTTCTGGGAACAGGCCTTTTTGGGGAGCGGTTGGACAGGATTATCTGACGCCACC
>ONZH01009869.1:0-149318 GCA_900303285.1 Rhinella marina | reverse complement strand
CAGCAGAATTTCGTAAAAAGAGCAGTGATTGGAGGAGAGAGAAATCTAAAGGATTCTTGTTTAAATCCAAAGCTCAGCAATCCGGTAACAGTCAGCAATGACGCCAGGTCTGAGGTGGGAGGTCGTCTTTTTTCCTGCATGGCGAAATATAACCTCAAGCGCCTGGGTAAAAAGTATAATAAAGGAAGGGTATCGGTTAGATTTCAAAGAACTCCCACCTCAGAGATTCAAAATAACCTCTTTAAATCAAGGTTCAAAACGACAGGAGGCGCTATTGCAGGAGAATCTCATAGTCAAGTCAGTGTTGGTTCCAGTTCCGACTGGAGAAGAAGGGAAGGGGTTTTACTCAACGCTATTTCTGGTCCCCAAACCAAACGGGACATACCATACCTTCATAAATTTAAAAAACCTGAATCAGTACCTATCCTGCCAAAAATTCCGGATAGAGTCAATTGCCTCGACAATTTTGCATCTATTCCCAAACTGCGTGATGGCGTCAATAGACATCAGGGACGCTTACTACCACGTTCCCATTCACCTGTCATCTCAACAGTTCCTTCAGGTAGCGATACGAAAGGGGGACTCTGTACTCGATCTACAATTCAAAGCATTGCCCTTCGGGATCTCACAAGCACCCAGAATATTTACAAAGCTAATGGCGCAAGTAAGGGTTTCAGATATCTTGCTAATACCATACCTAGACAATCTGCTGATTTTGGGAAAATGTCAGAGTTCCTTAACATCCCAGATTCAGGAAGTACTAAAAATATTAGGAGACTTGGGATGGGTAGTAAATCAGGAAAAATCGAACTTAGCCCCATCTCATCGCTGCAAGTTCCTGGGGGTTCGGTTGGACTCGCTGGTTCAAAAATCTCTCCTTCCGGAAGAGAGAGTTTTGTTAGTTCAGGACAGGATAAGAAAATTCTCAAAACCGACAATTTCCACAATCAGGGAAGCTATGTCAGTGCTGGGTCTCATGACATCCTGTATCCCAGTGGTGAAGTGGGCCCAGTTCAGATCCAGGATACTACAAATGCACATCCTATCAAAGTGGGACAAAAGTCAGGTCTCACTAGACCAAAAAATTGTGATTCCCAAATCTGTGAAGGACTCTCTGGTATGGTGGACCAGGAGGGAAAACCTTGTTCAGGGGGTGGAATGGTCAAAAAGCGATCCGTTTATTATAACGATGGACGCCAGCCCTCTGGGGTGGGGAGCCCACTCAGTTTCAGGGTTTTTCCAAGGTCAGTGGCCTCCCGATGTAGCCCAACAGTCACAAAACTTCAGGGAACTAAATGCGATAATGTGTGCAATGGAGAATTATTTCCCTGCCCTAGAAGGCAGGCATGTAAGGGTCTTCTCCGACAGCGCAACAGCGGTTGCCTACATCAACAAAGAGGGAGGTACGAGATCTCCTCAATTACTAAGCCTGTCGGGTCAAATATTCAGGGAAATAGAGAGGCATGTGTTATCCTTAATGGCGATTCATCTGAAGGGGTCAGACAACGCACAAGTAGATTATTTAAGCAGACAAAAAGTGAGTCAGGGAGATTGGTGTCTCTGTCAGGAAGTTTTCGAACAAATAATCAGCTGTTGGGGGGCTCCTGTCATAGACCTCTTTGCGTCCAAGCTGAACAGGAAATGCAGAAAATATTTCTCCCTCAGTCGGGAGGATCAAGTTTCAGGGATAGATGCTCTGTCCCAGTCCTGGGGCAGGGGGTTTCCCCCCTTCAGGATGCTGCCCAGGGTGATTCAGAAGATAAGGTCAGAACAAGCGGTAGTGATCCTGATTGCCCCATTTTGGCCAAGGAGAGTTTGGTTCTCCTGGCTAAGAAAACTCTCTAGCAGACCCCTGGATTCTTCCAGAGAGGAAGGACTTTCTGTTTCAGGGGCCCCTACTACATCCGGAGGTACATCGTCTACATTTAACTGCTTGGATATTGAGAGGAAGTTACTTAGATCCAGGGGATTATCAAATCAAGTGATTGAAACTCTCCTGGCTAGCAGGAAAAAGGTAACTTCTGATATTTACTTAAGGATATGGAAGACCTTCTTTCAGTTTGTCGGGTCAAATCTTGATCTTTCTACAGAGCCACATATTCCTCGTATCCTGAATTTCTTACAGGGGGGTCTTAATAAAAAATTAAGACCCAGCACTTTAAAAGTCCAGGTGTCGGCCCTTAGCGTCCTTTTCGACTACAAGTTAGCTTCTCATCCTTTGATTAAGAGATTCATTAAGGCAGCGGGTAGACTAAATCCTTCCCTAAAACCTAGGTCTGCCCCCTGGGATCTAAATTTGGTTCTATCAGCCCTAACACAGAATCCCTTCGAGCCAATCGATTCTGTTCCCATAAGGATACTGTCCTATAAAACAGCTTTTTTAGTGGCCATCATGTCGGCTAGAGGAAATTGTGGCACTATCAGCTTTTCCTCCCTACACGGTAATATTAGATGACAGAGTTGTGTTTAAGCCGGATCCCGCCTTTCTTCCTAAGGTGGTATCCGATTTTCATAGATCTCAGGAAATTATTCTACCTTCCTTTTGCCAGAATCCGAAAAATGAAGGGGAGGTAAAGTTCGATTCCTTAGATGTAAGGTGTGTTTGCACTTATTTGGATGCTACTAGACAATGGAGGGAAGATCCCCATTTATTTGTGCAATTCCAGGGACCCAATAGGGGAAAAAAGGTCTCAGGGCGCACCTTGGCTAGTTAGATTATGAGAGCCATTAGCTGGTCCTACTCGTCTGCAGGAATTCGGGTACCCTCAGGTTTTTCGGCCCACTCTATTAGAGCAGTCGTCTCTTCTTGGGCAGAAAGGGGTTCTGTTTCTATTATTGAGATTTGCAGAGCTGCCACCTGGAGCTCACCGAGTACCTTTTTCAAACATTTTAGATTGGATCTATCTTGCTTTCAGGACTTGGCCTTTGGCAGAAAAGTCTTGCAAGCAGTAGTCCCTCCCTGATTAATCATCTAGCCTAGTCTCTCACAGGTGCTGTCATGGGGCGTAATGGAAATACTATGATTACTCTTACCGGTAATCCGTTTTCCATGAGCCCATGACAGCACCTACATTATTCCCTATATATATATATATATATATATATATATATATAGTTTGTATATGAGATATAGTTTTTTGTATATCATATAAGAGAGAATATATTCTGGTTCTTATTCATAATCACGTGTATGCATAAATATGGGTGCTTATGAATGGTTCTATTTTGGTGTTTTTGTCACCATAGGAGATGCTATCCTGTGGTATATCTTCCTTTTGTTTGCTTGAACCGTGCACATAATATATTAAGATTTATATAGATTTGAAAAATTGGCGGTCCTATGGATCTTTCCACGAACTGAGGATTGGCGTATGGAGGACCCTTTTAAAAGATCTGGGAAGTTCCTGTTTCCTGTCCAGAAGGGGGAGGATCTCTCACAGGTGCTGTCATGGGCTCATGGAAAACGGATTACCGGTAAGAGTAATCATAGTATTTTTGGCAAATCCCCCTACGTGACCGGACCTGTAAAAGGAAGATTACTTATCTTCCTCTCCTCCTCCAGCCTTTGATGCTCAGCTGGGCTCCCTTGCTGTAAACATCTGGTTTGACATCGCTGGCCTCTGCGGAGAATGGATCTCCTTCTGTCATGTGACCATTTACCATGATGTAAGGAGATCCAGCCACCACCAAACTGGAGTAAATTACATATTGTGAAAAAAAATTCAATATTGTAGACTCATGGGACATGAAGATGTGGAGTCACTGTGGGTAGAAATAAATGGAGCCAAAAACAATAATAAAATACTAATAGGAGTTTATTATAAACCCCCTAGTATACCAGAGCCCATAGAAAATCTACTTCTAAACGAAATAGACGAGGTGGCAAATCATAATGAGGTCGTTATTATGGGGGATTTCAACTACCCAGATATAGACTGGAAAACTGAAACCTGTATATCTCATAAAGGAAACAGGTTCTTGGAAATAACCAAAGACAATTACCTTTCCCAACTGGTTCAGGACCCGACTAGAGGGACGGCCATACTGGACTTAGTATTAACCAATAGACCTGACAGAACAACAGATGTGCAGGTCGGGGGGGACACCTGGGAAATAGTGACCATAATATAATAACCTTCCAATTGTCATTCAAAAGTGCGTTTCTTCAGGGAGGAACAAAAATACCTAACTTCAAAAAAGCTAAATTTAGCCAACTAAGAGAGGCCATAGGCCTAACTAACTGGGACAAAGTCCTCAAAAATAAAAATACAGCCACAAAATGGGATATTTTTAAAAGCATCCTAATATCTAATTGTGAGAGGTACATACCTTATGGGAATAAAAGGTTAAGGAACAAGAAAAAACCAATGTGGATAAACAGAACTGTAAAGAAAGCAATAAATGACAAACAGAAAGCATTTAAATCACTAAAACAGGAGGGGAGCGAGGAAGCATTGAAAAACTACAAGGAAAAAAATAGAATATGTAAAAGACAAATAAAAACAGCCAAACTAGAGACCGAGAGATTAATCACCAAAGAAAGTAAAACTAACCCTAAAATGTTCTTTAATTATATAAATGGTAAAAGTATAAACCTGAAGGTGTCGGCCCCTTACAGAGTAATGAGGGGGGAGTTGCAGAGAGCGATGAGGAGAAAGCAAAGCTACTAAATATCTTTTTCTCCACTGTATTCACTGAGGAAAATAAACTGTCAGATGAAATGCAGAATATAAAAGTAAATTCCCCATTAAAAGTGCCCTGTCTGACCCAGGAAGAAGTAGAGCTGCGTCTTAAAAAGATTAAAATAGACAAATCGCCAGGACCGGATGGCATACACCCCCGTATCCTAAGAGAATTAAGTAATGTCATCGCCAGACCCTTATTTCTGATATTTAAGGACTCTATACTGACAGGGAGTGTTCCACAGGATTGGCGCATAGCAAATGTGGTGCCAATATTCAAAAAGGGTCCAAAAACAGAGCCCGGGAACTATAGGCCGGTAAGTTTAACATCTGTCGTGGGTAAACTGTTTGAGGGTTTTCTAAGAGATGCTATCTTGGAGTACCTCAATGAAAATAAGCAAATTACTCCATATCAGCATGGCTTCATGAGGGATCGGTCATGTCAAACCAATTTAATCAGTTTCTATGAGGAGGTAGGTTCTAGACTAGACCGCAGCGAATCAATGGATGTCGTATATCTGGACTTCTCCAAAGCATTTGACACTATACCACATAAAAGGTTAGTATATAAGATGAGAATGCTTGGCCTGGGAGAAAATGTCTGTATGTGGGTAAGTAACTGGCTCAGTGATAGAAAACAGAGGGTGGTTATTAATGGTACATACTCAGATTGGGTCACTGTAACTAGTGGGGTACCACAGGGGTCAGTATTGGGCCCTATTCTCTTCAATATATTTATTAATGATCTTGTAGAAGGCTTGCACAGTAAAATATAAATTTTTGCAGATGACACTAAACTGTGTAAAGTAATTAACACAGAAGAGGACAGTACACTGCTACAGATGGATCTGGATAGACTGGAGGCTTGGGCAGAGAAGTGGCAGATGAGGTTTAACACTGACAAATGTAAAGTTATGCATATGGGAAGGAATAATGCAAGTCACCAGTACAAACTAAATGGTAAAATATTGGGTAACTCTGACATAGAAAAGGACCTAGGAATTTTAGTGAACAGAAATCTAAGCTGCAGAAACCAGTGTCAGACAGCTGCTGCCAAGGCCAATAAGATAATGGGCTGCGTCAAAAGAGGCATAGATGCCCGTGATGAGAACATAGTCCTGCCACTTTACAAATCACTAGTCAGACCACACATGGAGTACTGTGTACAGTTCTGGGCTCCTGTGAACAAGGCAGACATAGCAGAGCTGGAGAGGGTTCAGAGGAGGGCAACTAAAGTAATAACTGGAATGGGTGGACTACAGTACCCAGAAAGATTATCAAAATTAGGCTTATTCACTTTAGAAAAAAGACGACTGAGGGGAGATCTAATAACTATGTATAAATATATCAGAGGTCAGTACAGAGATCTCTCCCACGATCTATTTATCCCCAGGACTGTGACTGTGACGAGGGGCCATCCTCTGCGTCTGGAGGAAAGAAGGTTTGTACACAAACATAGAAGAGGATTCTTTACGGTAAGAGCAGTGAGACTATGGAACTCTCTGCCTGAGGAGGTGGTGATGGTATGTTCACTAAAAGAGTTCAAAAGGGGCCTGGATGTATTTTTGGAGGGTAATAATATTACAGGTTATAGTTACTAGAGAGGGGTCGTTGATCCAGGGAGTAATTCTGATTGCCTGATTGGAGTCGGGAAGGAATTTTTTTCCCTAAAGTGGGGAAAACTGGCTTCTACCTCACAGGGTTTTTTTGCCTTCCTCTGGATCAACTTGTAGGAAAACAGGTCGAACTGGATGGACAGATGTCTTTTTTTGGCCTCATAAACTATGTTACTATGTTACTATGGGAGGAGATTTATCAAACTGGTGTAAAGTTGAACTGGTTTAGTTGCCCATAGCAACCAAAGCACCTTTCAATTACCAAAGTAGCTGTGAAAAATAAAAGGTGGAATCTGATTGGTTGCTATGGATAACTAGGCCGGTTCTACTTTACACCAGTGTGATAAGGTAAATGGGGGAGATTTAATGGGTAAGTTTTCACTGTGGCACCCACACACGGAACTCTCTAGTGTGCCATTCTTCCTCCTAGAAATTTATGAAAACAAATTCACAGTGTGTACCGGCTATGTACTACCCATTTGATAAGGGAAATAACATCCAGTTGTCAATTTAGTCTTACATTTCTAGGAGCAACAACACAGAAAAAGATCCATAATTGTTTTATGGAGAGCAAATATTAGCTTTAGTTTTAATGTCACGTTTCACCTTATGCTATGTGCTGTGGCAGAGTCAACAGTTATCAGTTTATGATGGCAGATCATATTATATTATAAAGGTGCAGGCAGATAACACCAAATCCACCATTAAAAGGCCATTCCTGTTATAGAATACTACCACCTTTCCAAAGGATAGGGGATAACTATTAGCTCAATGGGGTCCTACCACTGGGACCCCCACTGATCACAAGAACAGAAATGTGTGCCGTTGCTCTATTCATTGCTATGGGAGAGCTGGAGATAGAGTATGATCAGTTGGAGTCCCAGCAGTAGGACCAACGCTGATCTAATAGTTATCCCCTATCCTGTGGACGAGGGATAGCTTTCTCTAACCCAAATGCCCCTTTACAACAATGTATACAGTTAATTTCTGCTGTTGTAATTACTTTCTGCCTTGACTTTGCGTTGCAGCAGGTGCCGTAAAGCAAGTCCTTGGTACGTTCTTGTGGGTAGAGGCACCTTAGTGCTTTGTATGCATGAGAGCAGCAATAAATAATCACTTTACAATGAACTGCTTACTTTACTATTTATTCAGGACGGATTTATTTTCCTATTCTGCACAACAGACGAAGCATAATACAGCTGGACCAGTTATTATTTACAGCATCATTACATTTACAGTGTAAGGATTTAGCCGCCTTTATGACCAAGGTACGGGTTTATTTAGCTGGAGCCTGTAGCAGCAGTGTAAAATGGGTGTTTGATGGAGTGTGTGGACAATGTTCAAAACCAACTAGCTAACAGCAATAAGGCAAACCACACAAAAAAAGCCTATTAAACACGGTCACTGGTCCTTTAAAAAAAAGAATAAAACCAGTAATAAAACTTGACAAAGTGGTCCTGTAAAACAAACCAGGTGCATTTTACTATAATAAATATAGTGTTAAGGCAACACTCACATCTGTGCTGTGAATTGTATCTGGCATAGCCAGATCCCTATCCAATATATTGGGGTCCAGTCGGTTTTTGGACGGACAAAAAAAATGCTGCGTCTAGTATTTTTTTGCCTGTCAAAAAGCCGGCATATACGCCGGATACAGTAACCGGAACAGTGTGCTGGAATTCGCAACGCAGAGGTGAACCCCCGCTCTGTAAGTGAGGCTGTTTGCTTTGCAATCTCCATTAGGCATTCCTCTTTGTGCCAAATCATCATAGACAGCAGTAGCATGCAGCATAACGTAAGCCAGAAAAAATTGCTTTTCGGACTCCCCCCCCAAAAAAAACAATTGGAGTTTTCAGAAAATGCGGTCACATGCAATACACAAAAATAAGAAAATCCACAACGTCAAATTTTGCTGTGTGTGCTGTATGAGTTATGCTGCAAAAAATAACACTTGCACGTCATCAGAAACTGCCTTAACATGTCTTAATTTACAAGTCACAGCAGATATACTGTATACACACCTGATTCAGATATTTTTCCTTCTGGGGATTTAAAAAAAAAAATTCTTCCTTCACGTCAAAAATTAAAGAAGTTTAACCTATTCCTCACACTGCGACTACCTCCATTCATCACAAGGGGGGTATACCTTTGGGGGCAATTTTTTTACTATTGCAATGTACTCATTTTGAACTAAAATAATTTAATTGGCTTTTATTAAATATGGAGTCGTTTTTTCTGTACAGAGCTGAGATACTCTAGCAAGCACCCTTTGGATTTTCTGTCTTTTCCATCAGACAAGGAGCAGCCAGGCTCCTCATCTCTGCTCTCTGACATTATAAACACTCACTATAGCTCAGTTCTTACCTTACTGATAAGAATGTGATGTAAATAAGTGTTTGACCTCTTAGTAGTTTAGAGATAAGGTTTATTAGATGACCTGCACAAAGTGAAAGTAAAAGTCACACTGCTAGAAAAACAGTTAACCCTTTGTGACAGAATGGCTCAATATTTTTAATAAAGGCCAATTGAAAAAAAGATTTTTCGCCCAAAATGAGTAACACGCTCCGAAGGTGTACATAGCCTTTAAGTCCACTGTATGCATTTTTTCCCTAATCAAGTCCCCATTGTACGGACACAGAGGACCCATCCATTTTGCAGGTGCTTGAGAGATGCCTCTGCATATTAAGTGTCTTCTAGAGAACCACTGCAAGGACTATAGCATTCATATGAGGAATGACGCTGGTAGAAAGGCCAAAATTCCTACAGAACACTGAACATTGATCTGTAGCGAATGGCACATGCCTATTATTTGGTTTGTGTGTAATTGTAGACTAAAGAGAGTGACTCCTGTAAGCGAAGGATTCACTGCTCTGCACTAACGCCTTCACACCAACAAGTTAGTCCAGCTTAAGTGCAGGGAGGTGAAAGTGCGTGGGAAAGCTGCCTTTTTACATAGCACTTCTTAGGGACACTCCACCTGTGCCTCTTATACATTCTGTAGGTAGGTTATTTACATATAGGCTATCCACGGTGAGGCTCCAGCTAGATAAGTGCCTTTTAATATTCATTAAGAAAGTGCATATAATTAAATAACATGAACTATACTGAAACAGACAAGACAATACTGGAGTTGGGTATACAATCAGTTAGTACATTAGTGCAAAACTGCAGGACACTCGTGTGACCCAAGGACCTCAAGGTAAAGTCAGTTTAATCTAGTTAGATCAATGCTCTCCAAACACAGTTTGGAGATTAAGGTTAATATTTTTTTCTTCTTCTACTACTCCTCTCGGCACATATTCCTCCTCATTTATGTATAAATAATGGTACCCCAAGATTTCAGTCAGGCTTAGGGAGAGTTCCAGAAAAAAAAAAAAAACAGGATCCTATGCGTCAGTTACACACATTTGGCATTTTGAGCCATTTCCGTCTGAGATCTGTTTCTTTTAGTCCTGCGTGCAGTACTTTTTTTTTTTCCTGTGTAAAGAAAACGGATCGCAAACAACCAAATGTGCATAAGTAATGCAGTTTGCACAGGATCCTATTTTTCTCTGATGGATCAGAAGAATGGCAAATGAAACAGAAAAAGACAACTTCTTCAGTAAATAACTCCCAGCATGCACTGCTAGAAGCAGAATGGGAGTAAAGTGTCATAGGCACCCAGGGTTAACTAAACCTGCCCTCAGGTACCAGTTATGGCTGAAATGTCCTGGGAAAGTACAAACCCTATAGAGATAAACCGCTGTTAACCTGAAGCTAAGGATATGAATAGTTGTGTATTGGCATTAACCTGCCTAATCTATCTAATATTTCTCGTCTCCCTACAATACTATTGATGGTAGTAATGTCAAACAACATGGGGCCACGATGTCAATAAGTCTACACAAAATTCTGGGTGACCTTGTGGAAATGTTTCCCTTCTTCACAGACGCATTTTGACAACCACATTAGAAACTTTCCAATAGGTGGCAGCGTTGGCATCGGTTATCTCACAATCTTGACATTTGCAGCCTTACACAATTATAAACTGTCCACATGTAACTGGTGAGAAGGTTAGAGCTTGGAAAACCACCTCGTCTGGGAGCAGCCTTCCATAATGTCCAAGCTGTAGTGGAATGTAGATGATGGCATTTCTTGATAGACCAGTAATTGTAGATACCCCCTGGATGTCTACCCTTCATTCAGACTCTGCTCATGGCAATGAACTCTTCTCCTGTGAGGATTCATCTTCCTCCTGTTCAGAATTGTACGACTCAAGGCTCTGTCTGGCCATTTGATCCCTCCTCACCCGCAACCGTTCACATTTAGGGCAATGGTCCGAACGGAAACAATGCTTGTGATAACAGGCCTTACAGTCTGTTAAGTACAGAGAGAAAGTGAGTGAATTACACATGGTGAAATAACATATTTCAGTACTGCAGAGTAAATTCAGGCATTTCTTAGATATAAGCTGGCATCGCATTTGGTGACACATACCTTCACACCTTCTGCACTTTGCCAATTCAAAAGGGAAGATGATGTCTTCACTCTGACAGAATTCACATATGAAGCCCTTTGCTTGGCACAACTGATGAGCAAGAGATAAGCAGACAATGGGTTAAAACATTGCAATATCCCCTAAGGGCTCATGCACACGACCGGTACCGGCCCGTATACGCCGGGTCTGCAATACACGGGCACTGGCCGTGTGCAGCCCGCATCACGGATCCATTCACTTCAATGGGTCCGCAATCCAGGAGATACGGATCGGAACACCACGCAAGCACTACGGTGTGCTTCCGTGGTGTTTCTGGCCGTGCCTCCGCACCGCAAAAAAGTAGCGCAAGTACTACTTTTTGCAGTGCGGACCATCGGATGCAGATCGCGAACCCCATTGAAATGAATGGGTCCGCGATCCGAATCTGGCGGCCCCACTGTCAGTCACTGCACTGTGGACCGCAAATTACGGTCCAAAGCATGGGCACTGACTGCACACTGACTGACTGTTCGTGTGCATGAGCCCTAAAGGGGACATATCACCTAAAACACAGATACCGGAAATGTGCATTTACGCATGTTGCGGATCAGCACATCCTCCGCAAAACAGACAAGAATAGGACATGTTCTATTTCATTTGCTGGGCCGCGGAACGGACGAGTGGACAACACAGTGTGCTGTTCATATCTTTTGTGGCCCCACTGAAATGAATGGGTCCGAATCCCATCTGCAAGAAATGTGTGTGAAGCCTTAAGTAGAGAAAGTTAATACAAGCCACTTACTAATCTATTGTTATTATCCATATTCCCTCCTTTGCTGGCTGGATTCATTCTTCCATCACATTATACACTTCGTTTCCATGGTTGCGACCACCCTGCAATCCAGCAGTGGCCGTGCTTTCACACTATAGGAAAAAATGCCAGTCTCTCCGGTGGCCAGGACTATGGGAGTGCGCGTAGGCTTTTTCTTATATAGTGCAAGCACAACCACCACTGATAGATTGCAGGGTGGTCGTAACCATTGAAACGAGCAGCGTATAATGTGATGGAAAAATGAATCCAGCCAGCAAAGGAGGCAATATGGATAATAACAATACATTAGTAAATGATTTGTATTATCTTTCTCTACGTGATAAATGCCATTTGCTGAAGTGAGAAAAGCCCTTTAAGATTATGCTAAGGGCATGTTCATATGGCCGAAATACATACTAGAAAATTCCATGTATGTATGCCAAGTATGTATGTCAAGACTAGTGATGAGCGAGCATGCTCGGCCGAACTGGCTGTTTGGCCGAGCATGCCGGCGTTCGGATCTACTCGGTGTTTGCCATGCTCTAGTACCCTCCCCGCACCAAGACGGATCCGTCATGACCCCCAATGCAAGTCAATGGGGACGGATCCATTCGGTGTAACACAATAGCAGGTGGCTCCCTGTGGTGAAACTTACCACTGTGCGTGCCGTCTTCCTGCTGGGAGAGGTAAGTTTACCTCCCCCCCCCTTGGCAGATTTCCACTGAGGACAATGAGGCACAGACAGTTACAGGTAACGCTTCTCTATCATCCAGATATAAATTACAGCCTGTCCTATACATCATAAATGTTTACCATGCATTTATCCACATGTAAGGTCCCAAGTCTCACTAATTCCTTCAGTCGTGGCACCAGTTCCCCCTTCTTTATGGCCATAAGGTCGTTTAAGGAGAAGAGGTGCAGGTCTTCAGTCAGATGCCCTGGGACACTGTCATACAGTTCCAGTATACTGTGATGAAAAGAAGAGGCAGAAAAGGATTAGCTTGTTTCCTTACCTACCTTTTGGCTCAATATATATCATCAAGTCTGTGGCACGACAGGACCAGCTTTTTAGGAAAAATTGTATCATTGCTATACGAGTGGCCACCCAGGGGTTGGGTTGTGTATTGTAGTCTGCCAAGGGCTTTGCTAGCATGTCGAATATTGTGTTGGAAAACAGAGAAATTAAGTGTCTTTAACCAAATTAGAGCTAAGGCAAGGGTGGGCACATCTGTACTACTAGAAGCATAAATCCCCTCCTTAAAGAATGTGAGGACTTACCCTTTGGCCAGTCGGCAGGTCTTAAACATGTTCTTCAGGTGCACCAGTTGGATTCGTAATAGCTGTTAACATAACCAATGAATAACCTGATTAAAAGCGACAACCAGCTTTTTTACGTAGAGGCCTATCCTCATGACAGGGCATCACTAGCTGAACTACATGGGTCCAGCACCCTTGCCAATCAGTTGTTCTGTGTAGCTCTATAGCCAAAACTACCCTGTAGTGGACAGCATTCGTCTGTGCTGCTCCCATTGAAGTCAAGTGCAGTGACGAGCGCAGTCCATTACAGGGTTGAGATACAGGGTGCTGGACCTCCACCAATCAGCTAGTGATGGCCTATCCTGAGGATAGATGAATCACTTAATACATATGGGAAACTCCAGCTTACAACAGCATTATGCAAAAAAGAACCGACACCTACCCGGACTTGTTCCAGAGCCTTCACCTTCTTGTACATTGCATTATTGATATCATGCACATTAAACAGCGGGTCACTCCAGATCTTGGTAAGGAGGTCCTTGGAGAAGTTACTGACATAATATTTGCTAAAGTCCCATTTCCGTAAAATTCTGCCTGGGATAACAGACTGGGCGTTCTCATGGCAACACTGGCAAAAATACTTACCCAGGTACTCACAGTACCGGAGCCTTTTAATGTAATCTATTGAGAAAAACAGAGATGTTTAAATTAGGCACTAGGATACTTACATGTAATAGGAGCTACTAAAAAAGATGTAGTAGTTTATCAAGGCTGAGCACATAACCTAAAAAGAATATGGTCCATTGTATGTCACTTACCAGGCTCAATTCTAATGCCACAACCGGCACATCTGTAATTCTGCTTTGTGACTGCCACTTTCCTCCTGGTGAAATAAACCAGCAGACATGAGCTACTGCACACAGCCCCTCTCACCCCCCATACAGCTACAATCTCATGACATACGTGGGAGCTGTGTGGATATTGAAGATGATCTGTGGCCGTGGAGGTGCCCACTCTAAGTTCCCACGAACACGAATACGCAGCTTGTATATATCGGCATGTTCTCCGTCGTCTGGTGAAATTGGCATGGAATCTGGGATTGGCAAGAGCTGAAACAAAGGACCACTCTGCTTAATACTTATAGAAACATACATAGCACAAAAACATAAGAAGCAGCAAATAGTAAAGCAAGTGTTCAACCGACACATATATGAGAGGTTTTCCCAACGTATAAGGGCTCATGCACACGACCATATGTATTTTGCGGTACGCAAAACACGGATCTTCAAAAGTAAAACAAAAACGAATGACTTCCGTGTGACATCCAAATTGTCGTGTTCATGGGCCCTAATGCATGCTAATGTATAGCTGTGCAGTGTATACGTTGCACAAAGTCCCTAAAGTTTAAAAAAACCTATACTGTCATTTTTGGGCTGTTTTTTTTTTTTGAGGAAAGCACAAAGATCCCAATGGAGATTAATCTTTTGTATCCTTTAGATAAGTGAGGGACTATGGATATGTTTGACTGGTGCATAGCCGAAAAATAAATATACTACAACATGTGAACACACATCTATAGCCCTTCCAGTTTGCTGTCCTATGCACATAAGACTGTGCCGTGTTGCTACGTAAAAAAACAAATACATAAAAGGCTAATTTTACACCATATTCATTATGGTTGCAATGTTTAATGTCTTTCACCCTTGCCATGGTCCAGGATAGAGTTGGTGTTGTTCTAGAGCCTAAAGCACTGAGATTTGTTTTCTACATTTATTTCATCCATACCTTCTGAGGAGCATCGTGTTCTGGAACCAGCCACTCCAGCTCCGAGGCCGCAGGTAACTGCATGCCCTCAAACTGTTTCAGCAGGCCCATGGCAACGGCTTCAGCGGAATTAGAGTGAAGGAAGGAGTAGGATCTGAGAGGAAATGAAGAAGAGAACGAAGCATGTAAACTTTATGTATAAAAGCAGTTTGCAGGTTTTTAAAAGTGGAGGATACAGTTTTTTTTAGTGGAGGATACAAGAAAAGCATCATGTACACTTACATGGACTCCGAGCTCTGCATAGACTGACAGTTTGAAGTTTTCTTGACATCTGCATCTAAATAAGAGCATAAAATGCAATTAGTTAACATCCTTATTAACCCGCAGAAGGTCCATATGTAATAAATCTATCACGCTTTTATGTCACATATGTAGCAATCTGTGCTCATTAGACCATAGACACATAGAGGGAGATTTATCAAAATTGTTGAAAGGGAAAACTAGCTTAATTACCCATAGCAACTAATCAGATTCTACCTTACATATTTCAGAGCTCCTTTGGAAAATGAAAGGTGCAATCTGATTGGTTGCTATGGGCAACTAAGCCAGTTTTCCTTAACACCAGTTTTGATAATACTCCCTCATAACCTATAATCATAAACTCAAGAATAAGGCCTTGTTCAGATTTCCATGTCCATTTGACGTACGTGAAAAAACATAAGTACTTCTTTCCTCAGTGAAGATGTCCGTGCTTGGTCTGTGTTGCGTTTTCTGCCCTCTGTGTGTCATCCATATTCCATGGACAATGTTCAGCTAAAATGTCATTTCCAAAGTATCTCCTATCAGTGGTCATTGAAAAATGGACCTAATACGAACGAAACAAGGATGCCATCCGTGTTCTGTTTGTGTTTTTTCACAGACACAAACTATAATGGGTGTATTTGGTCCTCAACACGGACAAGCAGTGAATGTCTCCGTGATTGTTTTACTGACACATGTGCTGCCCGCAGAAAATGCCGGTGAAAAATGGAAATGTCAAAGAGGCCTAAGAGTACAGGCACACAGTGGTTAGAAGTACAGCGATCTTATATCATCCTGGACATACACCTCACATGTTGCAAGTAGTTTTTCCAACACACATGCAAAGTGGCAATAGTGTTAACAAGGTAAAACTGGCGAGAGAGGAGGGTACAGCACCGTCAGTGGTACCTTGTCACAACATTCATACTACCTGAGAGCAGAGAAGCCACTGAGACAGAGGGTATGCCCATCCTTACCATCTGTGTAATACAGCAGTCAGTTACACCAGAGCACAGGGAAATTACACATTTCTTTATATAAACTTCTGCCTTCTTATTTTTATTGATGTTAAGTCCTTGGTCAGAAGTACTAATTAAAATGTATCTGCTATGGCAAAGGGAACTTTAAAGCACCTCATTTTACAAACCTTTCATAAATCAATAGCACAAGCGACGATCTGAAACTATATCTTATTATAGAAATATGCCTCTTTCTCCACTTATCAGACTTCTATCCTCCTCCCCAGCCTCCTCTACCAATCACTCACCATACATAAGGCAGGGAGGAGAAGGATATACTGTACAAGTATGAGATTTTGTAGGATATACTGTACAGCTTCACTAAAGCTAAGGCTACATGGCAACACCGGTTGCGTGACAGCTGTCATTCCCAGGATCTCTTAGTAGTGGTGATACCACAGAAATTAATGGGATTGCTGGGACAGTCACAAAAAATCCAACACAGTGTGCTTTCTGCATCTTTTCCGGCCCAACCCGCAAAAAATGTGGACCAAAACTACAGTCCTGTGAAGGAGACCTTACACTGAGAGGTAGAAAAAGCAAGCTTACTAGGCTAGGAAAAAAGATACCTTAAAGGTGATCTGATTTACATGTGTGATCAGTGCAAAGAACTTGCACAAGATTTATTACAGGAAAATGGTGATTTAGACTTTATCGGCATAGGAAAAGGTTCTTTACAGTTACAGGTTGATGGACATGTGTCTCTTTTTTTCAAACTATGTACCTGTAAAGTTTGAAAAAGTGTACCCTTTAAAGGAATTGTCTCACTTCAGCAAATGGCATTTATAATATAGAGAAAGTTAATACAAGCCACTTACTAATGTATTGTGATTGCTAATATTACGTTATACACTGCTCGTTTCCATTACAACCTACCAACAATCCAGCAGAGGTGGCCGTACTTGCACAATATAGGAACAAGCACTGGGCTCTCTGCGGGGGTGCACATAGTCTTGCACTTTTTCCTATAGCGTGCAAGCATGACCAACGCTAAGGGGTTGCAGGGTGGTCGTAACCATGGAAACAAGCAGTGTATAATGTGATGGAAAAATTAATCCAGCCAGCAATGGAAGCAATATGGACAAAAACAATACATTAGTAAGTGGCTTATATTAACTTTCTCTACATGATGAATGCCACTTGCTGAAGTGTGACAACCCCTTTAAGTATATTACGTACACTTGTACTGAAACAACATAATGCTGGAAAATGCCGATTTATTCGAAATACTATCACAGCCTGAATGTTTGATGTTCAAAAAAACGATTTAAAGAGCATCTGTCAGCAGATTTGTACCTATGAAACGGGCTAACCTGTTACATGTGCACTTGGCAGCTGAAGACATCTGTGTAGGTCCCATGTTTATGTGTCCACATTGCTGTGAAAAATAATGTTTTAATATATGCAAATGAGGCTCTAGGCGCAACGGGGGCGTTCCCATTACACTTAGAGGCTCTGCTCTCTCTGCAACTGCCACGTCCTCTTTGATTGATAAGGTCAGGCATGATGACATTTCTTTACTGCCTGACCCCATCAATCAAAGTGCAGAGGGTGCAGCAGTTGCAGAGAGAATGGAGCCTCTAGGAGTAATGGCAACGCCCCCGTTGCTCCTAGAGGCTCATTTGCATATAATAAAACATTATTGTTCTCAGTAATGCAGGCACGTATGAACATGGGACCTACACAGATGCCTTCAGCTGCCAAGTGCACATGTAACAGTTCAGTCAGTGTCATAGGTACAAATGCCCTTAAAAAAAAAAAAAAAGTTTGAAAAAAATAAAAATGCCCGCTAAATTTTAATCTTTGGTCTCGCTGTGTTGGATATTCTGGTACAAGCAATACACCACACTATTAGTACCTGGTCACCTGTACAAGCTCCCCTCACCCAGTGATATTCAGTTATATTGTACATATGAGTAAAGGTGCCCATACACATTAGAAGAAGGTAAAACAACAATCTAAAGTTTATGGGGGGGTTGTGCAGACTCCTCAGACATCAGATGCTCGACACACTCTACTCACACTGAAGAATGGCACTGACAGCTTGTCCTTAAAGTGGACCTGTCACCTCTCCTGCCATGTCTGTTGTAGTAACTACTTGCATGCCCCTAGTAATAAAAATTCTGGAGCATCTATTCTTATGATGTGCCGCTCCTTTATTATTCCTGGATGGAAGTTATGAGTAAATTACTAGTAGTTTGCAATGACTATCCAGATAATGGCAGACTATCAGGGAAACACCCAAAACTGGTAACAGATGAACCCTCACTGCAAACTGCTAGCAATTCATTCAGAACTTCTTGCTGGATAATAAAGGAATGGCACAACATACAGACATAAGAATAGATGCTCCAGGATCGGTATTACCTGGGCAATGCATGTAGTTACTAAAACGGACATGTCAGGAAAAGTAATAAGATGTCTAACCAGGGAGCCTGTTGGGATCTCATGCTATCCATAGTCTGAACAGGATAAAGCTCCTGACAGGTTCCCTGCAAATTAAAAAACGATGGACTGAATGGAAAATATGGTGTTGTGTTAACAACAGAAAGTATACATGAAGTGAACAGAAGGGCAGAAACAGTCAGCATCTACTAGCAGAAATACAGCATGATATGTACAATCTCTGGGTGAAAGGTCTACAGCAAGCTCCATATGGCACATACTGCAAATTTCTACACTGCAGGGGGTGGAAAAGAAGCTAGAGATCTTAATCTACATTTTTAATAAAATATGATCCATACAGTTATCAAAAAGCCTTCATACACAGGAGTTATTCCCCAGTCATGGAGACACTTGCATCCCCCCGTAGTACTGCGAGCTGTTTAATACTGCTGTATATGGTAAAAATAATGTACCTTTGATTTCATACTGATCCCCCTCATCTACAGAGCCAGTATCAGACAGACGAGTTGAGTCATGTGAACTTATCTGGGAACTGCTGTCCGTCACACCAAAGCCTGTAACAGATAATCATTAGGACAGTCCCATTAAAAAGATGAAACCATTTCTCGCCTCTACATTACATTTTCAGCCACAGCATCGGAGTTTGGCCTGATGCAGAGCAGGGTAAGCAGCAAGTACAGCCAGGCACAGATAAGTAACTATTCTCTGATCTTGCAAATATTCTATTTTCACTGTTCTCACATTTCTCCTTACATAAGTATACATGAAAAAATTTATTTTAACCCTCTTTACAGCAGTCATTAATGGTCAGTATTCTAGGCCACCGCCTTTTTACGGCAGCCTAAAGTGTTGCCAGCTGGGTTTCTGAATCACTGAAGGCTATGTACATGGGCAGTAGGCAATATAAATACACAATCACTGAAGTTAAACCTACTTAAAACATAACGTTTAATAAAAAATCTCTAGAATTCTAATCTTTTACCCCACAATAGTAATGCATAAAAAAGTAGATATCTGCTAATGACGGAGCTCACTATAGATTCAAGCATAAATAATATAGATGATTCAACATTTGTGAATACTCACAGGTAAGCTGAATACGTAGCTGACAGGCGCCAGTGAGTTGTGGTGGCCGATTCAAGGAATATTCAGATACTCAATTGCAGTGCACCTTGAATCGGCCACAACTCACTGGCGCCTGTCAGCTACGTATTCAGCTTACCTGTGAGTATTCACAAATGTTGAATCATCTATATTATTTATGCTTGAATCTATAGTGAGCTCCGTCATTAGCAGATATCTCCTTTTTTATGCATTACTATTGTGGGGTAAAAATAGAATTCTACAGATTCATTATTAAACGTCATATTTTAAGTAGGTTCAACTTCAGTGATTGTGCAGCTGGGTTTCTGCTTTAACAGCCCGGATAGGCAGAGGTGCCAATCCGGGCTGCTTAACCCCATTGATGCAGCAGTCAATAGCGACCATGGCATCTAAGGGGTTTCGAGGAAAAGAGCTCAGGCATCAACACCCTGTGAGTGAGATCACAGAGTGCTGATGTTTTTGTATGGCAGCCGGGGGCCTTATGAACGCCCCTACGTCTGCCTGCAGTGTATACCCATACTATCAGAGGCGCAGCCTGATAGTGCCTAGAAGTATGCTACTGACAGTATAATCTACTGTACTACATAAGTAGTACAGTGTATTATATAAGTGATCAGGAGTTTGCCTGTCAAGGCAAAGTCCCCTTGTGGGACTAGGTGGTGAAAACAAAATCCCCTCCAGCCTCCACATACTTGGAATCACTGAATCCATAACGCCTCGGTGAACATAAAAAAAATAAATAAATAATGAATAAAAAGCCATCACAAATTGTTATGTACTGCAAAATGTTACCAATGAAGTCATCCCGCAAAAATCAAGCTCACAAACAACTTTGTAGAACGAAAAATAAAAAAGTTATGGTTCATGGAATGCGGCAATGTAAAAACTTTTTTTTTTTTTTTTTAAAGGGGATTTATTTTGCAAAACTCCATCCTCCTCATAAAGAGTTAATAAAAGTTAACCAGTAAGCTATGTGTTCCCCATAATGGTGCCATAAAAAACTACAACTTGTCCTGCAAAAAACAGGCCCTCATATGGCTATACAGAAGTAAAAATAAAATAAAAAAAGTTATGGCTCTTGGAATGCGACAATGAAAAAAATTGCTTGGTCGCTAAGGCCCGAAAAAAAATACAGGGGAAGGGTATTTCTGTCATATAAGAATCAATTGTGCAAACGATTATATCTACAATTGGTATATCAGCCTTAGGTAAGTTATGTGGTGATCCAAGTTCAGTTCATAGAACCACAGGAGGCTGCATTAAGACCATCTGGTCCAGCTGTCCTCTGCTGAACCTTTTACTTACTGCTTGATTGTTCTTCGTTACTAGGCATCTTCCTCGTTCGGATCTGTTGTCGGCGTAGACGGATCTTTTGTTTCAGTTCCCGAATCTCCCGATCACTGTCTTCTTCCTCTTCCTGAAGCCGACGACTCATCATGTTACATTTCATAAGCTCAATAGCTGCTATTAGAGACTCTGAAATGCTGAAGTGAGCATTCTCCTGTACCAAGAGCACAGCTTGGGTGAGATCGTTTACTCTCTAGTCAAAATGAATGGCAAAAATCCTACATCAACAAATAGAACAAGTACATTTTCTCCATACCTTCTCTAAGTCCGCGCAGCTCCCAAAATCCTGTTCGGAGAGATAACTGATTAATGACTGTCCCTCTGAAGGCCTTCGAAATATCCCATCTGAGGAGTTCAAGTACTGGGAGCTGTCTGCGAAACATTGAAAGAAGGACCTTAAATACATGTTCACTGATGGGATAGTGTGAAAGAAAAATAATGTAACCCCCTTTAACCCCTTGGCGACAATGGGCGTACCGGTACGTCCTGGGCACGAGGTACTTAGTGCAACAGGGCGTACCGGTACGCCCTGCATGTAAACCCCCCCTGCTCAGTGCAGGGGGGTTACATGCTGTAATGGGTGCTGTTTAAGACACCCAGCCACCCATAGTTAAGGCCTCGGGGGGTGCCGTGCACCCCCCATAAAGGCGATCGCTGTGAATGGCTGGTCTATTCTAAATTTGCAATGTGCGGGCGGCTGCCGCAAGTGCCGCCCGCAATAATTTCTCAGGATGGCCGAGCGGTATTCAAGCAGAGTATCAGCATACAGCTGATACTCTGCTTGAAACTGCTGACATCGGTGCTAGCACCGATATCAGCAGTTTAACCCCTTCCATGCCGCAGTCCGTAGGGACCGCTGTATGGAAGGGGTTAACAGGGAGGGAGCGCTCCCTTCCTCTCCCGGTGCGCTGGCAGCGCCGATGGTGTGGGCAGATGAGAGGGAGGAAGCTCCCTCTCCCTTCCATCGGGACGCTGCTCTGCTGTGGCAGCGTCCCGATGGTTACCATGGCAACCAGACGCTTTCGTCTGGCTTGCCATGGAAGCCTGTTCAAGCTATAAGCCTTGAACAGGCTATAAGAAAATACACTGCAGTACACTATACAGTGTACTGCAGTGTATTGTAAAATACCAGACCCACTGGTTCTTGAAGAACCAAGTGGATCTGAGTCAAGAAAGTGAAAAAAAAAAAAGTTAAAAAAAAAGTTAAAAAAATTGATTAAAAATAAAAAAACACACAATACATAAACATGTTAGGTATCGCCACATCCGTAATAACCCGCTCTATAAAAATATTACATGAGATGGCCCCCCAGGCGAATGCTGTAAAAAAAAAATAAAAAAAACTATGCCAAAATAGCCATTTTTTCCCCTCTTCCCTCACAAAAAGTGTAATAGCAGGCGATCAAAAAGGCGTATTTACCCCAAAATGGTATCAATTCAACCGTCATCTTGTCCCGCAAAAACTGTACCCTACCTGAGACAATCGCCTGAAAACTGAAAAAAATATGGCTCTCTGAAAATGGCAACACAAAAAAAAATATTTTATTCTGTTCAAAATGCATCTAATGTGTAAAACTTTCCAACAATAAAAAAGTTGGACATATTGGGTATTGCTGCGTCCGTAACAACCTGCTCTATAAAAATATTACATGAGATGGCCCCCCAGGCGAATTCTGTAAAAAAATTTTTTAAAAAACTATGCCAAAATAGCCATTTTTTTCCCTCTTCCCTCACAAAAAGTGTAATAGTAGGCGATCAAAAAGGCGTATTTACCCCAAAATGGTACCAATGAAAACCTCACCTCATCCTGCAAAAAATGAGCCCCCACATAAGACAATAACTCAAAAAAATAAAAATCAATGGCTCCCGCAAACCACTCCATCAAAATCTGTGTTGTAAAATCCATATGGCGCTCCTTCTGTTCTGAGTCCTGCCATGTGCCCCCACAGCAGTTTACCACAACATATGGGGTGTTGCCGTATTCAGGAGAAAATGGGTAACAAATTATGGGGGGCTTTTCTCCTGTTACCCCTTATGCAAATAAAAAAAATTGGGGCTAAAGCAACATTTTATTGGAAGAAAAAAAATGTTCATTTTCACAGCCAAGTGTTTCCAAATTCCGTAAAATGCTTAGGGGGTCAAAGTGGTCAGTACCCCCCTTAATATATTCTTTGAAGGGTGTAGTTTCCAAAATGGGGTCACTTTATGAGGGTTTCCACTGTAGGGGTACGTCAGGGTCTCTCAATTACAAAATGGTGCCTAAAAACTATTCTAGCAAATTTTGCCTCCAAAATCCGTATGGCGCTCCTTTCCTTCTGACCACTGCCACAAACCCATAGAGACGTTTACCACCACATATGGGGTATTTCTGTAAACTGCAGAATCAGAGGAATGTATATTGAGGTTTAGTTTGCTGTTAACCCTTGCTGTGTTGCAAGAAAAAAAATGTTAACATGAATAATCTACGAAAAAAGTGAAATTTTGAAATTTCACCTCCATTTTCCATTAATTCTTGTGGAACACCTCAAGGGTTAACAAAGTTTGTAACAGCAGTTTTTTATAATTTGAGGGGTGTAGTTTCTAAAATGGGGTCATTTATGGTGGGTTTCATTATGTAAGCCCCTCAAAATCACTTTATATCTGCATTGGTGCTAAAAAAAAATGGTTTTGGAAAATTTGGTGAAAATTTGAAAAATGGCTTCTAAACTTCTAAGCCTCCTAACTTCCTAAAAAAGTAAAATGACGTTTACAAAATGATGCCAACATAAAGTAGACATATGGGGAATGTAAAATAATAACTATTTTTGGAGGTATTACGGTGTATTTTGAAAGTAGAGAAATTGAAATTTGGAAATTTGCAAATTTTTCAGAATTTTTGGTAAATTTGGGATTTTTTCATAAATAAGGGTGAAATATATTGACTCAAATTTATGACTGTTATGAAGTACAATGTGTCACGAGAAAACAATCTCAGAATGGCCTGGATAAGTAAAAGCGTTCCAAAGTTATTACCACATAAAGTGACACATGTCAGAATTCAAAAATTTGGCCCAGACATTAAGGCCAAAATGGGCTCTGTCCTCAAGGGGTTAAACGGAGCTCAGCTGCAGAACTAGAATACAAATCCACACAGTTGTACTTCTGTCCACAGAATGGCAATGACCCTTCTTTCTTCTGATCCTGAAGGTACCAGGAGTTGAACCCTAGTAATCAACAATTGCTGGCCTACTCCAATGCTATATACTGGAAAATCCAGTGCAGTGACTGTAGGTGCACCATAAAAGATTTAACAAATCTGTTCCCATCCCACCAGATAAATATGTGCTTCATGAGAGTGTGGAGATCTGGCCTTACTCTAGTTCTCTGTCGCCAACCAGTCACTGGAGCTTATTCAACCCAAAGCTGTCAAGCTAATTATTCTCTAGGTGTCCGAGTAAGTACATTGGGAAACTTCATTTTTAACCTGGAGGTTCCCTTTAACTGCATTTGGACAGAGACTACCATTGATGTGATTACGCATAAACACAGGCTACTTGTGTAGAAGTGGAAAAGGTAGAACATGGTCAGTGATAGACATGCCGATTTCAGTTGTGTCTCAGTCATGAATTAAAAGTAATTTGTTGCAAAACCAGCATTGTAATTATTGCAGCCCAGGCCTTGAAAAGAGTCATGGCTGCTTAATAAGAGTCATGGTTATTCGTGGGCTCCTGCTCTCTCTGCCCAACTGCAGACGATTTGCAGTTCTCTCCTAAGGAGAAAACTAGAGAGAGGACTGTCAATCAGCAAGGGGGCAGGGAAAGCAGGAGATTATGAATAACCATTCAAGGAGCAATCCTTTGAGCACTACTTTGTAACACCCCCTGTGCTCTGCACACTCCCTCCTCCCCTTAATTGAAAGGGATAGACATCAGCATGCTGAGGGCAGGGCTGTCTCCTAACATTTACATATCATATACTCCATGTACTATAGCATTACCACATTGAGATATGCTAATATACATATCACTACTTTATTCCCCGGCACACTATATGATTATAAAGACACCAGTAATATGTGATAGCTCATACACATAGAAAAAAAAACATTCATCTCTATGTAGAAAGGTTATAGCGTAGTGATAGGTGCCCAGTCTTGTGTGTAAAGACCCTAAGCTCAAATCCCAGGAGAGATGTATTCAAAAAAAATTTCTGATATTTTTTTCGCTCTCATTTAACCTCTAATAAAAAGCTAAATAATAAGAAGAAGAAAAAGAAGCCTTACTATATATTTGAAACCTATATCAATTATATTACAAAACCTAATACCTACTACTGGTTTATTCAGAGGCAAAATATATGATTATGAAGAAACCAGCAATATTTATTGGCCTTTTAAGCATTAAAAACAAACATTCTCAATATGATAATGATATAGACTTTTATTATCTGTTAAAGGGGTATTCTCATCTTGCTAATTCATCCTCACCTGCAGCCAGCTCTGCAGTTCACTTCCTGGTTTCCTGCTTCTAAGGCTGGGCGGGCTTAGGCAGTTTGAGTGAAGGGCTGCCACGCCTCCTTATGACCACACTGAGAACTCAGTTCTTGCGTGCTCGTTCATGTGGATAGTCCTATGCCCTTCATATGGTTGTCCCCAAGCATCTCATGCCCTCCATATGGTTGTCCACAAGTGTGACATGCTCTTCATATTGTCCCTAAGTGTCCCATACACCATATAGTTGTCAACAAGCCTCCCTCAACTATTCCTGCGCTCTCCTTCTGGCTCATATAACCCCCTGATGATTATTATGATAAATACATTCGTTGGTGGATTAGTGGATAATTTCATACCATTCACTGACATAGGATGTCGGGTACTCCTGGGGCTCACTTACACAGCAGAAACGTCCTCTGTTATCTCCGCCGCTCGCTGGGATCGCCGCACTGCATACAGAGCATGCGCGGCTCTGTATCAGACACGGCAAGGAAGAATGAACATACGCGCATGCGCGGCTGCGTGCGTGTTCGCGATTCAAGGAGCGGCCGCCTGGGTGAAAGAATAGTGCGGTCTGCGCATGCACGGCCCTAGAATCGGCCCTGGAGCAGTGGCCGTATCTATGGGTAACAAGAAGTAAACAATGAGGTAGGAGGGGTAGGTTTATCTCTAAAGTAGGGCAAAATAAATAATAGAAACTATTTACAAAAATAATCTATGGCACCATTGTGCCAGCATAAAACATGATCTTCAAGATGAGAATACCCCTTTAAATGCGGAAGCAAAAAAATATCTGAAGGAAAAAAAAAACAAAACAAAACAATTCTCTCCCAAGAGTCAAACCTGGGGTCACTACACACAAAACTGTACACTTATCACTAACGCTACTTTCACATTAGCGGCACGGGTGTCCGTTAGGCTGTTCCGTGCTGCCGCTAGTGCACGGCAAACATGCTGGGAGGTGGCCAGACTAAAACTACGACATGTTGTAATTTTAGTCTGGCCGCCTCTCGGCATGTTTGCAGTGCTGCAGCCGGAACTCCGGCCCGCCTCCATTATAGTGAATGGGGACGGAGGGTAGTTCCGGCAGCAGACGTGCAGTAGCGGCAGCTCGGATCCGGCAGGCTGTTCACCCGCTGGAACAGCCTGCCGGACACCCGTGTCGCTAATGTGAAAGTAGCCTAAGTTATAACCTTTTCATATAGAGAAGACAAGTTTTTTCTATGCTTAGAAGCAAACTCACATTACTGGTGTATTTACAATCATATATTCTGGCTGTGAATACAGCAGTAATACGTATATTAGCTTTCTGAGCAAATCTCAGCGTAGTAAAGCTATAGTACATAGAGTATATGATATGTACATGTTAGGACACAGGTCTGCCCTCACAATGCTGATATCTAGCCCTGTGCAGAAACTTGCTCATTTGCATTTGACTAAAAACACAAATCTCTGCAGCTGTGTAGCATACAAAGGAAAGGTATAGTGTTAATCACCATTATGAGCCCTACCAGGCAGCATGCCTGGTTTAATAGGGTTGATCATGCGGGCAGAGTCTCTTTAAATGCTAGTTTTACAGAACAAAAGCTCTTACCATAATCCACATAAAGGGAGTTGGTAGCATGTGGTCTTCCATTAAATGTATTATTGCCTCTTCTGGAAATATCTCCATGAGATTCTATAGTGAGAGCGCAGAGTTAGGCACTAGCCTTGTATAACACATTTCCCACTTACAAAGACTCTCCTCGTATAAAACATGCACATGACAAACCGACAACTATACAAGACGATGAGAAGTCAATTCAGAAATCATAAACATTTATCTCAAATAAAGTCAAATTAAAATCTGATACAAATAAAATTAAATATTACAATATTAAACCCAACAGTACAATACAAACAGGGAACATAAAAAGGGAAGAACTGAATGGAATAACACATGCAACGTGTCTAAGGGTAATGAGAGAAGCAAAAGCACTGGTCCAGAATGGTTTGTACATTGCTCCCTATGATGCAATTATTTTTGGTGCATCCGACAATATAGCTCCATCAGCCCCACTATGACTAACGCCTCGAGAGGCTGGCGGTCTATAAAAGCCAGACCTTCACATCTACTTGATCACTTTTACACATTCATTAGGGAACTGCAGATATGTACAGTATGAGATATGTACATGTATGTCCATTGTGTCAATCTGTAAAGCTGGGATACTTTGGTGAGTACGCCCAAGATATTTTGAGTATAGTTGGTAAAGGTTTGTCGACACCTAATGTCCACTATTTTAACATATGTCATTTGCTGAACATGTACTTATAGCATTAATGGGATTAAAGAGGTTATTCTAGTCATTTTATCTTGAGGCAGGGAATCTACCCTCCCCATAAGGGCCCGTCCACACGACCGTGTAAACTGATCTGCACCTATTGCGCAAATTTGCGTAATAGGGGTGGGCCTGTTCACCTCTATGGGCGGCACGCTATCTTGCTCAGCTGCGACTCCGTGCCGCGGCTCAGCAAGAAAAGATAGAACATGTCCTATACTTGTCCGTACGCACGGACAAGTATAGGCATTTTCAATGGGGCCGCCCGGCGTGTGTTCTGAGCGCTGCGGAACACACGTCGGGCGGCCCCCGTATTTTTGCGGGTCCGCATTAATGCGGACCCGCAAAAATACGGCCGTCTGAACAGAGCTTTAGTCTTTGATTTCCTGTCCGCAGCTGTGACATGCCCATATACCGCACGCGACCAGTGCAACCAATCACTGGCCTCTGCATTGAAATAGACGGGGTTTAGCACAGAGAGCATACCTTTTATTATTCTAATATCTTCCTTTTATAAATAAATAAATAAAATAAACTCTGATAGCCCCCTTTTAATATACAAAATAGATGTTATTCTAGAGGTAGACCAAGAACAAGATGGAAAGAAGTGGGCTGTGAATGAAAGAGCGGGATTTGGTTTGGAAGTTTAACTTTGTGGGGGTGTAATACACATTATCACAAAGACCTTGGCACATGAGTATCATTATATTATTTGTATAAGGCCAAGTTCACATTTTGCACTGGTGCCATTTAGTGTTGAGGAAAGAACCAGTTCTGGACAATTTTTGTCCATAAAGCGTTATGTATGGACTTATTCATAGGCAGTGAATAAAATTCCATCTTTGGCCTCATGCACATGACTGTGTCCGTTTTGCGGTCCACAAACCGCAAATCTGCAAAACACAGATGCTGCCCGCACACTGCGGATCCGCAAAATATGGATTAGGTCCAAGTGTATGACGGATGAATTCCGTGTGCTTTCCGCATCCATCTGTCCATTTCGCAAAGGATGGAACATGACCTACACTTGCCTGCAAAGTGCGGACATGCACACGGACCGCATCTGTATTTTGCGGATGGCTAAAACGGGAAAGGAGACACAGCATGTATTTGAAAACCTCCCTTCTTGCTGGGGGTGAGTGCAGAACTCTCCAAGCTTCCAGGAGATAGTGTTACTTCTGCTAACCCTGAGGAACAAGTTGGGGAGGTTATTAACCTACTGTAGACTGCAGAGAGCTGCAATTCCTACAGTCTACAGGCTAACAATGCTCCAGAACTTTCACTTGAAGTTTGCAAAGGTTCATTTTCCCTGTTAAGAAATGAAAGTATTCAAGCAGCTCATGTCAGGGTGGAGTCACAATCTCAGAATACAGGTTTTTCTGGATTATTGGGCTACTTTCATCGTTTCCAGTAACATGCTGGTCATGCATATGTCAGACTACTGCATTTTTTCTGTACAACCATTGTATCTGTACCAGTGCTTCTGCTCTACAAATGATTATAGATGATGAACCTGCTATGGGATCCTCCATTATACTAGTGATACTCCGTTCACCTCCTAGTGTCAGCAGTCAGAGGTAAAGTAAGAACATAGATTACACCATATAACAGGTCATTTACATGATAGTACACGTACTCCTCCAGTCCTGACATCTTACTATATAAACAGGATAATGTCATGAGCACTAAACTTACCCTGATTTTTTCCAATGGCTACATGAGTATCAGAGTGTGAGCGCACGTGGCTCTTTCTGATATGGCTGGATCCATTACTTATTTGGCCCTCTGAAAAGCTGGAGCGGCGGGGAACAGAGAGCAAAGTGATACTTGGTAGCACTGGTGTCGTTGAAACTGGAGTGTCGGTTTTTTGGGAGCTGGAGAAGAGATTAGAACTGCTGCTGCTCTGAGTCGATGCTCTGCGGCTCATGTTTCCTATTGCCAAGTATTCTGGGCCATCGTCAGCCTCACTGGGTGGGTCTTCTGGGCTGGCAGTCTCTTCACTGTAGCTGGTCATAGTGCTGATACTCATTTCACTTACAGGAGAAAAGGGTTCATGAGGAGACAAGTCTTTTGTGGGCAGCATGGACTTATTCGTAGGCAGTGATACACATTCTTTAGAGATGTTGTTTTGCTGATCTACAGTGCTGGAATGAAACCCTGAAAGAAACAAAGAGACTGATGAAATGACCGATTTATTAAATGGGTTTTCCAGGAGTTAACTACTGTTGACCTATCCTCAGGATAGGTCATCAGTATCTGATCAGTGGGGGTCTGACAACCGGGACCCTCGCCAATCAGCTGTTCGAGAAGGTACCAGCGCTCCCATGAGCGCCAAGGCCTTCTCTCAGCTCACCAAGCACTGCACCGTACATTGTACAGCGGCTGTGCTTGGTATCTCGCTCAGCCCCATTGACACGAATGGGGCTGAGACGCTCCTAGGCCACGTGACGTTACTGGCCTGGGAAAAGGTGAGAAAAGGCCTCGGCTCTCACGGGAGCGCCGGTGCCTTCTCAAATAGCTGAGATAGGCTGAGGATAGGTCATCAGTAGTTAACTCAAGGAAAACCCCTTTAAGAATATCTGTAGATCAGTGATACATAATTGGGCAAGAGCTGTTTGGTACCCAACATTGGACAGTGCACTGAACCCAGTAACACAGGAGAGTTCTCAAATACAGAGGTTTCTCCATATTTCCACTAGAACCAGGAAGGAGCAGACAGTGGTACCTCTGCCACAAGAGGGGAAAGTTAATAAGGGCAACCACTGAATGGTGATGCTTAGCAAGTTCCTGCTAGAAGAGGACAGTGCAGCAGAGAGTTAGGGTCTGTTCACATCTTGAGTATGTACAGGGAATGCTCCAGGAGAACACGTCTTAACATGTCCATGGCTGCCATGCACCCAGCCTACGGAAAAAGAGTGTCTTTCTCAGAGACAATATGCGTATATATTTTGCCAAAAATTTCTAAAAGGGGTTTTCTGGGAGTACAATATTGATGGTCTAGCCTCAGGTTTTCAATATCTGATCGGTGGGGGTTGACTCCTGGCACCTCCGCTGATTAGCGGTTTAAAGAGGCATAACGAGCACAGCACTGTACATTGTACAGGCCCATCCACTAGACTGGGACAGAGTGCAAATAGGCCATGTGAACAATGAACATGATGTCACTAGCCTAGGAAGAGGCATTAGTGCTCAAACTGCTGATCGATGGGGTGGTGGGTGTTGGACTCCCAACGAGGAAAGGCCATTCAATACTAAATCCCTAGGAACCCCTTAAAAAAAAAAAAAAAAAAAAAAAAAGTTGTTTGTGTGTGTCTACTCCATTTTGTCCTGGCTGTACCTGGTTTGTGGCCCTGTAACAAAGTCAAGAGTTTCATGACCGATAATGTGGTAGTTAGACTATCATGTCTAAAAAACATTTAATATCCATCATTACAATGGAACGTTCTTAGTTTTCCAAACCCAATTAGACATAACACCCCTTCTAAATCCCCATTTTGTATATATAGATGACATATAAAAAGTGCTTGTTAGTATTTAAAGAGGACCTTTCACCACTCCTGACATGCCTGTATTAATAGCTTCATGCATTCCCCATGTAATAACAAGTCTGGAACATCTGTTCTTATGTCTGTATGTTGTGCCATTCCTTTATTATTCCTGCTAGAAGTTATGAATTAATTGCTAGTAGTCTGCAGTAAGGGTACAGAGGGGTGGTAACAAGTTCGGGGTGTCCCTGCACAGACTTGCTCTATCCTGTCAGTGCTGCCATTTTCAGACTTTGCAGGGACACACCCCCAACTGGTTACCTCCCCTCTGTTCCCTTACTGCAGACTGCTAGTAATTCATAACTTCTAGTAGAAATGATAAAGGAATGGCATAACATAGAAATATAAGAATAGATGTTGCAGAATTGTTATTACACGGGGAATGCATGAAGCTATTAAAACAGGCATGTCAGGAGTGGTGAAATGTCCTCTTTAAAAAGCTATGTACACCTTTGGAGGTATTTTTTATGATTGCATTTTACTCATTTTGGGCTAAAAATCATTTTTTAATTGGTCTTTATTAAAAATGCCATTCTGTCACAAAGGGTTAACAGTTTGTCTGCTGTGTGAATCTTCCTTTTTACTTTCACTTTGTGAAGGTCATCTAATAACCCTTATCTCTAATTTACTAAGAGGTCAAAGACTTATTTAAGGCTACTTTCACACCTGCAGCGCGGGGCTCCGGCAGGCTGTTCCGGTGGGCGAACAGCCCGCCGGATCCATGCTGCCGCAGGTGCACACGTGGGGCCGGAACTGCGCTCCGGCCCCATTCACTGTAATGGGGGCGGGCCGCGGATCCGGCCGCAGCACGGCAACCCCTGCTGAGAGGCGGCTAGAACGAAAAATACAACCAGTAAGATAAGAACTGAGCTATAATGAGTGTTTATAATGTCAGAGAGCAGAGATAAGGATCCCATCAGATTAGCTGGCTGATGGAAAAGAGAAAATTCAGATCCCTCTATTAGAGCATCTCAGCCCTGTACAGAAAAAGGATTCCATATTTGTAATAAAGACCAAATTAAAAAAAATATTTTTAGCTGAAAATGGGTAAAATGCAATCATAAAAAAATTGCCCCCAAATGTGTACATAGCCTTTAACTTTTAATAATGCTGGTTAGGGTTTAAGATTCCATAAACCAATATAACGTATATGCAAGTTACTGTATTCATTAAGAAACTGTCATATTTAGTCAGTGTAAAACCACACCCATACAAGTCATACCATTGCTGGGCATACTGGATGGAACCTGCAGGCTGTTGTAGGACGTATAGAGGGGCTGGTGTGGATTTTCAGCGTAAGGGATGATTGGAGTAACAGGCAGAGCTGTAAGACTCAAACTTGCACCTGAAATGGTGAATTCCCTTTTTCCAGCAAGCTAGGAAAGAAAACCAACATGAATTTAAAATACATACACCATCTCAATGATAGACAGATAAACAGATAATATGAACAAAGGTATTGGGACACCTCTCAATCACTGAATTTAAGTGTTTCATTCAGTCCTATTGTCAGATGTATAAAATCCAGCCCCTAGCCATGCAGCAGGCCTTCAGAAACATTTCTGAAAGAACGGGTTGTTTTAAAGAACTGAGTGAATTCTGGTGTGGTCCTGGAATGGGATGTCACCATTGTAACAAGTCAGTTTATGAAATTTCTTCCCTCCTAAATATCAACTATGAGTGGTATTATTACAAAGTGGAAGCATGTAGGAACCACAACAACTCAGCCACAAAGTAGCAGGGCATATAAAGTTACAGAGGGTCACTGAGTACTGAGGTGCATCGTGTATAAAAGTCACCTACAACTGCAGAGCTCCAAGCCACAAATACTGTGCGCCGGGAGCTTCTCGGCATGGGTTTCCATGGTCGAGCAGTTGTATGCAAGCCTTACATCACCAAGAACAATGCCAACCATCAGATGGAGTGGTATCAAGCACACCGCTACTGGACACCAGAGCAGTGAAAACATGTTCTGTGGAGTTGAATCACACTTCTCTGTCTGGCAGTCTACTGGGCGAGTCTGGGTTTGGTGAATGCCAGGAGAACGTTACCTGCCTGACTGCATTGTACCAACTGTAAAGTGTGGTGGAGGAGGGATAATGAAGTGGGGTTGTTTATCAGCTTTTGGCCTAGACCTCTAAGTTGGAGTGAAGGGAAATCCTATGCTTCAGAATACCAAGAAAAATTGTATAATTGAATGCTTCCCACTTTGTGAGAACAGTTTGGGTAAGGTCCATTTCTGTTCCAGCATGACTGTACCCCACTGCACACAGCAAGGTCCATAAGGACATGGTTGAGTTTGGTGTGAAAGAACTTGACTGGCCCTCACCACAACCCCATCAAACACCTTTGGGATGAACTAAAACACAGATGGTGATCCAGACCCTCTCGTCCAACATCAGTGTCTGACCTCACAAGTGTTCTTCTAAATGAATTGTTAAAAATTCCCACAGACACATTCCAAAATCTTGTACAACGCCTTCTCAGGAGAAAGCCGTTATAGATGCAAAAAGGGGGAAGAACTCCATATTACGGCATAAGGATTTAGAATGGGATGTTATATAAACTCCTATAGGTGTCTCAATAATTTTGTCTATATAGTCAAGATATAATCAGAGATTAGATAGATAGACAGACAGATAAAACAGAATGCTCACCACTGATGGGTCAATTTGTGCCAGTAATCTGGGGTTATTCTGTTCAACAGCTTCTAGACACTGAAACATGGCTGTAACGTGAGTCTCACTCAGCAGGAAGGCAAAATCTTAGGAACAAGCAAAGCAATAGTGAGAAAAACTCTCAGAACAAAGGGCTATTTTTAGCACTTTGGTCTAACTGAACTTTCACCGAAATCTATAAAACGGTTTGCGTTGGAGTTATAAACCAGTTTTAGGAAGAAAGCATAACTTTTATTTTCCAGTTCCATTAATTACAGAAGATGTGAGTGCTGTACATGGCCGGTTCTACATGCTAATAGTACCCTGCTTAATACACTGCACTACTGAAGAGTTGCTTTAGAACAAAATGGCCTACAGATAAAATGCCAACTAAACCTGGTGATTTGTGTTTGCTTATTGCCATTCACGCATTTGATGGCCTGTTGGCAGCAATGGATACATGAGCGATTTGGCAATAGGCTACTCGTATGGAGCCTCCTGCCAACGAAAGGTGACTCATGGAAAGGTGAAGGAGATGAATGCATGGGGTAGGGGAGGCCTTGCTGCAAAGTGGTGGGATTGGGGGGGGAGGGGAGGGGAACTGCTGTGACTACTGGGGAATTAGTGTACATTCATACCATGAAGCACAATGCTTATTACCTGAGTAGAACCTCTTGGTGTACTGTCTGTTACCAAGCAGAGACTTGAGCTGTGTGGACAGACAGTGGAACTGCAGGCTATGCTGTAACCATAACTTGCCGCTGTCCTCACCAGTACCGTCACCATTTCTCTGGCTGTTGTCGCAGAAACGCAGGAACTACATAAGCAAAGAGATTTTGTGAGTAACAGAAAAAAACTAAAAATTTCTGTCCTGCTATAACCATATACACTTAAAAGGAATGTCTCGGTAGAGACGATACCTTTCTAACGGAGCCGCAAAAAAACAAAACAAAAAAAAACAGATGTAACACGGATGTCACACAGATTTTTTACGGATGGCAAAATACATACGGTCGTGTGAATGTAGCCTTAGACAGAGGGGACTACATTACTATGAACCCCTCACTATAGTGTCTTTTAGGTGTGAATAAGTCCGAAGTGCAGCTTCAAGGACAGCCTTGACCAATGATGTTTGTGTTGCTCAGCAGTAAATGTAAAGACAAATCAGCTATCAACATGTAAAAGGCAACTAAATGATGTAACCTAAGAGGGTTGGACAAGGGTGGAGCGTCTGGCAAAGATGATTCATTAGTAGGCATTTTGATTTTTTTTTTAAAAAAATCAGCTACAATTAAGGAGAACCGCAATATACTGTATGAAAAAGAATCTGCACATAGTGCTGAATATAATTTTATATCTTTCTCACATAATGGTTCTAATCATTGAACTAAGAATACAATCATATCTGCCCATCAGGCCGCATACTAGACAAAGTTCATATCTCACCTGCTCTACCTGAGGAGACGATCCAGGGAAGAGTCGTGGGCTGCTCTTCACAAAGTTCCAGTAGTTCTGCTGCTTGCTGTAAACCTGAAGACAAAGAAAAGGGTTAATAGAAATCACATGTCAACAGTCTTCAAATACATGTGATAAGGTCTGGTTTGCTTAGCAGTAAACACAAGTCCCCGAGTTATCAGACATAGTCATTTCAGCTATCACTACATCTAAGGCCTCTTTCACACTAGCGGCAGTCCGGATCCGGCAGGTGAAGGGTGCCGTCGGATCCAGACTGCCGCAGGGACATGTGTGGGGCCGGCCCCACACGTCACGCAGTACCATATACAGACATACACACACATACACACAAACACATACATACTTACATACTCCAGGCAGGCAGGCCGCACGTCTTCATGCCCAGGAGGCGCACAGCTATGACGATTCCCCACAGCGCCCTCTGCTGGGCGCTGTAGGGAATCGTCATAGCGGCGCGCCTCCTGGGCATGAAGACGTGCGGCCTGCCTGCCTGGAGTATGTAAGTATGTATGTGTTTGTATGTATGTATGTGTCTGTCTGTCTGTCTGTGGTGACGGATCCGTCCTGAACTCCATTGAAAGTCAATGGAGGGCGGATTCGTTTACCATGTTGGTCACACCAAACGGATCCATCCCCATTGACTTGCATTGGGGGTCATTCCGGATCCGTCTTGGTGCGGATGCCTGGACCGAAGAAAAAACCGCAGCATGCTGCGGTTTGTTCTCCGGTCTGAAGACGGAACTGAATGCTTTCAGGAGCATTCCGTTGTCTTCAGTTCAGTTTTGTCTAAATTGACAATGAATGGGGACAAAACTGAAGCGTTTTTTTCCGGTATTGAGCCCCTATGACGGAACTCAATACCGGAATTTAAAAACGCTAGTGTGAAAGTAGCCTAAGAAAGCTGAAGGACAGCCAGTATATCTGCCAATACAATTCCCACAGGATTTGTTCCATTCAGATTTTCTAGACTCATGAATGTAAAGTCCACCTAGTCATACAGCAGGGACCAACACGGCAAGGGCACACCGCACTGTCTGAGTGAACAGCTAAGGCCTCTTTCACACTAGTGGCAGCCCGGATCCGGCAGGTGAAGGGTGCCACCGGATCCGTGCTGCCTCAGGGACATGTGTGGGGCTGGAACCGCGCTCCGGCCCCACACATGTCACACAGTACATACATACAGACATATACACATACATACTTACATGCTCCTGGCAGGTCTCCAGAGCACAGGAGGAGCAGGACGGCGCGCACATAAGACGATTCCCCACAGCACCCTCTGCTGGGTGCCGGGTGGAATCATGCTATGTGTGCGCCGTCCTGCTCCTCCTGCGCTGTGGAGACCTACCGGGAGCATGTAAGTATGTATGTGTTTATGTATGCATGTATGTATGTATGTGTGCAGGTCACGGATCCGTCATGAACTCCATTGAAAGTCAATGGAGGACGGATTCGTTCACCATTGTGTCACACCAAACGGATCCGTCCCCATTGACTTTCATTGGGGGGGTCATGACGGATCTGTCTTGGTGCGGATGCCTGGACCGGAGAGAAAACCGCAGCATGCTGCGGCTTGCTCTCCGGTCTGAAGACGGAACGGAATGCTTTTAGGAGCATTCCGTTGTCTTCAGTTCAGTTTTGTCCCCATTGACAATGAATGGGGACAAAACTGAAGCGTTTTATTCCGGTATTGAGCCCCTACGACGGAACTTAATACCGGAATTATAAAACGCTAGTGTGAAAGTAGCCTAAGGCATTTGCCACCAGATACCATTCAACCATCGATGAATAATGAGAAAAGATCCAACGTGTGCCTGAGACTACCTTCCCCAGCCACAAAGTATGACTTATCTTCAGACCCATGTTTCAGAGGTCTATACATTAATTAACTTTCTGCTGGCTGGAACCCCAACGATCAGATATCCTGAGGATAGGCTATCAATATAAAAGCAATAGACAACCCCTTTAAGGCAGGACACCAGGTAAATGGCCCTTTTACATGGGTTGATATTAATGATCAGGAACAATTATTCACATGAACATTCATTCCAGATGATTAGAAGCACTTACATGCTGCACTGACTGGGGCATGTTAGGACAATGAATGACCGTTGCTATAATCATTCATCCCCAGGCAGATTCATTTTTTGTCGGCAGCACATCACCCTTTACAAAGAACGTGCATAGCGCAAACTGAGATGTTGGTGGCCACTGTAGATGAATGTAGATCAAACTGGACTTCGTCTGACTTCTGCGTCAGCAAAACTAAAGAGGAGGGCACCTTGTAGATAACAGAATAGTAGCCTTCATCGTTTATTTCTGTCAGTTAATTCCCCAACTAAATAAAGCAGTATGTCCACAGTATCATCATTAGATCATAATTAAATTCACTTTCAAGATCATTCAAGTAATTACCTGATCACATAAAAGACCATGCTGAAGAATGCTGCTCATGTCTCGGCAGAGTCTTTGAAGGCCACCATACTTGGACCATACATTCCGGCTGTTGCCCGATACCAGTCCTTCCACTGTGGTTTTCAGATTATCCAGGAGCCTCCAGTGCTCATCCCTGCTGAATATTGGCACAAAGATGCTATTTTATTATCAGAAGAACAGAGGAAATGAGTTGCACAGGAAAACAGAAATCTTGCTGACTTACCAGCATTTAAGGGTTTCCAGATAAGCAATTTCTCAGCAAAAACCCTTTAACCAGAAATAATCATTTATCTGCAGGTTTTATAAAGAAGCCACATGAGGCCATGAGTATCTGCTAAAAACAAGTACTCGATGAAACATAGCCCTATCATGAAACTGAACGGCCCCCTGCACAGACGGACTGGGAACTTAAAGTGGCCCTGGAAAAAATCCTAAAAGTGGCCCAGTTTTGAAGTCAGGTCCAGATTGATGGAAGACAGGGCCAGGAATACCATATTGTGGCACATTATACCACCCCAACAGAGCCAAATACCACAGTTCCTCACAAAATACTGCCAGCAGAACAACATACATCCCCAAAAACTTGGCTCAGGCGGCCCCCAGGGCAGTGGCCCACGGGGAAATTTCCCTGTAAGGTCTATGGCCAATCCGCCCCTGGCCCCCTGCATTATAAATGTCTTCAAGTAGCTTAGTCAAGTGAAATATCAATGGAGTAGGTCTGCAGACCTTTCTAGCTTCTTTACCCTCTAGCAGGGGAACAAATTAATTTGCCAACACAAAATCCGGATTCTCTCACTTCTCTCTAAGATTAGTTGTCAGTGGGGATCTTGTCTGGGTTTTAGGTTTAAAAATCTGGTGTAAAACCCAAGTAGTGGCCCACATTTACTAATGTGAGGGCACCTAGATTTTGCGGTAAATTGTACCAAAATGTGGCACATCTAGGTTTATAGAAGTTATCTAAGCCTAGCAAGACCAGAGGTGTGAGCTTAAATGGAAAGAGATATGGCCTTTGTGGGAACCATGATCCAATATGCAACCTTTGTCATAAAATTCTGTCTCAAACTAGGCCACCCAAAAGTTGGTATAACGTTAGATAAAAAAAAGTGTCTTGTCATGCTCTACATTTATCAATTAGCCGGAGCCACTGCAATAAATCCAGTGTCTAGTGTACGCCAGATTTAGTCAATCAGTGACTATAACTCGTATAGACTATAATGGAGAAACACAATGCATGAAGGTACCTCCCAGCAGCCGGCCTAAATGACTGAATGGGGCCGAGTAGGTGGAGGTGCCATTTATGGTATATTGTACAGATGGAACAGAATACCCCTTTAAGACATTTTTGATTGAGTTAAAAATACAGTTGGACTTTTTCTTTGCATCTTTCATATGTACCACCGCACACCAAGGGATCTTTCATAAAAATAACACGGGTCTAGGGCTCTCTCATGCACATCTCCTGTTCTCATGATCTCTCCAGTCAACCATATAATAAGACACACTTCACAAAGTGTACGTGGCCATATGCTGTGCCTGGCAAAATGCCAAAAGGTCTTTTATAGCATGTAGCATTTCTAGCTCTCTCCAACCTTCATATTAGTACTGCGATGACCTTGGTATTCCTTTTTGCCACTGGGTGAACTAAATTTCATGTATGAGCTTCGTAGCACCCAATACATCTTTTGAGTTCTTTCCTATTCATGTCTAAGGAAGTTCTTTGGACTAGATGGACATTTATACCTCTCTGAATCTGCAATAAAGGTCTAATCCATGGGAATCCTGGAACCCTGCACAGAGCTAAGCTGGCCATACATATCAGACTTTTGTTGGCCGAATTCCCCGAGAATTGGGGGCTCGGCCAACACTCTAGTGTGTGGGGAACTCTCAACTCTGGGAGGAGACAAGGATCGGGCGAAATGAATATTTTCACTAGATCCATGTGTTCTCCTAAATATAGGACGCTAACATAAGCGTCTGGCAGCAGCTTCCTCTGCTGTCCCCATAAAATACAAGCCGAAAGTGTATGTGTATGGGGAGGCTGGGAGCGACAGCCGTCTGGTCAAACGATCATAGCTACTGAATGTGTATGGTCGCCTTTAGTCACTTTCCAGTGTCGTATATTTGAGATTGTAAACATTAGGGGCCATTAGCATGACCATACCCATTTTGCGGTCTGCAAATTGCGTATCCGCAAAACATTACTACCAGCGGTACATGTTCTGCATCTGACAGATCAGCACATCTTGCCCTTTGTTAGAAATTCCTATATTTGTCCTCCAAACGGACAAGAATAGGACAAGTTCTATTTTTTCGCAGGACCGCAGTGCAGACATATTGATGCTGACAGCACACAGTGTGTTTGTTCGCATTGTTTGTTGCCCCACTAAGTGAATGGGTGCGGATCAGATGGGGACCACAAATACGATCACGTGAATGGACCCTCACTAGAGAGCAGTGCCACTGTCTACTGCTGTTAAATCAGCCAGCCTACTGGGGGTCTCAGCAGAAGACCACATACCAGAAAATTATAGAGCATATCCAACTGGAAGTCTACACTATTGTATTGACCCTTTTCTTCTGTGCTATTGTTTTCTTCTGACATCTATACTTTTAAGCGAAATTAACCAGACTTTATAACTGTAATTACACTACCAGAAAATGAAAAAAAAAAGAGTTAAAGGGGCATTCCAGTCAAGTAACTTAATTTTTGAAAAACTGCATTAATACTGCAAGCTGTGACCCAACCAGAACACATACCTATAACCAGAGCTTCAATTTACCTTGGAATCCATTTGTCTAGCTCCTGTGTGAGGCTGCAACACACTAAGAGTATCATGGCTCCTGATCTTCCCTCACAAAACTACAATCCCCACAATCCCTAGCTTTCCTGCAGTGAGTTTCTGCTTGTTCATGAGTGTTCATGATTATTGATTGGCTGCCTGACATTCCAGTCCAGACGCGCCCCTCTACTCAGTAAGCTGCAGCACACTGACATTTAGCTAGAGAACTGATAGCAACACACTGAGCATGCTCGACCTAACAAAGGCTCAGGACTACGGGTCGATACCATGGTAACTTATGAGGAAACACAGTGGGTAGCAGAGGAAGAAAACTACTTTTATAACTACTGAACGGCAAATATGTGAAATTGACATGATATTAGGTAATGATTGATGATGAATTAGTCTAAAACATATGTTATATTTATGGTAACCGGAATACCCCTTTAAAGGGGAGATTCATTATCACTCTAAACACGTTTTCTGGTGAAATAAAAGTTGCAAACACTACTTTCAAATCGATTTGTCAAAAATAGCATTTTTATGCTGCCTTCACCACTTTCCAAAAAAAAAAAAGTAGTATGCCGAGGAGGAGGCGGGGCCAACTGTCCCGACACATTCATCTTCATTTGTGTCTGTTTTCTGATGCAAATGGAGACAAAAATCAATGGAAGCTTCAAACTGCCGTAGATTAAATTCTGCCACACAGACTGCCGGAGGATATGTCTAATTTATGACGAGACCTGCACCTTGCCATAAATTAAGCTCATCCTCTGGCAGCATAGAGGATATCAAATACCAGCATAAAACACCGATCTTTGATAAATCTCCCCTCAAGAGTTTTTTTCATCTTACCACTTCCACAGTGACATGGGACTAAACTCCGGCCTGGCGTACACACACAGCGCTCCCCTCTTTCATAGCTCCCACTGTAGTGAATGGGAGCTACACAGTCATCGTAGCAGGACAAGCTATGCTGCTTCTGTAACTTCAGAAGTTATGGACGCAGTGCGCCTTGTTCTTCTACGCTGTTTGCATAGCTCCCATTCAGTTATAACGGAAGCTGCAGAAACAGCAGAACACTTGCCCACTCGGCTGTTTCTATAAGCCTGGCCACTTAGGACCGACGTTTAGTCCCATCTCACCATGGAAATGGGGAGATGAGAAAAACCCTTTAATGCGACTGAGCTGGGGTTGACAAAGTATAAACTGCTAGTGGTGCTTGGTCAATTATCACACAACCAAGGTGGTGCACCCTTTATTTTGGGTTCTTCAGCAGAGTATATGTTGAGGCAGGGCCACTAATACTGGGTGTCATCTTCTCTTGCTGCAATACAGGCTGCCACCCTGGCCTGGTAATGGTCATACAGATGCTGGATATCCCCCTGTGGTTTGTCATTCCAAACTCTTTCAACTTGGAGTCGTAGTTCAGCCAAGGTGGTTGTTGGCTGTTGTGCATAGGAGATCTGCCCAATCCAGTCCCAGATATTCTTGATGGGGGAGAGATTTGGCCAGGGGAACTGTTGGATAGTCAGAAGAGCACATTGTGTAGCTTGAGCATTGTGTGGGTGGGCATTATCTTGTTTAAACGCCACTTCTGAAAAAAAACGCAGTGGGACTGGTTACTTGATGGACATACCTAAGGCTGCTCAATGTTCCCTTCCAAGAATACCAGACAGGAACAGACATGGCAGCTAATGGTGCTCCACAACATGATACCTGGTGTCAGTCTTGTGGTTCTCCACATAAAGCATGATGGCAATATGCGCTCTCTGGCCCTCTGGAGAACTGTGATGTAGTCATCACTGGTACCAAGGTAGAGCCTGCTTTCATCACTGAACACTACTGTTTTCTGTTGATGGCCACATCAGAGTTTGAAGGAGGGCTGGAGAGAACCCAGAACCCATAAAAATAGGATGCACCAATTTGGTTGTGTGATCATTGACCAAGCACCACTATTAGTTTATACTTGATCAATCTCAGCTCCATCGTACTAAGGTTTCCAGGTGTTCTTTTTTCATTTTCCGCTAGTATAAATATAGCATTACATCTGCTTTCAACATAAGTCATACATTTCACCTTGGAAAATCTATCAGCCGTGTCACATTAAAATGGCTTGAGAAGCTAAAAACTCACTGAAGCTAGGTGCTATGTAATGCATGAACAGCGAGAGCATTAGAAGCTTAAAGGGAACCTGTCACCTCCTTTTTACAAAATGAGCTGTTAACAGTACCTTAGAGTAGACCCCAGTGTGATCCTATTGCTGTAGTTGAAACAGAGAACTGCTGGATGAAAAGGCTGGAAACAGAACTTTTAATCTTGCTGCGCTGTCTTTCCGGTGTGGGCTTGAAGTCAAGGGGGCAGCGGCCTACTTGCTTCAAGTCAAGAAAGCCACTCCCCACTTGCTCTTGACTGACAGTTAGCCGGGGTGCCGGGGATCGCAGAAATCTCGCGCATGCGCGTTGCGCGACTGAGTACTGCGCGATCCCGGCACCCGGCTCTTCATGTTGCCGGCGCTTCAGTACTCAGTGCGCATGCGCCGCCTTACTATGCGAGCGCGCTTGGGAGCTTGGGACCCCGGCTAACTGTCAGTCAAGAGCAAGTGGGGAGTGGCTTTCTTGACTTGAAGCAAGTAGGCCGCTGCCCCCTTGACTTCAAGCCCACACCGGAAAGACAGCGCAGCAAGATTAAAAGTTCTGTTTCCAGCCTTTTCATCCAGCAGTTCTCTGTTTCAACTACAGCAATAGGATCACACTGGGGTCTACTCTAAGGTACTGTTAACAGCTCATTTTGTAAAAAGGAGGTGACAGGTTCCCTTTAATAGAAATCTTTCACCTTTTCAAGTATTTCCCATCATATTAAGGAAACATTCAGTATCGTAAAGAACATTTAGTATCTTTGTCTCTACTTTTCTGTTTGTACTTCTTTACAAGGGGTTTAAAGGACTTAAAGAGGCTCTGTCACTAGGTTGTAACCTATATATTTAAATACATAGGTTACAAGGCCTAGTGACAACTTTTAAAATCATACCTTTCATGCAGAGTTCTGCGCAGCGGTCGAGTAGAAATTTAAACTTTAAAAAGTATGCAAATGAGCCATCGGAGGGCGGCCTCTTTCCTCTGGAGCACCGCTCCTTCACCCGAAGCACGTCCCCTGTCTGTAATCACGCCCCTTTCTGTATATGATAGACAGCGCTAGACTGGTAAGTCTAGCGCTGAACTCTCGCGCATGCGCCCTAAAATTTTCCTGGCGTGCCTCAAGCCCAGGGGGCGGTGAAGAAGCGGTGCTCCAGAGGAAAGAGGCCGCCCCCCGGTGCTCCGATGGCTCATTTGCATACTTTTTAAAGTTTAAATTTCTACGCGACCGCTGCATGAAAGGTATGATTTTGAAAGTTGTCACGAGTCCTTGTAACCTATGTATTTAAATACATAGGTTACAACCTAGTGACAGAGCCTCTTTAAAGGGATTTTCTGGAAGTAAAGTATTGGTAACCTTTCCTGAGGTTAGGTCATCAATATCTGATCAGCCGGTGTCTGACTTATGATCAGCTGCTTGAAGAGGCTGTGACATCTTTCTAGGCCAGTGATATCACCTTCATCAGTCACCTATTGTGCAGCTTGGTCCTATTCAAGTGGATGGACCTTGGCTACAATACTAAGCATCAATTCCAAGGGTATTTTGAACTCAAGCCCTTCAGTCTCTATGCTTCACTAATCAGAGAACTCCTGTCTGAAGTGATGGATGGATGATGGATGTGAGTAAGCCCCTGTATGCCGCCCTCTGCAAACAGATGATCGGCAGGGGTGCCAGGAGTGGTACCCCCACTGATCTAATACTTATAACCTATCCTGGCATTCTAGTGAGAGCTGCAGCCTCTTCCTGGTCCTGTGACATCACGTCCTACAGTCAAATGGGCTACATAAAGACCAATGCCATTCAAGTGACTAGGACTTAGCTCCAATACCAAGTACAAACGCTATACAGTCTACAGTACTGTGCTTGGTATACTTCAAATAGTTGGTCGGCAGGGTGTTGGGAGCTGGACCTCCACCATGAGGATAGGTGATCAATATTTAATTCCCAGAAAACACCTTCTTAACTGACCTGTTCTGGGAAATGTGCCTACAATGGTTACCAAGGAGAGTGCCCTTACAACCTGAGAAATAGTGGCCTCCTACCAAATTATGGCCTTCCTAGTATGGGCCCCTGCCCATGGCACCTTAGTAAGGAGCCATTCTGCTGTAACACTAATGTCTGTAAAGCGCTGTGGAACATGTTGACACCATATAAGTGCTAGAATAAAAAATAAAAAAAAAAAACATTTAGGGTGCAGTCCAACAACTGTATCTATTTTGTGGTCTTTGTGCATCCCACAATTTTTACGGGCCCCATTGAAAGAAATGCCTATTCTTGTCCACAAAACTGACAGGAATACGACACGTTCTATAATTTGTGGCTTAGCCATGCGTATGTGGACAGTAGATTGATGACATCAGTCTGCCGTCTGCATTTTTTGTGGCTTTGTAGAAATGAATGGGACTGTGTGCGGGTCAGAAACGGATCAAAAATACAGTTGTGTATGTCACCCTGCTTAAAGGGGTTTTCTGAGACTTTTATCCTCTGGATAGCTCATCAGTATCTGATTGGTACGGTGCTGTACTTAAGCTGCAAGAAGGCCGCCTTACTCAAAGGAGCACTAATGTCTTCTCAAAACAGCTGATTGTCAGGGGTCCTGGGTGTCAGACCCCCACCCATCAGATACTGATGACCATTCCTGAGGTTAGGTCATCAGTATAAAAATCTCAAAAAAAACCTTTTAAGGGAAATTTTACAGAAATATGAGAACTGCTATATAAATCCAGTGGAGCAGCAGGGCAGAGTGCTAAGGGCAGGGCTCATTACACGGGTACAGTTTGTCTTATCTGTGACATCATTTTTACAACCGGGCCTATTACACACTGCTCAAGGAGAAACTCTGAGCTGTCATCTTCCATTACTCACACAGCGGAGATGCCTCCTACTTAGGCTACTTTCACACTAGCGTTTTAAAATTCCGGTATTGAGTTCCGTCATAGGGGCTCAATACCGGAATAAAACGCTTCAGTTTTGTCCCCATTCATTGTCAATGGGGACAAAACTGAACTGAAGACAACGGAATGCTCCTGAAAGCATTCCGTTCAGTCTTCAGACCGGAGAACAAACCGCAGCATGCTGCGGTTTTCTCTCCGGTCCAGGCATCCGCACCAAGACGGATCCGGAATGAGCCCCAATGCAAGTCAATGGGGGTGGATCCGTCTGGTGTGACCATAATGGTAACCGGATCCGCCCTCCATTGACTTTCAGTGGAGTTCATTACGGATCCGGCTACACATACACACATACAGACATACACATAAACATACACACACATATAGACATACAAACACACATACATACTTACATGCTCCCGGCAGGTCTTCGGAGCGTCTGAGGGACAGGACGGCGCGCACAGATGACGATTCCACCAGGCGCCCAGCAGAGAGCGCTGTGGGGAATCGTCACCTGTGCGAGCCGTCCTGTCCCTCCGACGCTCCGAAGACCTGCCGGGAGCATGTAAGTATGTATGTGTGTTTGTTTGTCTATATGTGTGTGTATGTTTATGTTTATGTGTATGTATGTACTGTGTGACATGTGTGGGGCCGGAGCGCGGTTCCGGCTCCACACATGTCACTGCGGCAGGCCTGATCCGGCAGCACCCTTCACCTGCTGGATCAGGCCTGCCGCCAGTGTGAAAGTAGCCTTACATAGTATATCACACAGCCAGGGGCATAGCTAACGGCTTATGGGCCCTGGTGTAAGAATTCAGCTTGGGCCCCCCTTCCCTCAGTGCTTTGTGTGTCTTCTTATGCAGCAGAAGGGCCTTTGGACCCCCTCAGGCTCCTGGGCCCGGTGGCGACTGCTACCTCTGCACCCCCTATTGCTACACCCCTGGACACAGCCCACAGATCTACACATACGTATAGGGCGCTCCTATATCTCTGGACAAAACAGTTACAAGGGAAATATTTACTGCTCCGGTTCTAATGCTTCCAACTTGAATTCACCTGAATGGCAGCTGAGATGCAGTATGCCGGCATGACCACCCCACAGTGAAAGGAGTCCTCTGCTTCCAGGTCTGACCTCAATGGCTGCCCAAATCAGCGGATCACTGACCCCACCAATCTGATATTGATTAACTATCCTGAGGACAGGTCATCTATACCTACAGGCTGGAAACTCTTTAATCAGTTCATCACACAGAGGATCATGGACATCTTACACATAGAAGTTTGATATAAGCCTCACAAAGTCATTTTTAGTAGGAAAACACTAAACCAGTCTTTCAGGGCTCATACATACAATCGTTGTTTTTGTCCGCAACCGATCCGCATTTTTTACAGGTCAGATGTGGACCCATTCACTTCAATGGGGCCGCGAACAATGCGGACATTTCACCATATGCTGTCCACATCCATATGTCTGTTCCACAAAAAAATAGAACATGTCCGATTATTGTCCGTATTAAGACAAGGATAGTACTGTTCTATTAGGGGTCAGACGTTCTGTTCCGCAAAATGTGGAATGCACACAAGCAGAATCTGTGTTCTGCAGACCGCAAATCAGGCAACAGTCGTGTACATGAGGGCTTCGTGGAAGAACATGGGGCGGCACAGACCTCAGCTTCCCATATGGAAATAGGACTGAAAGCTACATTTACAAATGCCAACTGGATATGTACATAGACGCTATCTCCATCACCATATACTGTAGAACAGAATAATCGTCCGGATGGGAGAGGAAGAAAACGGCCCGGGTGTGGTGAAACTAAATGATGAAGAAGGATACATCCAGCAAAGTCATTATATAACACTAGCTGTGATGAGTGATCTACACATAAAGCTGCCAAACCCATGAAGTGTTCAACCGCACAACAGTGACCTACTTAGATTGAGGCAAGCATGACACACGAGGAACGTCAGCCATCAAGGGTTTCGTTCTGAGAGCTGACCATCCATATATCCATGTCATGGCTGCACTAGTCTTCTAGTCACCTATGTGATCAGGAACATGCTGCACCCAGCAAGCAGGTGACAACCTTTGGTCCAGTGGTAGAGTCATAGCCTGGCTGACCTCATCTGTCTCCTTGTGGCTAAGGCCCTGTTTGCTTAATAAGGGGAAAATTCCTGGCACACGCTAAGTGGATCCCCAGACATCCGCTCACCTGACAAAGGTCAAGAGACTGTCTATGTGTCTACCGCTGGGCTGATACACCGCAAGACACCGAGATGGCGTAGAGCAGTATCCCCATTACAGCGTATTCCCTATCCACAGGATCAGCCCAGGTCTGACCCCTTCCCCAGAACATGATCAGTGAGGACCCCAGCAGTCAGACCCCCCCCCCCAATCGGTCAGACACATCCTCTACTCTACAGATACAGGTTAAGGGCTCATTCACACGACCATAGGCCGTCCGTGCCTGTGCTGCGTACTGCAAATTGCGGTCCACAATGCACTGGCCATCTGAATCCCGTATTGTGGCACTGACCCATTTACTTGAATGGGTCCACGATCCACAATATAGGACAAAAGAAAGGACATGTCACCTGATGGACCCCACTCACTTATAATGGGGTCCAACAAGATGTATGTCATTTTGAGGGGGAAAATAGCAATTCATGCAGGGCTATTTTTCCCATCAGAAACTATGGAATCGAGGCAAAAGTGAACACAGCCATAGATGAGACCGATCCAGAAGAGCCCTGTGGTCACAACAGATGTGAACAGCGACTTAAGAAGCCGCTGTGACTACAGCAGGGTGTCTTGTAATGATTATACATCTATACACATTCCCGGGCACTGCCTTCCTCTGCAGGGGTACCCACCTGTCCGTGCCCACCCAGCAGTCACATTCCTAAGCTACGTCACCGCACTGTGTGACTTACCTGACGGGCACTTCCCGGCGCAGGCCGCTAACCTCCATGTCCGTACCCAGTGCAGACACTTTCCATCTCACGTCAAAACACAAATCAGCCCAGCCCAAGGCCCGCCCACATCACTCGTGCTTCGTACTTCCGGCAAGCTGCAAGACTACAAGTACCGTGAGCCTCCAGCTGTTGATGGTAACATGCAATGCGCATGTCTGCCAGCAGGGGGCTCTCTGGAGCTTGCAGACAAGGGTGTGTATGGTTTTCAGCACGGAAGCGGGCAGATAGTGGTCAGTAATTGTAGAGCAGCCATTCAGTGCAGTATTTATAACCAAGTACACGGAAAGTAATAAAGGTAGAGGCAAAACCTGGTAAATTGGTGTTTTCTGGAAGTTATTGCTGCATTTTTATGAGTCAATTTCACTAGGAACAAAGGTGACTAGGAGAAAGTAAATTATTAGACAGGGTCATAGACACAAAGGGGGTCATTTTAAATGCCTACTTTACCAGAAATTGGCATAATAAAAGTCACAAACCACAGGCCTGTGACTTTTTAAATGCGGTTGTGATTAAATTTAGTTGCAGTTGGCATTTGGTCATACAGAAATATTAATTGGAGGGGTATTCCCACCTCAGACATTGATGGCATATCACTAGGGTATGCTATAGATGTCAGATAGGTGCGGGTTCCACCTCTGGGGGCCGCTTCTATCTCCAGAACGGCTTCCCCCAACATCCCAAAGTGAATGGAGAGAAGACGCACAAGCATGGCCACCCTCCGTTCTCCATTATGGGAGTTCTGAAATAGCCAAGCACTACAGGCACCTATTTCGCAAGGAAAACTAAAAAAAATGAAGTATTTTACAAAAATTCTTTTCATCACATTTAGAATCGGTTTTAATAAAGTTTATCTGAAAGTTTAGGTACACTTTAAGCCTTAGCTAATTGACTGAACCCCAACCACCTATATTGAGAACGGAGCCTGCAAATTGGTGGCTTGAAGACCCCGGGTCACCACCAGGCACTTTCCCCATAAAAGTAAATGGGAGTGCACTGCGCTTCGCGGCCCCTGCTTTCATTCATTTCTATGAGGCCTACGGAAATAGCCGAGCCAGTGCTCGGCTATTTCCGTCGGCCCCATAGAAATGAATGGAGGGCAGCCACACATGTGCAGTGCACCCTCCACTGCTTTGCTGGCTGCTTTTACAATATAGGTGGGGGTCCCAGAGGTGGGATCCGCACCCATCAGACAATGGTGTCTGAGATTCCCCAATGTCTGAGATGAAAATAATCCCTTGTTCTTAGGGCCACAGTGTATGTATACAAGGACAAGCTGGATGGTAACGGTATCCATATGTTTCGTGTCTGAGTTGATGGACAGACACCCTTTGTACTCAGAGAGACATCTCGAGTACACCACTTCTTTCTGCTTTCTTATGTGGTGCTGAACATGTAATTATGGTGTCTCTTTGGCTGTAAAGTAACTTCTGTGTTTGTCATCTGGTGGTAATTCAAAGGACTTTAAAGGGGAAATCCGTGCCCGCCTGCCATTGGCTGCACCCGTCGTCCCCTCCGGATACCGGATGTTTTCATCCGTGCACAGGGAGAAGCAGCTGCGGCGATGCGGGGACCAGGAGCGGCGCGGGTAGCCAGGTAAGTAGAATCAGTGTGTGGGACCCGGGCGAATGGGGGGGCCATACAGAGCATACACTGGAGACGTCTTAGTCTCTCTTAGAGGGCACACAGCGTATTGACTGCAGTATAACAGGCACCTTGCTCATAGAACATGGCAGATGATTGTGGGCTGACACACCTTAGGGTCATGGCTCACCACTCAACAGGATTTCAGGATCAACAGCTGTAGTGTGGCTCGCTGGTTGGATCCCACTCCTGTCTCTGTTTGCTGCTGCAGCTCTATTCTGTACCATTACATTTACAACTGACGCACTATACACTACTGCTCCACATACACTTCTCCATGAGGTGCACAAGGCTGACCATGTGTTTCTTGCTTCACCCTCAACACAGCCCATGCAGCACCACCAGGCTTGGACTTGGCCCTCCCACTGAGTTGGTGAAACTCCTGGTGTCATACCTTCCAACTGTCTTGAATCTGACGGGACGTTCCTGGATTTGGCTGAGACGTGTCCTGATTTCAACTGTACCTGCATGTTAGGAGTAAGATCTACAGATCTCACTCCTGACCCAAATTCTAAGAGTTATATCTTGGGCTGTATGGCTGGTAGCACCCTGGTCCTATCTTCTTAAAGGGGTTGTCCCACGAAAAATATTCTACAGTTTTCAAACCAGCCTCTGGATCTGAATACTTTTGTAATTGCATATTATTAAACATTGTGTATAGCCACTGAGTTATTCAATAAAATGTATGTGTACGGCGCCACCTGTTGTTTGTTCTTTTTCTTATTTCTTTGTCCAGGTCACTGACAAGGCCGCACATGTTCAGTTTCATCCTTCAGCTGCCTCCTTAGCTGTGATAGGGAGAGCATGGACACGCCCCCTTAGCTGCAGCAGAAAAGACACTCCCCTTGAGCTGTCAGCTTGATATAAATCTAGCAGAGAATGAATGGGGAGATCTCTGGATCCATGTGAGGTACAGGACTCACGTGGATCCAGAGGTACAGGTACAGGACTCACATGGATCCAGAGGTACCGGTACAGGACTCACATGGATCCAGAGGTACAGGATGTGAGGTAGAGGACTACAGGACTAGCTTTGTTAGGGTGCATTCACATCACCGTTAGGGATTCCGTTCAGGCTTTCCGTTATAACATCGTTATAACGGAAAGAAACGGAATCCCTAGAACGGACATCAAAACGGACACCTTTAAGAGGCATTCCGTTTTGATCCGTCATAATAGAAGCCTATGGCCCTGTCGACAGGACTTTGTTTTCCGTCCAGCATAACGGCAACCAGACGGATCCGTTATGCAGGGCCATAGGCTTCTATTATGACGGATCAAAACGGAATGCCTCTTAAAGGTGTCCGTTTTGATGTCCGTTCTAGGGATTCCGTTTCTTTCCGTTATAACGATGTTATAACGGAAAGCCTGAACGGAATCCCTAACGGTGATGTGAATGCACCCTTAGAAGGAGATTGCCATATAACTTTAAAGGGAGTCTTTCAACTATATAACTAACAGCACTGCCCCACAGAAGATTGCATACACATCCCAGACATATCTGTGTGCACTTTGTGTCTGTATTACATGTCCAGGAAAAGCACTTTTATTCTGCAGGAACACAGCTCCCAAGTGCCCGGCTCTGCTGCTGCAAGTGCTCAGACTGAGGCAGCCCCTCACCCCCAGCCAGCCAGCATGGAGGAGAAGAAGGGGCAGTGGGGGAAGTGCTGACAGTCTGCAGGGACAGAAGAAAATGTATAGATGCCCATGTCCTGATGTAACTGTACATGATCCCAGGGAAGGAGCAAAGTTCAAATTGTCATTTTTATTTCCATTGTTTAGCTCCAGTATAGGAGCAGAACAACAAAAATAATAGAAGTGGTGTTTCCTTCAGATGACAGAAACCAAAGCTGCCTGACAGACCCCATGGACTATGGTCCGCATGGTCCCTCAAAAGACGGACTGTAAAACCTTGCCCCCGCTCGCTAATCCACGCCCATTAGGCCACGCCCCCTCCCACTCCACAGCTCACAGCGATTGAAAAAATAAAGGTAAAAATCAGCTTCTGTCAGCTGCAGGGGAGGGAAGGTAACTTTCTCCCTGCAGCTCACGCTCAGACTGCACAGTGCTGCTGCTGAGAATGAGCTGTTCAAAAGGACATCCCAGTGTCTATCCAGGCCCTGCGCAGGACGGAGGACAGGGAGTCTGAAAGCCAGACTGTCCGGCCTAAAACGGGACCTCTGGCCACCTTATACCTGAGGCAAAAATTAAAATTTCACCCCCCATGCCAAATTCTGTCTTTACACAGCTCTTGACACTTGGGACCATCATTCCCAGCAAATTCACCAACATCTACTCAGGAGCTTGAGAGTAGATTTCAATCTAGGTGCACGCACTAATTTATGACAGGTGCGTTATCTGGCAGCGCAGGGGATATCAAAAACCAGTGTTTTGATAAATGACCCCCATTCTCTCTCACTGATTATGGCCATTGACAAATGATTTCAATAGGTTTTACTAAACAAACCAGTATGACAAACCAGGGCAAACTGGGCTCCTACATAGGGCTACATAGTTCAGGGGATGGATTTTTCTTGGCTTTGTGGTCATTAGCTTTTCTGTAACAGTTCATTCATTACATCTGTCTACACAATTCATTTGTGTATTCCATTTTTGGCTGAATTAGATATAAAAAAATAATTTTATTGAAAAAAAGGCCACAAAAATCAAAATACGATCAAACCATTCGTGTCAAGTAACACCCCTATTTAGCTCCAAAACCACATCCCCTGGCCCATATTTTTTGTTCGGAAAAGTGACAACTCTACCTGAGGATAGGGGAATAATTTGTCTTAACGGAACAAACTCTTTAATAAAAAAAAAAAAAAAGGGGTAAGGGCTCATGCACACAACCACGTCGTGTTTTGCGTCCCGCAATTTACGGAACGGGCGACCCATGATAGAAATGCCTATTCTTGTCCCGCAAAACGGACAAGAAGTGTTGCAGTGAGTGGGTCCAAATTCGAGCAGCAAAAAATCGACTCAGATGCGGACCCAAACAACGGTTGTGTGCAGGAGCCCTAAGTCTGTGTGTCACGTCACACAAAACTGAAACAGACAACTATTACTTTATTTGGTGTGCAATAAGGTAATTTTTTCATATGGATAAACTGTACCTATAGTGGGGAGATTTATCCAACCAGTGTAAGGGAAAAATGGTTTAGTGGTCTATAGCAACCAATCAAAGATCCCCCCTTTAATTTTCCAAAGGAGCACTGAAAAATGAAAGGTGGAATCTGACTAGTTGTAAGAGGCAACTAAGACAGTTTTCCTTTACACCAATATTGATAAACCCCCTCCTAATAATATTGACCACACTCAAAATGGCCGCAAGAAATCGCTGTTGTGCGTGCTCTCTATTCGTCCTGTCAGAAACCTATCTTCGGCTGCAGAGTTCCGTCTGTTGCAGGAAGCGACGGCTAGTGTGCGGAGGAATGTTATGCTGGAAGCGGAAGTGGCCAGGAGAGGAGCACAGAGACGATGAACAACAAATTTGATGCGTGAGTTTGGGGTTTGGAGCAGTGCCATGTAGATCAGCTGGGAGTGACCCCGTCATGGATGGACGCAGCCTTTGCGCTGGGCTGTAATACCGCAGATGTAAATAGGACGTCCGTGCGGTTATTTAGTGATTTCAGGATATCATATAGATGCTGCATACTGGCTGTTTATAGGCAGCCATAGATGAGCAGCCTGATGTCTGTGCAATATTTGGACCGTTTATGAGACTCTCACACTTGCGGAGATACTTGTGAAACTGGAAATGGCTATGAGCAGAAATTGCTTCTCTCCATGAGCCATGACTGCTAGTGATAATGACAGTGCTCCATGATTAACATTTATAAAGAGGGCAATAGGCTTTATGATCAGTGTGATGTACCATGAGCACCTGATGGGTGAAGGCGTGACTGTTGGGACCCCTCTCCAGTAGAGCGTTCAGCTGGTCGTACACATGCATTGCTTGGCCAAGCATTGTATGTGTTCTCCATGGTGACAGACACCTGCAGTGGCTTATCTCTTCTGGGAACGAAAGGATCGGACATGCTGAAATCTAACAGCCCAATCCTTCTTTCCCCTGACTACTCCCTTCTGGAGAAACTCAGCCGGCATACATTACACATTAAGTGGTTGGACAGTCCCACCAAAATCTGTGGGTTTGGCTAGTATTAATCGAATGTGATTGGTGCCTCTAGCCATCCATGGTCACTGTATTGCAGTCTATGACCGGGCATACACATAGGATAGCTATCTACTCATAGGTGCATCTGCTGTTGGGGGACCCCTGTGCACATGATAATATTGGTAGATTTCATCTAAATCATCTGGCATAGTCCGCCAGGCTACAGGGATTGATGAACTGCCCTCAGGACAGCAACCTCCGGCACTCCAGTTGTGGAGAAACTACAACTCCCAGCATGCTCCATTCACTTCCATGGGAGTTGTGACAACAGTCAAGCAAATGTGCATGCTGGGAGCTGTAGTTTCATCACAGCTGGGAGCAGACAGCTCCGCATAATGTGTAGTGGCCGTTCTGGGTACTGCAGCTCATCTCCCAGAAATGGGAACTGACCTGCAGTACTCCAGCACGTAAAACCACTCAGTGTGTAGAGCCTTCTGCTCTCTGCACTGCCTCAGCTGGCCTGTGAGTGTGTCAAGCCCCCACCGATGTGATATTGATGACCTGTGTTGAGAAAAGGACATGTGTACATGTAGCCTGGACAACCCCTTTAATGTAATATCTATGGCAGTACAGTGGTCCATAAAGTCACAATGGTTTCAACATACAATTAATATTGTATCTTGAGTAATTGGTTCCAAAGCCCCAAAATGTCATTCAATATGAGAGAAAATGAGCAGATAACTAAGACAGATAAAACATGTCCTTACATACAACAGTCAGGAATAGCTGCTAACTTTACCAGAGAAGTGGCGTTGATTGGTTGGATCTGAGTCTGAGACATTGTTTGTTGAGTCTAGTTTCAACTTACGATGGGTCAGAAAAGACCATTGTATGTTGAAAATATTGTATCCTGAGGCCATTGTATCTTGAGGGATCACTGTATATAGCTGCAGAAACAGTTGAGTGTTGACGCATGTAAAACTCATTTAACCAGTATAAAATATATTTTTGTTGGCCTATGACACTGATTGTGTTGTCTTGGGTGTAGTCTGAAGGATGATGACAGTGGGGATCATGATCAGAATGAGGAGAATGGCACACAGAAAGACAGTGAGAAGGAAAAAAACGACAAGGACAAGAACCAGAGTTCATGCAGGAAGAAGGTAGGACATCTGCTGTTCTTCATCGCCTAAACACAGCGCATTGGGCCTCAGTTCTGTGACAACCATTAAAGGGGTGGCTGGAAGCTCTGCTGCGAAAAGAAATATTCTGTGCTGCATCCCTTTTATACTGTGAAGCAGAGCGAATCCTGATAGTCAGAAAGTGATTGCATATTCTACAGGTATGCCTTCACTCTCTATGAAGGGAACACCCCTGTAAAGACCCTTTAGTTCTCCTGATATGTCTGTTTTAGTAACTACTTGCATACCTTATCCAACAACAATTCTCAAGCTTCTTTTCATATAACTCTATGGTGAGTTGTTCCTCAATTATTTGCACTAGAAGTTTATGAATGAATTGCCAAAAGTCTGCAGTAGATCTATATTAAATGCTCGAGAATTGTGATTATATGGGGAATGCACTTAGTTATAAAAACATGTCAGGCGAAGGGACAGGTTCTCTATGAAGGAGCTTGTCCTATCTCGCCGTTTCCATGGTTGTAACTTGGGAGCAGGGCTGCAAAGTCAGTCAAAGCTAGTTTTGGGTGGATCGGTAGGAATCCACTGTAAAAAAAATAATAATCTGTTATTAATATGTTATAATTAATTAACCTTCCTATCAATTTAGAAAAGTATAGAACTGGTAATTATCTAATTATTTTCTATCAATCAAAGACCCCTATTTATCAAAAACAGTGATAAGCAGGGTGTTCTAGTAGTGATAGAAAATCAGTTCTCCCCTCTCCTCTGTTCGCTCCTGTCCTTATATTATAATACTTGATAAGCAGGGTGTTCTAGTGGTGATAGATAATCAGTTCTCACCTCTCCTGTGTTTTCTCCTGTCCTTATACTATAATACTTGATAAGCAGGGTGTTCTAGTGGTGATAGATAATCAGTTCTCACCTCTCCTGTGTTCTCTCCTGTCCTTATACTATAATACTTGATAAGCAGGGTGTTCTAGTGGTGATAGATAATCAGTTCTCACCTCTCCTGTGTTCTCTCATGTCCCTTATTCTATAAACAGTGATAAGCAGGGTGTTCTAGTAGCGATAGATAATCAGTTCTCACCTCTCCTGTGTTCTCTCCTGTCCCTTATACTATAAACAGTGATAAGCAGGGTGTTCTAGTGGTGATAGATAATCAGTTCTCACTTCGCCTGTGTTCTCTCATGTCCCTTATACTATAAACAGTGATAAGCAGGGTGTTCTAGTAGCGATAGATAATCAGTTCTCTCCTCTCCTGTGTTCTCTCATGTCCCTTATACCATAAACAGTGATAAGCAGGGTGTTCTAGTGGTAATAGAAAATCAGTTCTCATCTCTCCTGTGTTCTCACCTGTCCCTTATACTATAAACAGTGCTAAGCCGGGTGTTCTAGTGGTGATAGATAATCAGTTCTCACCTCTCCTGTGTTCTCTCCTGTCCTTATACTATATAATTATTTTCTATCAATCAAAGTCCCCGATTTATCAAAAACTGTAATAAGCAGGGTGTTCTAGTGGTGATAGAAAATCAGTTCTCCCCTCTCCTCTGTTCGCTCCTGTCCTTATATTATAATAAGTGATAAGCAGGGTGTTCTAGTGGTAATAGATAATCAGTTCTCACCTCTCCTGTGTTCTCTCCTGTCCTTATACTATGAACAGTGATAAGCAGGGTGTTCTAGTGGTGATAGATAAGCAGTTCTCACCTCTCCTGTGTTCTCTCCTGTCCCTTATACTATGAACAGTGATAAGCAGGGTGTTCTAGTGGTGATAGATAATCAGTTCTCTCCTCTCCTGTGTCCTCTCATGTCCCTTATACTATAAACAGTGATAAGTGGGGTGGGGGTTAGTTTGCAATTACATTATGGTTTGCTACAGATCCAGTTTATGTATGGTAGAAGAGTGAAAATGAGCATGATTCTCTGCACAGGTAATTCCCTGAAGCTATATGTTCTGTATCCACAGACAGTTGTGCCAGGCCCAGCAGAGCACCCGTTACAGTACAACTATACATTCTGGTATTCCCGCAGAACTCCAGGAAGACCAACAAGCTCTCAGAGCTATGAACAGAACATCAAGCAGATTGGTACCTTCGCCTCCGTGAGTGCCACTGTTATTTTAGAGGTTTTTTCATAAATCAATAGAACAATTCCTCTTTCTCCACTTATCAGACTCCTTTCCTCTTACCATTTATTCTCCCACAGTAATCAATTAGTTCACTGCTAAAATCCATCTTTAGAGGTTAGCAGCTCACTGATGGATCAGGTTACAGCTGCAGTGCATAGAAATCTGTGGAAACGGGAGGGAAAGAAGATGCTGCTGCTAGGGAGAGACATAGGCAGAAAGATGGACACATACTGCTGTCTGACATCTGCTGCTGTTGCGATATACTGTATAGGCTTATACAGTGACTACAATCACTCAAGTGTTAAAGGGCATCTGTCAGCAGATGACTTATGCATGTGCGCTTGGCGACTGAAGGCATCCATGTTGGGCCCCAATTTCATATGTGCCCGCATTGCTGAGAAAAATGTTTTTAATATATGCAGATTAGCATCTAGGAGCAATGGGGGTGTTGCTATTACTCTTAGAGCCTCTGCTCCCTCTGCAACTGCCACACCCTCTGCACTTTGACTTTAGGAGAAGGCAGGTGTGATCATGTTTACACTTCCTGGCCTTGTCAACCAAAGTGCAGTTTCAGAGAGAGCAGATCTTCTAGGAGTAACAGCAACGTTGCTCCTAGAGGCCCATATGCATGTAATAAAACTTTATTTTTCTCAGCAATGCAGCACAGATGCCTTCAGCTGCTCATTGCACATAGAAATATGGCCTTAATGAAAGACTCATCAGAAGAAAACCTATTTTGAGCCCTCACTACAAAGTTCAGAATCAGAAGTTTGGAAAATAACATCTAAACAAGCCTGATGCATTTTGGAAACAAGTCCTGTGGACCAATGAGGTTAGAATAGAACTCTGGCCACAAAGCAGAGGTATGTTTGGAGAATAAAGGGCACACAATTTCATGAAAATAACACCTCTCCAACCGTTAAAGAAGAACTCCCGCAAAAATTTTTATTCCATGTCCTGCTAGAAAGGTACATGATATAATCTGTAGTGAATGTCATTTTCTTACCAGTGTCTGTATTTTTGAGTTATATCATCCTGAAGTTTCTTATCTGTATCATGTGACTAGGAATTAGACCCACCAACTCACACAGCACCTTATGTGTGGACAGGAAGTCTACTTTTCTATGCATTCCTATGGGAGCCTCAGTTTCAGTCTCATAGGAATGAATAGAGAAGTGACTGGCTTCCTGTCCTGGGTCAGTTGGAGGTCAGGGAGTTGGTCACATGACCCAGCTACAATAAGAAGAGAGTGGAAACTCTCAATTTCAGCCTCTGATGAGAAGATTACATTCACTACAGATTATATCATGCACCTTTCTAACAGGTCAGAGAATAAAAATTTTTGCGGGAGTTCTTCTTTAAGCATGGGGGTGCATCAGTCATGCTTTGGGGTTGTGTTGCAGCCAATGGCACGGAGAACATTTCATGGATATAGGGAACATTGGATTCAATGAAATTCCAGCAAATTCTGGAAGCAAACATAACACCTACTTTAAAAAGCCAAAGTTTAAAAGAGGACTGCTTCTACAAAAGGATAATGATCTTAAACACACCTCAAAATCCACAGGAGACTACCTCAAAAGGTGCTGGCTGAAGGTTTTACCACTCTCCAGATGTGAACATCATTGAAAATCTGTGGATAGACCTCAAATGAGCAGTACATGCAAGATGGCCCAAAAATCTCACAGAACTGGAAGACTTTTGAAAGGAAGAATGGATGAAACTCCCTCCAACAAGAGGTGAAAGACTCTTGGCTGGCTGCAAAAAATGATTACAAGCTGTGATACTTGCCAAGGAGGGTGCTACTAGGTACTAACCATGCAGGGTGCCCAAAGTTTTGCTTCGAGCCCTTTTCCTTTTTTGTTATTCTGAAAATGTAAAAGATGAAACAGTTTTTGCTTAAAATAAAAAGAAATGTGTCATCATTACTTCATGCCTTTTGGAGATCAATTAATCTAATAGTAATTGTAACCAGGGGTGACCAAATGTTTGCATGCCACTGTAATTTATGCATGACGCACATGGCAAGTGACTGATAATTTACCCCCATTCTCAGAATTGGTATTGGTTACAAAGGTGTATCCACTCCACAAGAACACAGGATAATTGGGACTCCACTGGGACTAGCAGCCAATCACAAATACAGAGGTTCCCTACATCATCTATGTGACCAGAGTGGTAGTGTACACGTGACCACCACTCTATTGTCTTCAATGCCATTGACAGAAATACTCTGTACCACTCAAAGCCATTGACGGAGAACCCGTGGTCATACTTGTACACTACTGCTCCAATCACACAGCGGATTTGATAAGCCCCATTCTCATTCTTTCACAGTAGCTAAGGGTTCCAGCGGTGGGGCTCTCACTGGTTGGAACCCCAACAATCATACCTTTATTATCTTTCCTGTGGAGAGGTGATAAAATGTTGTTTATGCGAGAACCCCTTTAAACTTTATGTACATAACTAGACAAATCCTATAATATTTAATTTGCTGTAATTCCTAGGTGGAGCAGTTCTGGAGGTTCTACAGCCACATGGTACGTCCAGGTGACCTGACCGGACACAGTGACTTTCATCTTTTCAAGGAAGGGATCAAACCAATGTGGGAGGTGAGCTAGTTTGGAATAAATATAGATAATATTACTACTGATTGGGCAAAACAGTAGTAAGAATATGAGTGTCCAAAGCCTTGTCCACATCAAGCATCTTGTGTCTGTATGGTTCCTTCATGTCTAGGATGATGCAAACAAGAATGGAGGAAAGTGGATAATCCGTCTGCGCAAAGGGCTGGCTTCTCGCTGCTGGGAGAATCTCATTCTAGCAATGTTGGGGGAGCAGTTCATGGTTGGGGAAGAGATCTGTGGGGCAGTTGTCTCAGTTCGTTTCCAGGTGAGAACTGGCAGAGTAGAAAAATATACTCATGATTCTTAGAGGAAGTTTCCTTTTCTGAAGAATTTATTTTCAGTGTACATGTTTAGTGATTTCCTGGTTTAGATAATCCTATTGATATTTTCTGTAAATACATATGGAAGTAATAGATGGGTCTCCACAGCACAGGACTCCACAACCTCGAATAGTGGCTCTTTCTCTGGAAGACCCAGCTAATCTGCTCATACATGGACAACCCAAATGAGAACTGATAGTTAAGTGGTACTTGTGTTCTAGAAGTTGTGCGGCTAGTTCTTGCCTATCAATTTGACCCTATTCTGTTTTATCTCACATATGTTCAGTTTTGAGAAGCTCAGGAGGATCAAGTGAAGATTATGTCCCCCTGGATTATTTATGTTAATTCATTTCCATATTTTTTTTATTGAAATATAAAACAGGCAGTAAACTATGTACATGAATCATTGATTGTCAGCACTAAAAAATATTGGTGGGTGTTAAGGAATTTAGTGAAATAACTTAAATAATCCAGGGGACAATGATCTTCAGTTGACCCCTTTGAGAAACATTTATAGCAGTGCTTTATACAAGCAGCATAATGCATGACCCATATCTGCCCACAGGATAGGTGATAAATATATGATTGCTAGCGGTCCGATAGATCATAGGAGTGGGGGTCCCTGAATTCCCTTTGTAAATGGCGCGGTAGTGTGCATGCACTGTGTATGGGATTGCCGAGTATAGCACATGGCTTCCTCCAGCAGTCCCAAAGCAGTGAATGGAGCGTTGGACATCACACATGTGCGCTACCACGCCATTCACACAGGGGCGCATTGTGGACCCCAGTTCTCCTGATCAATGGGGGATGCAAAGGTTGGTCCTCAAGCAATCATACGTTTATCACCTGTCTTGCGGTGATCAATGTTGTTTGTGAGCCAAACAGTGCTTCTCCTTAAAATCAGTAGATCTAATGATAGGGTGGACTACAGTGCAGGCGGATATTAGTCAGTGCTGTTTCTTTAGATTAATTTATCACAAGATGATTTGTCGATGAGTGATTTCCATGCATTTTAGGAAGACATCATCTCTATCTGGAATAAAACAGCAAGTGACCAAGCAACTACAGCTCGGATCCGGGATACGTTACGGCGAGTTCTGAACCTGCCTCCAAATACAGTTATGGAATATAAAACGCACACAGACAGTATCAAGTACGTATGAAGCAGCATGCCTGTCCCTAGAGTCCTGCGTCTAAAAGTAGTAGCGTTGCTGTAAGTGTGGTAAGAAGAAAAAAAATGATGTCCCTGCAAATTCTAGTGGTCCTAAGAGGGAAATGTCCGGTCTTTTAATGTGACAACAGACAGTACTTGTGACCCAGTATTAACAGCGATTTCCTAGTACAGGTTGGATTCACCCCTTATATCAGGGTAAGGCTCCATGTACATGTCTATTTTTCATAGATGTGTGCTATCTTCGTTTTCTGCAGACAGTACACATACCCATTGATTTTAATGTGTTTGTTCACGCATCAGCATTTTTTCACTGACCGTGGGTAAGTGAAAAAATCACGGAGACATGCACCACTTTGTTCCCTGATATGGAACAAACATGCCACTTTGAAGTCTATGGGTCAGTGAAAAACCACAGAAACAACACGGATGCTATCCGTGTTTGGTCTGTTTTTCACAGACCATTGGTAGGAGATTAGTTTTCAGCTGAGCAGTGTCCGTGGAATATGGATGACACACGGAGGGCAAAAACGGACACACAGACCGAACATGGATCCATCACAGATTTTTTCCATCTACAACAAATGGACACAGAAATGTGAATGAGGCCTTAAGGTGCTTCCTAGGGTTGGTATTTGCAATGTTAAAAATACCTCTTTAAAGGGTATCTCCAGAAGCTCTTGGGCCACCAGCGCATGTTGCGGAATATGTACGTTTTTCTGAGTGGATGCCTGGGTGGAAAAACCACATGGTATTACAGTACCAGCAAAGTGTATGAGATTACACATATCTCATGTACATGTTGCAGATTTTTTCTATGCTGAAGTTGACCTGATGCACGGATTTCAAACGAAGCGGCATCTCAATTATGTTTGTGGATTTAGCTTCAGATTTCACCCTTTTCAATGGAAGGTTGAGATCTGCGGCAAAACCGCATCTAATCCACACCAAAAACTACAGAGATGCACATATATCCACACGGAAATTTGTGCGGATCTTATGTGTGTTCCCCCGCACTCTTGTGCAGGTGGCCTTATACGAACTGTATTGTGTCTTATTCTTGAGCATAATGGGGGAAACAGAAATCGGACGTGGTTGGTTTTTACCCCATCCAAGTCTTTGATCCCCAGGGAATAATCCTCTGCTAGAAGCATCTGGCAGCAATTATTATTCCCTTTTCTCCATTTGAGCATTTAGCAGTTACTTTAAGGGTACAGTCACAAAACCATATGTATTCTGTAGTCCGCAAAATACGAATGACGTCAGTGTGTTTTGGTTTTTTTTTTTGTTTTTTTTTCATCCACTCACTTCAGTGGGTGTGTGAACCGCATTTTGCGGCCAAGTATAGGACCTGTTCTGTGTTCAGCGGAATAGACATACGGATGTCTTCAGTGTGCTTTCTGCATCCGTATGTCTATTCCACAAAACGGCTACAACATGTAAGTCAAACAGACTTTATCTTTATTTTGCAGCAGATTTTAAAAACTGCTGGACAACCCCTTTAAGCTTGTGAGATTTACATTCTTCTTCAGAAAACATATTCACCATCATTTAGGGGTGTGTGGTTGCTTCCTAATGGCATGGAGATGGATGCCTCCTATAACTCCTCCTAATGTTCTTATTCCTATTTAAAGGGGTACTTTGGTTATATAAAGTAATCCTGTACCCTAGCTTTGGGAGCACCACTGATCATGAGAATCCGTGGAGCCCCCTGTAATGAACAGAGCGGCCGGTCAGGCATGTGTGCACACACTCCATTCATTTCTATGGGAGTTCCGGAGATGGCTGTGTACAGCACTTAGCTATCTACAGTACTCCCACAGAACTGAATAGATCGGCTGTGCGCTGTCCTGCATTTGTTTCGGGGAGCTCTACAGTGTACAGGTTTCCTGTGGAATGCCCCTTTAAATACTTGCTATGAATGTACCGTATTTTTCGCCCTATAAGACGCACCGGCCCATAAGACGCACCTGGGTTTTAGTGTAGGAAAATTAGAAAAAAATATTTTTCATCAGATCCTCTTATCAGACTGCCCATAAATTTAAGGACATCACATCAGACCCCCATATCAGCCCCCTGTGCCCCCATACCATCTCACTGTGCTCCCACCAGACCTCAGATCAGCAGAATGTGCCCCCATCAGACCTCAGATCAGCAGAATGTGCCCCCATCAGACCTCAGATCAGCAGAATGTGCCCCCATCAGACCTCAGATCAGCAGAATGTGCCCCCAACAGACCTCATATTACCATATTGTGCCCCCATCAGACCTCAGATTAGCGTTTTGTGCCCCTTCACACCTCAGATCAGCGTCTTGTGCCCCTATCAGACCTCAGATCAGCCCACCCAGCCACTTAAAGACCATACTTACCTGTTCTGCGCTGCCGCTGCCGTCCGGTCCCACGCTCCGCGCTCCTCTCTCTTCCCTGCCGGCACGCACTATGACCTGACGCTGCAGCGCTCACTTGTATTCGCCCTATAAGACGCACCGCATTTTTCCCCCTACTTTTGGGGGAAAAAAAGTGCGTCTTATAGGGCGAAAAATACGGTAATTAGATTATAGCAGAGGGATGAAGACTTGACAAAATACAGATGTGAGCATGAACTAAAACGCAGGCGTGTGAACTAGCCTCAACCGTGTTTAATCTTCTTGCATGATATGGGGTATTTTGGCATAAAAATGTAAAGCCTACAATTACTCAAAACTGAATATCCACGCACTCCAAGGAGTATAGGAAGCTGGGATCTAGGTTTCTATACCCTGCAGTGTCCTCTTATTCCTGTGCACCTTGCCCTGTCCCTGTACGCTCAGGGTTGTCATGACTAGAGCATTGTTGTCACCAGTGAATGTCTCTTACTGATTTAGACTCTGTTCACACTTTGCGTTGATGAGGTCAATCTTGTATCTTTGACGGCAAGAAAAGTGCAGTCCACGGCTATGCTTGTTGTCAAAGCAACTGTATTCCTGACCCATATATATTCAGTGGGATCAATAACCTACAGCGGCATAGCTGTCAAGACTCCATGAGTGAAGTGCAGATAGAGGACTCTTTAAGCCTACAGAGCCACCGAGTTGTAAGCCATTAAGGAGATGTTCACACCAGCTTTTGCATCCTGTTGAAAGGTGTAGCTTTTTTTTTTTTTTTTAATCTTTGGTTGCTCAGGGCCTGGGAAGAATCTCACGGCCTGGTAAACAACAGTGGCCGCTGAGTGCATTCTCCCACTCTCCCTGCACGCACCGGTAGGGCCTACTTTTTAATTCTTCCCCAAAGTCACCTTTCTGTCGATCATCTTTGGCAGGATGCCATTTTTGTGTGACTGTGTCAGTGTTTTTGGGAAAAAAAAGCAAAAGTTGCGGCTGTGTTTGATGTCCATGGCCAATGAGAGAGTCGAGTTTCCCTGACTTACCACTTGACTAATATTTAACCTCTCCTCTTTGGCTTCTTTGTCATTTCAGGGACAAGACAAGTTTCCGAAACACCAAAATTGCGTTATGAGAGAGAGAGTTGTCAGCCTCCATTTTGCTTTGTCTGAATTCATTGCACCCACTTCCGGACAGTATTCTGCTTGTGTTCTAGTGACACCCCTAACCCATTCATTGCCAGAGAGCCTAACAATGCTCCACCAGTGAAGTGGGTGAGAATGGCCTTCCTGTCACTGCACCAGTGCTCACTTTGTATATAACGTACAACCGCCACTTCATTGGGGAGCAAGAAAAGCACGAAAATGTTACGTTTCTTTAATACTCTTATTTGTGGTTTTATTTTTTTTTTTAAAGGGATAGCAGGTAAATGTCATGAGATATTTTTTTTTAACTACTGTTGACATGTAACTTGTGGCGACTCCCATGTGGATGGAGTTAAATGCTTTCATTTCCTGACCAGAAAGTCTCTGCTCCCCAGATTTGCCTTGTAATGTTTCTTCAGCACTTTGTTAGTTTCCTTTCATGTTTTACGCAAAGGATTTTGTCTGTGTATGATAATAGTAATCATCACCTTTTCAGACCCATTTCTGAGACACATCAGCTTTATGAGCATGGGTGTAGAAGGTCTAACCTTCATTTCAGCTCTGCCATTAAAATGTTGGGTCTTTCGTCCCGTGTCTGCTTTTTTTTATTCCTCTTGTGACATGACTGGTTAAACCTGACATAAGAGTCTAATACCCTGCACCCCCACAATCAGCTGCTTCCTGCAGCCTCCTGTGCCAGAACTAGCTCCTGAATGGGAGCTGAGCTCCAGTAACCTGGTAGTTGAGCTTTCTGGTCTATTCATAGTGCCAGTTCCACCGCCTGAGGCTGCAGTGAACAGCTGAGTAAGGGTTATAGGGCTGTGATGGCTAACCTCCGGCACTCCAGCTGTGGTAAAACTACAACTCCAAAGATGCCCCCTTGTTGGCTGTTCTCAGAACCTCAATAGAAATGAATAGAGCATGCTGGGAGTCATAGTTTCACAACAGCTAGAGTGCCAGAGGTTAGCCATCACTGGTATAGGGTTGTCAGGCCCCCACTGATTGGTCATTGATGACCTATCCTAAGGTTAGATATTCAACATCAGGAGCCTGGAGCAAAGCCACCACTAGAGATGTCTGGCTGCGGCTTTCTCCTGTTTCCCAGTTAAAAACACGCATGTGCTCAGCCGAACCGTCCATATGTGTATGGTGGAGTCTGAAGAGGAACATTGGTAAAGCCAAAGTAGGGAGAGATAGTTGTCTGCCGAATGGCTATTAAAGGTGGGCATCTTAACCATTCAGCAGATGTTCAACCATCAGCCTATTTCTATCTAATGTGTATGGTCACCTTTAAGACCCTTTTGTATAGGCAGATTATTGGGCCACTTATTGGGAAGTTTGTATGAACACTCGTTCCTGATAATTGCCCCATGTAAATGTGCCACTCGTCACTCAACGTTTGGGTGTTTTTTGGGTGATCCGATCTTTTATGTGCCACCAATAATTCATAATTTGGCAGCTCATCCTTATTTAATCAGAGATGTGCTGCCGGCAAACAATGAATCTGTATCAGTATGTAGGACTGCAGTAGCCATCATCTATCCCCATAAGGAGGGGATGATTTCTACATGTAAATACAGCTAAATGAGTGAGCAATGAGGGTGAATGAGCGACTTTACCCATCATTGCCTAATGCAGTGATGGGCCCTTAGGCTTCATTTAGATTGGTGCAGGTATATGATTTTTTGCATTCTGGACCTCCAACAGTTCTATAATAGGGTCCTATTCTCCAACATTTCTATGATGGGTCCTATGTTGCCATAGGTTTAGTCCAATACATTTTAATATAGAATATGGGAAATTACAGGGATGCCTGGCAGAATGAAGCTTGAGGGTTTATCACAGTTTTGTGCAGTATCTGCATCTCTTGAAACTTCTTTTCCATTCTTCTACATCCCTTTCAGCTCATCTCAAAAAACATGTAGTTCTGAAATGAAGCAAAGAAATAGACATTTTTGACATTTTATCCAGAGTTTAGAGAGCAAGTATCCCTCAACAACAATTCAGCTGTCTTACCAGCAGGAATGTCGCTGACAGAAGAAGAGCCTTGTCTTTTGGACTGATCGAACCAAAAACTGAAAAGTATAAAAGACATAAATTCAGATGATTGTAAAAACACTTGCAGAATAAGGCCTTTTTCACATTTGCGTTGTGGCTTTCTGGTTTTGAGATCCAGCAGAGGATCTCAAAACCAGAATGAAACGGACCCGTGCCATTTAATACATGCATATGCATGTGTTTTGGTGGATCCGGTTGTATTAAATCTAAACTGGCGCTATTGAATTACATTGATTTTACTGCCGGATCCGATTTGTTCCGATTCGCAGACCGGACACACAAGCGCAGCTTACAGTGGTTTTTTGTCCAGTCAAAAAAAACGCAACATGCTGGATCTCAAAACCGGTAAGCCACTATGCAAGGTGAAACAGGCCTTAGACGAAACATCTTGGAGTAATGTTTAAAGGGAACCTGTCACCTCCAAAACACCCCCTGAACTAGAGTAAGCGTTGTATAGTGTAAGTGATGCTGAATCTGAATATGTAAGTTTTATCTTCATACTCACTTGCATTCTGACGCTGTGCTCCCACAAACCTGCAGTAAAATGCACTCAGTGGACTCCGGTGCTCACTCACATAATGGAGAGGACTCAAAGAAGAGTCCACTGAGTGCATTTTACTGCAGGTTTGTGGGAGCACAGCGTCGGAATGGAAGTGAGTATGAAGATAAAACTTACATATTCGGCTTCAGCATCATTTACACTATACAACGCTTACTCTAGTTCAGGGGGTGTTTCGGAGATGACAGTTCCCTTTAAAGAGGTTGGCCCATCTCACATATTGGTGACCTATTGCTAGGAAATGCCACCAATGTCAGATACAGAAATATCTGTGCACGCTCATGTGGCTCTTTGGTACTTCCATATAAGTAAATTAAGAGAACACCACACATGCGATGTGCACTCTTCTTCATTTTGGGGGCCCCATTCTAGATATATTTGTGAGTTCCAGAGGTGGGTACCACGCCTATCTGACATTGGTGGCATATCCGGAGCTTTAGTTAACAACAAAACGATAACCAAAAAATCAAAAGATGATGTAATGGGAGCCTGTGGTGTAATAAAAGGATTCCCAGGCATATACAAGTGCATCTCAATAAATTATAATATTATCAAAAAGTAGTTTTTTTTTCAGTAATTCAGTTCAAAAAGTGAAACACATATATAGAGTCATTACAAACAGAGTGAACTTTTTCAAGTGTTTATTTATGTTAATGTTGATGATTATGGCTTACAGCCAAGGAAAACCCAAAAGTCATTATCTCAGAAAATTAGAATAATTAACCCAAAACACTTGCAAAGGCTTCCTAAGCCTTTAAAAAGGTCCCTTAGTCTGGTTTAGTATGTGACACAATCATGGGGAAGACTGCTGTCTTGACAGATGTCCAGAAGGCTGTCATTGACACACTCCACAAGGAGGGTAAGCCACAAAAGGTCATTGCTAAAGAAGCTGGCTGTTCACAGAGTGCTGTATCAAAGCATATTAATTGAAAGTTGAGTGGAAGAGGTATTTTCCAAGCAAAGAGAACCATATCGCTAGTGCCACCTTGTGGAAGACCTTATCGTTCTAATGTTGTTATGGGGTTCATTACGCAAGAGCTCTGATATCCTATTTTCTGCCATGGACGTGAGCTACAACTGTTACATTCCTTGTGTCAAGCCACTCGACCCAAAGATAACATCAGAAAAATCTTACCGGAGCTAAGGAAAAAAAGAACTGGACTGTTGCTCAATAAAGTCCTGTTTTCAGATTAAAGTATAGGCTCATGCACACAAATGCATCCATTTGCAGATGCGGACCCATTCACTTGAATGGGTCTGCGATCTGAAAGATTCAGTCCGCACCACAAAAAAAAGGTTCTATTTTCTTTTGCAGTGTGGAGGCACGACCTGAAATCCCATGGAAGCACCCCATAGTGCATCTGTGGGCTTCTGCTCCATTCCTCCCTGCCTTATTAACCCTTTTGCTACCAGCACCGTACACATGATTCCCGCTCGCACATGCAGCAGGCGTCATGGCCGGCAGGTCTCTGCTGTTTCAAACAGCAGAGATCTGCAGCTACTTACCGCAACCGGCAATAATGCGCGTGCTTCCGGGTGTCCTACAGATTCACCGTATGGCCAATCGGGGCATCTGCAGTTGATTTGAACGCGGTAAACCTCGCTGATGAGGCTTACAGCGTTCATGCTGCAATTCTAATTTTGGCCACCAGATAAGGCCAAATAAGAAATGAGCAAACGTGACATAAAATTGCATGATAGTTCAAAATGAAAAATTAAAAAAAATATATGTATAAGTTCATATATGATGCTTAAAATAATCACAAAAAATAAAAAAATATTTAAAAAAATATAAAAATTTAAATCACCCCCCTTTCCGTATAATTAAAAAATAAAAACCTAAATAACAATAAATATAAACATCATGGGTATCACCATGACCGAAAACGCCCATACTTTTAAAACATAAAAAAAAAAATTCCGATACGGCGAATTGTGTAACGGAAAAAACGGTAAAAATGGCTGATTTGCCATTTTTTCATTACTTCTCTTACCCAAAGAAATGTAATAAAATGTGATTAAAAAGTCACACACATTCCAAAATGGTATAAAAGAAAACTATGGATTGTCCTGCAAAAAATGAGCCCCTAAACATAAAAAAAATTATGGAGGCCAGAATATGACGATGTAAGAAAAAAAAATGTTTTTCAAAGTTTAAATTTATTTTTACAATATTTAAACATAACAAACCTAAACATATGGGGTATCGCATGTGTAATCGTACTGACCCAGAGAATGAAGGGCATGGGTCAGTTTTGCCGCACACAGAACGCAGTGGGAACAAACCCGTAAAACGGTGGAGGAATTGCGGTTTTTTTTCCAATTCCACCCCATTTGGAATTTTTTTACCACTTCCCACTACATTTTATGCCATAATTAATGGTGGCATTCGAAAGTACAACTTGTCCCACAAAAAATAAACCCTCATACAGCTATATGAACGAAAATATAAAAAAGTTATGGCTCCCGGAAAATAGGGTAGAAAAATGAAAACACAAAACAAAAAAAACCTCCGGTATCCAAAGGGTTAAGGATTGCGGACCCATTCAAGTGAGCACGCGGCTGGTGCCCCTATTTTGCAGACTCGCTGTTTACGGGCTGCAATACAGGCTGCACGCGTTCATGTGCATGAGCCCTAAATTTTGCATTTCATTTGGAAATCAAGGTCCCAGAGTCTGGAGGAAGAGTGGAGAGGCACTCAATCCAAGCTGCTTGAGGTCTAGTGTGAAGTTTCCAGTGATGGTTTGGGGAGCCATGTCATCTGCTAGTGTTGGTCTACTGTGTTATATCAAGTCCAAAGTCAACGTAGCCGTCTACCAGCAAATTTTAGAGCACTTCATGCTTCCCTCTGCCGACAAGCTTTAGGGCCCATTCACACGACCGTTTGAATGGGACCGCTTCTATTCCGCAATTTTGCGGAATAGATGCGGCCCCATTCATTTCAATGGGCGGCATATGATCTCGCTGAGCCAATTGTGGACAAGAATAGGCATTTTGTATGGGGTGCCATTTAAAAAACACAGTATCACTGTGCTTGACTGGCCAGCAAACTCGCCTGACCTTAACCCCATAGAGAATGTATATGGTATTGTCAAGAGGAAGATGAGAGACACCAGACCCAACAATGCAGACGAGCTGAAGGCTGCTATCAAAGCAACCTGGGCTTCCATAACTCCTCTGCAGTTCCACAGGCTGATCGCCTCCATGCCACGCCGCATTGATGCAGAAATTCATGTAAAAGGAGCCCCAACCAAATATTGACTGCATTTACTGTACTTACTTTTCAGTAGGCCAATATTTCTGTATTAATATTTTTTTTTAATTGGTCTATATAATTAATTTTCTGAGATGCTAACTTTTGGGTTTTCATTAGCTGTAAGTCATAATCATCAACACTAAAAGAAATAAACACCTGAAATGGATCACTCTGTGTGTAATGAATCTATAGAATATATGAGTTTCACTTTGCATTGAATTATTGAAATAAATTCACTTTTCTATGATACTCTAATTTATTGCCATGTACCTGTAGCTCCACTTTTGGCTCTTACTTACAAATACTGATGCAAAATGCTGAGCATTGAAGCATTGTTTGACCCCCAGGTCAGTAAATTTACTTACTGTCAAGACCAAAGAAGTCATGATCCATGTTATAACCTTCATTAAATCCTGGCCACCTCTTCCATATGATAGCAATCTTCTGACCATCCACTGATGTCACCTGCATTCAGAATTAAACATTGGGCATGCCTCACACTTATGTCACTGTTTTATGAGTCTACCCCTAATACATTACAGTATATTAGGTGGTCACAGAAGGCACAAGCGTGCGACTACAGGCGTTCCTATGACTCTGTCCTAGGAACTGTAGGGACTCTGAGCAGTGCCACGTATACAGCCTTGCCTTATGGAGATCGTCTAACGTAATGTTCTCACCTGTGGTAAACTTATGTGGCAGGCTGTTCCGGCAGAGATGATGCCGGCTGCTGTAGACTTTAATGGAATCCGGTTGCTTTCCGGCATGGTTTTCGGCTGGTCAAAAACTGTTGCATGCAACATTCTTTGTCTGGCAGAAACCCCATTATAGTCAATGGGGTCTGGTTGTGAATGGCAGTATCCGGCTTGGCCAGATCCAGTAAACTCCTGCAGGCCTTTCTGTGCCGGATAGGTTTACCGCAGATGTGAACATAGCCTAAGAGTAATGCTTCTAGGTGAGAATATATTTGTAATACTGAATGAGCTGAAACATGTTACCGTCTTTGCATTTATGTCAGATTTTGTATGAAATATAATAAATATGTAACACCAGAGGTTATAGTCCTATTAGCTTCTATGGGTGCTGTGTTACTGCTCTGTGCAGGCTATGAGAGGTATACAGCCATGTGCCTGAGGCCTAATTCACACAATACTGGTGATACAGATCATAGTTCCCTACCTAAATGCAGCTTAAAAGGGGGTGTGAAAGAATGGGGGGTTTATGGCAACCCTCCCCCCTAGTTGGCTGGAACTGTAAAGGAAAGATGACTTACCTGCTTCCCGGCACTAGCTCCCCGGTCCTCCTCCAGGCCTACGATGCTCCGCTGGGCTCCCTCATGTCAAAATCCGGTTTGACAATGCCGCAGCCAATCACTCGCCGTGGAGGTGACCAGCTTATGTCATGACAAATTGTCACATGATGCAAGAGGATCTGGTCTCTACCATAGCCAGTGATTGGCTGTGGTGATGTCAAACTGGATGTTGGCGTTGAGGGAGCCCAGCGGAGTATCAAAGGCCTGGAAGAGAAGGAGCAGGAGCCAGTGCCAGAAAGCAGGGGAAGTAATCTTTCCTTTACAGGTCCAGCCAAGTGGACCTTTAAGCAGATGCCATTTCTTAAAAACTCAGCTAATTCTACAGAATCAATCATACCTGGAATTCCTGGTCAGAGTGACAGCGTGCCGCACTCCAGGGACCTTGGATGTCCATTGTTCTTTTTCCATCCGAGTCATGCACTGAGAGACTTGGGCTAAACAAGCTCCATCTAAAGCAGAAAATAGGAGACAACTCTGGACACAGCACAAAGTAAGACCTTATTCACACAACCATGTCTAATCTTCCATCTGCAAAAAATCACTGGGGGACATTTATCAAAACTGGTACAAAGGAAAACTGGCTTAGGTCCTCATACCTCATACCACCAATCAGATTCCACCTTTCATTTTTCAGAGCTCTTTTGGGAAAGGTGGAATCTGATTGGTGGCTATGGGGACCTAAACCAGTTTTCCATTGTACCAGTTTTGATAAATCTCCAACACGGAGTTTCTAGGATCAGGTATGGAGATCTGATCAGCGTGAATATCCCCATCAATTCCACCACTTTGTGAAATGCAAAGTGAAAGAGGACCTGAAACCTCTCCTGACATGTCTAAGTAACTACTTCTATTTTCCCATGTAATAAGAATGCTGGAGCATCTATTCATACGACTATGTAGTGCCATTCCCCTATTATTCCTGCTGGACAATATGAATAAATTGCTAGCAGTTTGCAATGAAGGTCCAGATGGGTGTTACCAGTTTGGTAACACCCAGCTGGACCTTTATTGTAAACTGCTAGTAATGCATTCATAAACTTGTAGAAGTAATAGTGAATGAATGGTGCAACACAGAGTCATAGGAATATATGCTCTTCTTATCACACTGGGGGTGACATCTCAGGAGAGGTTACAGGTCCTCTTAGGCCTTGTTCACACATCAGTTATTTGATCAGTTATTTCCATCAGTTATTGTGAGCCAAAACCAGGAGTGGAGGCTACACAGTGATAAAGTATAATGATAAGATCTGCACCTGTTCTGTGTTTTTGACCGCTCCTGGTTTTGGCTCACAATAACTGATGGAAATAACTGATCAAATAACGGAGGTGTGAACAAGGCCTTAGTGTCACCTATATTTCACCCCTATAAGGTGCTGTTGTCCACTCAAACATAGTTTAAAGTATACATATATCTGTATTACTGATTACAGAAAAATTAAGTTTGTATAATATGCAAATGAGGCACAACGTGACCACAGGGCGGTTCCAATCTTTCAAAGGTCCCAAATCTGCCTCTTCTCCCGCTCTCAGTATCCTCCCAATCCGCCCCCCACCTTGCATTCCCAACACTATCCCCTCCGCCTACAACGTCATTTCTGCATGCTATGTGATCTTAATGCAGTGTCCAAATCCTGCACAGGAGCAGACTACGGGCATCAGCTATGGGCATCAGCCTTACTGTATATACTGCACATGTGCTATGAATGTCATTCCACTATTGTTGATCATATAATGACAACAAGGCAGTCAGGATGTGTACATAGCGGAGAAGTGATGTTGCAGGCAGAGGTGGAGGGCATTGGTGATGTCGTAGGCTGAGGCAACAGCGTTGGGAGTGTAAGGGGGGGCAGGGGAATGGGAGGTACTGAAAGCGGGAGAAAAGCAGCTTGGACTCCCAGATTCGGAACGCCCAACTGGGCACTATATGCCTCATTTGCATATCGTACAAACTTTATTTTCTTGCAATCAGAAATGCAGATAAAGGTACCAACGGTATGCTTTAAATAGGCTTGAGCGAATTCAACTTCGGATCATAGATCTGAAACTGATGTGTTCAAATACTTTGATTTTAATGTTGCATCATTATACTATTAAAATGTATTGGCTCTGTGGAGCCGAAGTTATTCTCGCCCAAAGTCGCGCAAGACTTCAGTTAATTCCTACTGTATGCATATCTGCGCAAATAGCAGTCCGAACTGGGCTCTGGTACCGAGTTTAGCTTTAAACATCGTTTGAGTGCACAATAGCACTAAGCACTTTAGCATTACTTAGGCTACTTTCACACTAGCGTTAGAGTTTTCCGGTATTGAGTTCCGTCATAGGGGCTGAATACCGGAAAAAACGCTTCAGTTTTGTCCCCATTCATTATCAATGGGGACAAAACTTAACTGAACAGAACGGAGTGCTTCAAAATGCATTCCGTTCCGTTTAGTTGCGTCCCCAGACTGGAGAGCAAACCGCAGCATGTTGTATTTTGCTTTCCATCCTGGGGATCCGAAGCAAGACGGATCCGTCATGACCCACAATGCAAGTCAATGGGGACGGATCCGTCTGGCACAATAGAAAACGGATCCGTCCCCCATTGACTTTCAATGGAGTTAATGACTGATCCGTCCTGGCAATGTTAAAGATAATACAACCGGATCCGTTCATAACGGATGCAGATGGTTGTATTATCAGAAATGGAAGCGTTATTGCTAAACTCTGCCGGATCCAGCAATAACCATAGTGTGAAAGTAACCTTATACAAGCAAAATATAGTTCACAGATCCATTTAAAGCAACCTGTAGTACCGAGTAATACTAAATACTGACCTCTGCTGGACAAAGCCTAGGAGAGCATTTGATGAGGAGAATACTCTGATGACCATAAGGCAGCAGAACAAGCAGCACACATCCACCCGGTAGGGTCTACACAATCGTAGTACTTCTTCTCTGTTCTGGTCACAGAGACGCAGGCAGCAGGAGCGGGCAGGGCCACACAGCTGGTAGCACAAGCAACTAGACTCTACAATAAAGAACACTCATTACTGATTATCTAGTGGTTTAAAAATACCTCTGATTACCTGATTCATGCAGTCACCTAAATCATCGTTTGCCAGCAGCAGATTGCTGCTGGCAAACAATGATTCTTTATGGGGACAACCTATGGCATTAGAGATCGCTCCTCCCCATGTAAAAGCACCAGTCTCTTCCACTGACAAGCAGGCGTTTGCTGGGAAGGAACGTCGGCAAAATTAGCCTGTGTAGAGGGGCCTTTAAACATTTAAAAAAATTTGTTGTGAAGCATGTACACCTTTTTTTATACAGAATAAGTCAGAATTCTAGCACTTTTAGTTTACTGTCCCCATTATCTCCATACTTTTGTGTGCATCTGCCTGGTTATATACAGTGGTGCTTAAAAGTTTGTGAAACCTTCATACTTTTTACTTAATTTGACCTAAAACTAGATCAGATTTAATAGTAGATAAAGAATAAAACAAATCAACCAACTATAGCGCTATGTATAGGTAAACATCAGACAGTGATTCAAAGCGCTGAATATAATGAGGCTCACCAGAAAAATAACTGTACACGCTCCTAATAAATACCGCAAAAAATGACTACATAGAAAAACTATATAGAAAAACTGAGCCAATAGGTACTATAAAAATATAAAGTCTTTATTAAATCACATAATATAAAAATATGATAATCCAATATTACATCTGTGAGTAGTAAAAGTATATGAACCTTTAGGATTAGCAGATAATTTGTGGTGAACATAGAGTCAGCCTGTTTTATTTAAGAAGTAGGAATCTACCAAAGTCTGATCTTCTCAACACTTGAAGTGTACCATGGCACAAAAAAAGATTTCTGAGATGAAGAGATGTTGATGCTTATCAGGCTACAAAAGGTTATAAAACCATCTCTAAAGAGTTTGGACTCCAACCGATTCACAATCAGACAGATTGTGTACAAATGGAGGAAATTCAAAACCATTATTATACTACCCAGGATTGACTGACCAACAAAGGTCACACCAGGAGCAAGGCGTGTAATAGTCTGTGAAGTCACAAAGGCATCCAAGGTAATCTATTACCAACTAAAGTCGTTTCTCACATTAGCTTATGTTAATGTTCTTGAGTCCATCATCAGGTGGACACTGAACAATGTTGTGCAGGGCAGGATAACAATTTCTCTCCAAAAAGAACATTGCTGCAGTTTACTAAAGATCATCTGGACAAGCCAGAGTGCTATTGGAACAATGGGCCAGTTTTACTAATGTGCCTGAGCCAAAAATCTGTCTAAAAAGTAGTGCAACTTGGCACAATTTGGTGCATCTAGTGTTTCTGCACCTTTTTTTCGACACGTTCGACAAGGGGGTGGAGGTTAACAGAAAATGGCTTCACAGGAAAGAGGCCGGCCAAAAGATGCACCATTTTGTGCCACAATTCTTGCATAAAAATATGTCTCACACTAAGCCAACCAATAGTTGGTATTGAGTCAGAGAAAAGTCTCAAAGCCTACGACATCTTTAGAACTATTAAATCTGGGCCAGTGCTTTAGGACGGATGAGATCAAATTAGAACTTTTTGGTTTAAATGAGAAGCATTATGTTTGAAGCAGGGAAACACTGAATTCTACCATAAAAGCCTCATACCATCTGGTAGTATGATCTGGGCCTGTTTTGCTACATCTGTTTTGCTGCTGCCATAGGAATGAATGAAGGACAGCCATGCATTCATGTTGGCCCTCCTTTATTTTGCTTCATTCCGTTCTAAAGATGGCGATGGCGAACTCCCGCGCCTGCGCATTGCGATAAGCAATCTGCGCACGCGCGTTGAGAGCCGGCGGCCGCCCGAGTCCCGGCTTCATCAATGCGCATGCGCGGATTGCTTATCGCAATGCGCAGGCGCAGGAGTTCGCTATCGTACAGGGCCGGGAGACGAAAGAGATGGCTGCCCGGCCCTGTCAATCAACGCAAGGGAGGAGGGGTAAGGGGCGTTATTACGGCCGCTCCTAGGTGCAGGGTTCACGCCTACTGCACCTAGGGGGCCTAATTAGCATATTATAAAAACGCTATTTTAACAAAAACTACCATACAGTTTTCTATAAAAGAAGGCTTTCTGTCATCAGGTGTCATTTGTGATTTGCAAATGACACTCGGTTTTGTAGGCTAAATTCTGATGACAGAAACCCTTTAAAGAAGAATAAATCAAACATTTTGGAATGGCCAAGTCAAAGTCTTGACCTTAATCCAACAAAGATGTTGTGGAAGGACCTGTAGCTGAAAATGTAGCATGACATAAAGCATGGTGTTACCAATCCCCTTATAATTAACCAGTGCCCCAAGTGTTTCCAAAGTCTGTAAGGGCTGTATTTCCCAGAGTTACTTTTTGAAATAGTTATATCTAAGAAATTACCTTAATGATTGAGAAAGGAGAACAAGTCAAGGGTTTATATATTATCTGTAGTTACTGGTCAAGATATGGGCATTTCTTTTTGAAACACAGTCTGAAAGAGCATCTGTTAGCATGATGAACCCACCAGTAAACTGCCTGCTAGGGTTCATTATGCTTAGTGCAATTATCCCTTTATTATAGCAATCTGATATGATGTGGACAAAAATGACTTTATTTTTATCCCAATTAGGAGCCTGAGCACCAAAGGGTGGGCCTAACTCCTCGGAGCACTGCTTCACCTCTGTTTTTCAGCCCTAGTCACTCCTAGTTTCTCCCACTGATTGACCTAGCCCTAAAATATCTTGCACATGCGCTGGTCAGATTTCAATAGGTGCATGCACAGTAGATTTAATTCAGCTGTCCCCACTCCTGAGATCTGAACTGCACCAGTTGAATTAATGTTGGCCCATGCATGGTCCTCCTGTCAATCAGTGGGAAAGAAGTGGATAGGGCGGAAAGATGAAGGGGAATTGGTGCTCCAAGGAGCAAGGCCCGCCCCTGAGTGCTCCAGACACCGCATTGGCATAAAAATAAAACTAGTATTTTCTCCACTATGACAGATTAGATTGCTACAACACAGGTGATATTGAACTCAACATGATCACATTTTTTTCATGCTGACAGATGCCCCTGAAATTTAAGATGAATGTAAAAAACTGCATGAACAAATGGAAAATCAGAAAAGTCTAGCTGTTGGTCACCAATGTGGAACATCAGACAATAATGTATTACATATAGCTGTATCATTTACCATGTTTAGCCACCTTACTTGGACTTACAATACTTTTTTACATTACTTACTGTACATACATATTGTATTATGCTACTTGTTGTATGGACAAGATTAATCACTATATTACCTTATAGTCTCGCAAAATACCTAGAAGAGCTACAACTCTAAACACGATCTTGGTGGCATAAAAACATGAATTTGAAGCGCACCCAGAGATATAGTTCTCTAGATTGCTGTGTTGTTATAATAACATGGTTACCTTCAATAGCCACAAGTAATTGCTTTGCTGTACGACTGGAAATAATATATAATCTCTTTGAGTGGCAGCCCAATCCTGAAACAGAAAGCAATGATTACATCCATGCGTGTAATAAAATCCATATAACAAAATAGACTCTAATCATAATGTATATGAAATTGTGTTCTTGTGTAATGAATGTAGAATGCATTAAGTCATCCGCTGTATGAATATTCAGAACAAACATTGAGCACCCAATGTGAATTACGATGTGCACCCATTATCATCACTGTTGTGTATAATTTAGGTTTATGTAGTTTTTAAGGGACACATAATTATCTATTTGTGCATACATTATGTAGAGCAGTCTCACTTTTTATTGCTTTATTGTACAAATTGTTGCTTTCAGTGAACGCTTTTATAGCGGCAGGATTTTTACCAATAGTCTTAATGAAGGTTGCCATTTTGTACAAAGGCCACATAGACTGGTGCATATGGGAGCGGAAGTAAAGTTGGCTCGCTTTCAGTTTCTAGAGTTCTTTGGTTTGCTGTATTCGTATGTGTCTCGCTTAGTTAACTTTTAAAATGCCTGTAATGATTTCCTTCACTGGGGACTACCCTAAGGTCGTTATCTAAGTGCCCCCCATGGTCTTTATTCTTTAACTGCAGGGGAACCACCAGGCTGCTATCTGTTTAGTAGCCTACTGACCAAGGGACAAGCTAAGGTCAAGGCAGAGTTAGTGCAAACCAAAGTCAATTTGAGGGTCAGTATGGAGATCAGGTAGAGGTCAGGTCAAGCAGTGAGAGTCAGGTCAAATCCAGAGACAAGCAGAAGTCGGTACACAGGAGAGCAAACAAGACAAATAGTGGACCTTTGCAGGGAACTAGACAACTAGAACCTATTGCTCAGGCACCCTCCCACAGGGCAAGGTGCCTTAAATAACCCAGGGGCCAGACATCCATAGGTTGGGGACGATCAAGTTGTGCCCTGGTGCTGCAAGAGGGGAATGGAGCACACATGCTCTATAAGCAGAGAGTAAGTCCAGGCAAATAACATGCCGCAGCCTACATGGAGTAGAAGAAGTAGTACATACCCAGAAGCCATACTTGCCGGGAAGGAGGTTGAGCCCAGCAGGCACGGACTGCCAGGTTACCAATAGGAGTAGGAAGGTGAGTGTTGCGATGGCTACCTGGAAGAGAGGCAGTGACAGGCGCGGAGCACTGTGATAGCAGTTGTGTATATTTTCTATTCAGGTCTGTAGGACCCTATAGAGCAAAGGTCAGCAACCTTCGGCACTCCACCTTTGGTGAAACTACCACTCTTAGCATGCACAGTAGCTCGGCACAGAGACGTGATGAGAAAGATGTTATCTGCTAGTATAATATTAGATTACAAAAAGATGTCCACAGAAAGCATTGCACTTATCTGTGCAATGCTCTAATTGAGTTACTCACCCCCGCCTTCCCTCTCTTGCCGCAGTGAATGGTCTGACTGAGAAAGTCAAGTCAGGCTGTCTACTGTGCTAAAAGTCCAAACAGGTAGAATGCATGGAGTGACTTAAAAAAATTATATCCAGAAAAAACCATCCACCTTTTTTTTTCTTTTTTCTTTTTACTTTTTTTTGTAAAAAAAAAAGGCAAAAATGATTACATTTAGGCTGTTAAATAAAATTGATGGTAGTGTGCCTTTAAGGGCTCGTTCACACGGCCGTTGTGTGGTCGTGGCCATATTGCGGTCCGCATACGGCGGTTCCACAATACACGGGCACCGGCCGTGTGAACTCTGCATCACGGAGATGCGGTGCGGTGCCGAACGGAGACACGGATCGGAACCCCACGGAAGCACTACGGAGTGCTTCCGTGGTGTTTCTGTCCGTGCCTCTGCACCGCAAAAACATAGAACATGTTCTATGTTTTTGCCGTGCGGACAGTCGGATGCGGATCGCGGATCCCATTGAAGTGAATGGGTCCGTGTTCCACATGCGGAAGGACCACAGTAGGTGCCCGTGCACTGCGGACTGCAATTTGCGGTCCGCAGCACGGGCATGGCCACACAACGGGCGTGTGAACGAGCCCTAAGTGTCAGTACAAATACAAGCACTCTCTTGTGGAATACTTATGTCATTGTTTATGAGTCTTGTATGTGTCTCCCAGGGACTCCGCAAGGATCATATAAAGAAATCAAATTAAATGAGAATATGTTATTAAATGTTTCCTACATTATTGGGAAACTGGGAGCAGTAAGAATTTTCTTTCGAGTTTAGAAAAATGCACTTACTTTTAATGATCAGTAGGTGGCACTACATTACCACTTGACTACATTCAGAGAACATAGCATATTACATATACACTATCCTTTTTCTTATTTATAGCTATTTGTAATTGAATTTCTAATTATTCAGCACTGTGTATAAACTCCATGAGAAATGCCCCAAATAAACCTCCCTACCAACAACTTTTTTTTACAACTGCAATTTTCTTTGGTGTGACAACGGAGGATATGTACAGAAATGTCAGATATTATGTGCCACTATAGTCCTGAAAATAATCATTATGCCCAATAAAAGAAAATCAGTGTCATGAACTTGTAGCAAAACAAAAATTAAATTCCCATATTTCCTATAGTTATAAATCATACATTCATATTCACAGTGCGGTATTTAGCACCATTGCCTGGCAGGTCTGGGGTCCTGTTTTTGAATCAGACCAAGGACATCTGCATGAAGTCTGTATGTCCTCCCAATGTCTGCATGAGTTTCCTTCCGGTCTTCTTTCACACTCCAAAAACCAATTGGTAGGTTAATTGGTTTTCCATGAAACTTGCCCTATTATATATGTGTTTCAGGTTGGTAAATTAGATAGTGTTTCAGGTTGGTAAATTAGATAGTGAGCCCCTTTGAGTACAGGTACAGATGTAATGACAATCTCTATACAATGATGCAGATAATCAACATGAATAAATAATAAATATAATTTAATTCCTGGCTAGGGTAGAGTGACTTCTAGGCCAGGGCTGCCATCTCAGTGGTATAGATTGTGCAGCTGTCAGGGTTCTGGCAGATACAGTAAGTACCAAAGAAGGGTTCACACCCACCTGTCAAATACCGATCTACTGCCTGCCAGTCACTGTAAATAAACTCTCTTTTCTGTCAAGTGAAACTGCATTTGCTGTGCACTGGCCTGCAGGAGAAGCATGAGGTGGAGAGGATATGAGTGCTGGCTGCAGCAGTGAGGGTGATTGTAGTCCTCATGGTGGCTAATCCCTGCTCCAGCGTACGTCTTGGCTGTGCAGGCAGTGAATGGAAGGGCACATCTTTTGTTGCCCTCAGAGCAAACCCTTGTTTTACGGTTCTTGCCTGGTAATGGTCAGGGTGCCCTTGATAGTACATGGTTGGCAGGATGCAAGACAAGAGGACCGGTGCAGGGGCTGGCGTTATGGGGAGGAACAGGGCAATTGCCCAGGGCATCATCCCCAAAGTGACCTCCTTCTAGTGGCCTTCCACAGGGCCAAATGGGTCGGCAGTTTACAGCGAGGCACAGGAGTTTGGTTTTCGTCCTCACCGTTCAGCCTCATAGGCCGCAGCCAACTAGGTCTGAAGCCTATAAGAATAGTAGAATGGTGCAGGAGGTCACAATGACATCTTGTCATCTTGCAGCCCGAGACCCGGCACAGGAAGTCACACTGATGTTATTGTGAGTGTCTGCACCAGGAAACGACTACTCTTCCAGCTTGTGGCCTGCATCACAGATGGTGGCAAGGATCTGGAGTTTTTTTTTTACTACTATACCTTGGCATTACTGGGGGCACTAGGGGGCAAGGGGAGGAGGAGCATTATATGTACTGACACTACGGGGGAGGGGGGGCATTATATTCTAGCACTACATGGGGCATTATATACTGACACTAGAGGGGACAGAGGAACATTACATACTGGCATTATGGGGGAGCATTATATATATGTATACTGGCAGTACAGGGGACGCTACAGGGGCAAAATTATTTACTGGCACCCTGGGGGAGTATTATATACTGGTACTACAGGGAGGATGTACTGGCACTATGTCAGGCATGGGAGTTCAGACAACAATACACCTGTGCAGGGACTAGACTAGCTTATTGCTCAGGCACATTCCCATAGGAGAAGGCACCCAAAATAATGCAGGGACCACAGGCACTGGCTGAAGGAGTATTAGGTGCTGCGTATGCTGGCACTTTAAGAACTTGGGGAGCTTGAGTGCCCTACAGGACAGAGTATAGCAGGCAGAAGTTAGAGAGGCCTACAGCAGGGTGCAGGGAGACTTTTGGCTATGCCCACTGGAGGAGAGAGGTATTGTTGGCACAGACTGCTGCTCTGTAACTCCAACTACTTTACATTGCACCCCTACTTGGTTATATATGATATCATAACTTCACCAAGATGTCAGTTCATTGTGCTGTATGCAAATCGACTGAAGTCAAAGGGAAAGGGGTCTTGATCCTCTAAGTCAAGTTTGCCGTAGCCCAATCCCATCTCTTTATGGATGTCTCTGTACTAGATGATGGCACCTGCACAGGATCTCAAGAGCTCAGAGACATCTGTCAAGAGTTAAGAGGGGTGATTTTAAATGGTTGATCTGCATGCAGCATCATTAAAGGGTTTCTGTCACCAAGTTTTTCCCTATTTAACAGGATGACATTCCAATGTTACCTGATTCTAAATCTGCTGTTTATTTTATTCACAGTGTCCCCGTTTTTCTGTAATTTAACCTTTTATCATATGCTAATTAGCCTCCTAGGAGCAGGGGGGGGCGTTGCCCCTGCTCCTAGAGGCAACGTTTGCCCACCTCAATCCACTCCCTTTTCTTCCTGAGTGACAGGGCCAGGCCAGCGTTCATCTCCTCAGGCTGGCCCTGTCTGCCGTCTCACACCTGTGCCGTCCCATGCAGGCACAGTGAGGGAACCGAGAGCCGGGGAGCTTCCCTCACTCACTGCGCCTGCGCCGAATAATGAGCGGGACGGCACAGGCGCAAGACGGCAGACAGGGCCAGCCTGAGGAGACGAACGCTGGCCTGGCCCTGTCACTCAATAAGAAAAGGGCGTGGATTGAGGTGGGCAAACTGAGCCTCTAGGAGCAGGGGCAACGCCCTCCCCTGCTCCTAGGAGGCTAATTAGCACATGATAAAAGGTTAAATTACACAAAAATGGGGACACTGTGAATAAAATAAATAGCAGACTGTGACATTGGCACATTGAGAATGTCATCCTGTTTAATAGGGACAAACTTGGTGACAGAAACCCTTTAAGGACATGATTACCAGAACTGTGAGGTACTTTTAGTGGTTGACGGGCCATTAGGGTGGTGACAGGTTCCCTTTAACTACAAGAAGCTAAACTACTATTTAGAAGACAATCAAGCCATACATTGTATAGGTAGATTTATCCAGATCACATTGACATAATTTTATACAAGCCTGCTGCATTAAAATGTTACAAAGGAATATTGAAGCTAAGCTGCTATACTACTACGCCCTGACATCTGATACCTTTTCATACTTATGACTGTCACCTCCAGGAACATTCTTGGCCAACAGACATGCTCGCAGCACCTGTGATGTATTATTAATGAGTCATAACCCTTTGAATGTATCATAGCTGGTGTGTGTTTTAATAAAGACGCCTTTCCTAAATCTGAAATCTGAGCTTCGAGGTTACCAGAAGACAGGTGCAGGGAACTGTGAATATGATCGGACAAAAATTGTGCAATATATGACATGAACCAGTTCATTGTACATTTATGTAGTCATTGAGGTTGAAACACTATACTGTACGTGTCCATCAAGTTGAAATGAACGCCTACAAAATAGCCCTGATTCTTAATATAACCAGTACAGTTAACCATGGATAAACCTCCACAATATTATATACTAATTATATACCGTCCTTAAGGAGTTTGTCTGGGATGAAAGGAAAACACTGGTCAATAAATGAGAAATCTGCTCCGTCTTTGTTACCGTAGTGCTTCAGTGGTGTTCATTGTCCATGTGACTGCTGCAGCCAATCGCTGAACAATGAATGGCACATGACCACTGCAAACCCAGCCCATCAGGGGTTTGAGTGCTAGGGTCTGGAGTGGCAGCACAGGTCCGGAAGGATATTTTCAAGTGAAGTATGTTTTTTTTTTTCCATTCATTTGATACAGTCTCCTGCTCCCTTAGAAATTTTACAAAATCTCGGAAACCTCCTTTAACATACATCTGTTCGAACTAAGTTGAGGCTAGGATGGGAAAGATTTAGCAAATGGGCATGATGTGCCAACTAACAAAAATATCAAGGTGCTTATAGATCTTCATTGTACAGTTTTCAAACCCACCCACCATTTAGATCCAACAGGGATGACATCAGTTTTAGATTATGTGATTACTGGGGTTTCCTAGAGACAGCATTATTAAGAGACAAAGAGGGGTATTGCTGATACCCTACCCAGGGTGCAAAATAACAAAACCAAAGATCTCATTTGTCCACTAGTGGATCTGCTTGCTAGTATTTAGAAAGGTCCTTATGGTCATTATGTATATATGTTTAGTATACTGTAAGGAATTAATTTATCAACTCTTTTGCACCAGTTTTTTGGAATAAAAAAAGTTACAAATCTTAATAGGTATCAGTTTTGAAAAGTTTTGTGAACGGTGGACTGGTTTATGGATGGATGGGGGTTTTAACAAATTTCAGGCAGATTTATAAATTCTAAATCCAAAAAATGGTGCAAATTTTTGCTCATAGCAGATTTCAGTTTATGACTTCACAAGGTGCCCAATTTATTATGAAGAGTGCATCATGTGATAAATTTGGTACCATGTACTCCAACAAACTTTATTAAGACTGATGTCACCAATCTTCATAGATGTAGGCCTAATGCCTTATTCACACAGTCAGTGTTCGGTCATAGATTTCTATCAGTAATTTTGTTCCAAAACCTGGTGCAGCTCTAAACACAGAACAGGAGAAGATTTTTCCCTTATACGTACCTCATGTTTGTGGAGGCTCCAATCCTGGTTTTGGCTCACAATCACTGATGGAAATCACTGACCAAAACACTGACGTGTGAATGAGGCATAAGTGTTGTTTAAGATATACAGTATAACAGCAACTGGTATTTGTATCACACAACATATTGTATTTTTTTCAACAGACAATGAAATGATGAATATGACTGCACTTCCAACGAAAATTATTATTCATGTAGTAACATGGATTCCAAATGTATACTCACTCTAGAGGCTGACCAGTATATTAGCGCTAGTTTTAGCATGCCTTTTAAAGGAGGTCTGCCCTGTACACAGGAACATTTTGGTGAGCTTTTCTCCTCAAAATATCCTCTTTTATCAGGGAATGCCTATTGCTAACAACATATATCAGATATACTCTGCATATACCAAATATCTGAAATGGGATAACCCCTTTGAAGGGGTTGTCCAGCAGGAGATCAGCAGTGCAGTAACCAGCTATACTACATAATGGATGGATCTGTAGAGTTCTGGTGCGGAAGCTACCTCTGATCTGATAATTAGAGGTGTTGCGGGGTGTGGGACCACCCTATATTGATGGCTTGCTTTGAGGATAGGTTGTTAATAGTAAAATCCTAGACAACACTCTAAGGGCTCATGCACACGACCGGTGCCGGCCCGTGCCCGTATTGCGGCACGCAATATACGGGCACCGGCCGTGTGCAGCCCGCATCACGGATCGCGGACCCATCCACTTCAATGGGTCTGCAATCCGGGAGATGCGGAGCGGAGGCATGGATTGGAACACCACGGAAGCACTACGGTGTGCTTCCGTGGTGTTTCTGGCCGTGCCTCCGCACCGCGAAAAGTAGCACATGCACTAACTTTTTGCGGTGCGGACCGTCGGATGCGGATCGCGGACCCCATTCAAATGAATGGGTCCGCGATCCGAATCCGGCGGCCCCGTGTCAGTGCCCGTGCATTGTGGACCGCAAATTACGGTCCAAAGCATGGCCACTGACTGTTCGTGTGCATGAGCCCTAAGGCTCAGCATTGAAATTATACTCTTCTTTTTAGAGTGTTACATTGTACACTGTACAGTACCTCTTCTAAATTTCTTTTACTTTAAATGAATTGATTTTCATTATTATAAAGGCCAAATTTTCTTATGAACCACTCTCAGAATAGGTCATCAATATTTGATCAGTGGGGGCTTGGTGCCTGGCACCCCCACTAATCAGCTGTTTTGTGCAACTGCAGTGTTGGAAATAATACCGTGTATGGAGCTGGAAGCAGACAGCTCTTCACACTGTGTAGTGACTGTGCTGGGTTACTGCAGCTCAATTCCCATTCCCGACACCAGAAACTACACTGTGTATGGAGTCATCAGCTTCCTCTCTATACACTGTGCCTGAAACAGCTGACTGTCAGCTGATATTGATAACCTATCCTGAGAATAGGTCATCAATATATGTAGCCTGGAGAACCCCTTTAAACTTATGAAATTATGATCACTTCATAAACCACTGCTTGGCTTATATCCATTAAATTTGTGCAGGAAAAATGTTAACAAGAACAATTTTAAATATACAGTATATTCAGTGACCCAGTGAATCACTGTAAAAGGATAATTGTTTGCAAATAGTTAAATGCTGTGATTTAATGCCAAAAGCACATATCTTTCTACACAGTATGTATTCCAAATGGTTGTGTATGGACAAAAACAGTTAACACTGGCAGTCTTGGTTCGGTTGCCGTGGAGACTGGGTGGTCTGGCCTTCTTTGGTTAGTTAGAGAGTTTTAGTTGAGCAGAGCTAGATACAAGACCTACATGTGAAAGCTCCTGCCAATTAGGCCCAAAGAGAAACCTCATCCAGGAAACACCATCCCTGAGACTGAACAGCTGCCAGAGAACATTCATACGTCATTCACCATCTTCATTCACACGTCTGTGTGTGTTTTGCGGTCCACAAATTGCGGATCCGCAAAACACAGACACCGGCCATGTGCGTTCCGCATTTTGCGGACCGCACATAGCCGGCTCTATAATAGAAATGCCTGTTCTTGTCCGTGGCTGCAGACAAGAATAGGACATGTTCTATTTTTTGAGGGGCCGTGGACCAGAAATGCGGATGCGGAAATGAATGGGTCCGCACCTTGCGGAACGGATGCGGACCCATTATGCGGACGTGTGAATGAAGCCTAAGGGTACATTCACATGAACCTATGAATGGGTCCACATCCGTTCCGCAATTTTGGGTAACGGATGCAGACCCATTCATTTCAATGGGGCCGCAAAAGATACGGACAGCACACCGTGTGCTGCCCCCATCCGTTGTTCCGTTCTGCTGCCCCACAAAAAATATACAGCAAGTCCTATTCTTGACCACAATCGCGTTTCACAAGAATAGGCATTTCTATAATGGGCCGTCCGTTCAGTTTTGCAAGTGTGTTTCGAGTGAGACTTAGGGATGACTATTACTACCATCATTGCTACCAACTATATACAACTGTGCCTTTTGCTGCTGTTTGACCTACTACTCCTATTATCTATTCAGTAAAGACAGACTTTATTGCAGCCAAACATGCCTGGTCATTGACTTCATTAACATTTTTCTGGACCTGCACCTACCCTCACCTTGCAACCTGCAAAACATACACCATCAAGGGAACCCCAACTATCACCAGGTGAGAGTTCCCAGAAGGCCCAGGGTGTGCCCCAAGGGACGAAAGGGTGTGCCCGCCATTCACTGTTTCATGCCCCCAGAGAGCACCGGAGTGAGTACAGCTACTGTGAACCACTAATACTGCTAGTTGTGCCACTACTCCCATCATCCTAACAGCCCCCCTCCCCCGCTGGTAGCTATATATATATATATATATATATATATATATATATATATATAGTGGTTTTTGCTTTATTTGAACTTCTGTAGCTTCTGCAAGTAATTTTCTTTGGAAAGGAAAAAGTATAAGTAGTACACCTTCAAAGGGACCACAGGTAAAATACTGGGATAACCACATGTGACGCTTGGGGTTTGACTCAGTACAAGTGATCTATAAGAAGTATTCTGGAAAACACCTTACCTTGCGGTTTGACTTTGGATGTTATACAGAATTGCTGGGCACTTGCTAAGATCTGTAGCTCTGAAGAAACAGATTCATCTAATTCTTCCACTACTGTAAGAGTTCTTTGAATCCTCATCTCCCTGTCTGTGGGTCTTCTTTGAGAAGATGAAGCAGACCCAGAGTTGATGCCTTTTCTTGAAGATCTTACACTCTTTGGATCTGACTTTTCAGTTTCTTTTGTTCCATGTTGTAGACCATTTTCTTTAATTCTGTATGAATGTCTGTAGTTATCTTTTTGATTAGAAGGTTGTCTTTGCGAAACTTCCATACATCTCCTGCACATCTTTTCCTTAGGGACCTTAGTATTATGCTCAATGTGTTTCTCTCTCTGGAGGTATCCAAAGGGTGAGGGCTGGGAACGTACAACTGACATGTCAAAACGTTGCTATACTGAGTAAGGTGGCAGTTATATGTTCCTGCTAGTCTGACTGTAGCATCAATCCTTCTGAGATTTTAAGAGGAGTTATCTCCTTTATTTATCTCAGTCCCCATTGCCTATTGGTGTTTCCATCTCAACCAACCGGATGTTGTTTAATGCTCTGCAGGAGGCTGTCCGGCCTGTCATCCAAGGAGATGGGTTACCATGAAAAGAGAAAGCCAACTAAATTCTTGCTTGGATTAGGGCAAGAAAAGAGGCTGTAGACATTCTTTATTCAGGACAACTGTCAATCAGTTTCCCAGGTCAAGATCTGCACATATTCCTAGTTCACAATTCTGTAGCCTCATGTCACCCTAGCAGACATCTTCTGTTCTCCTTGTGAAATAAATCCAGAGCAGTAAAAAGTACACAAGGTTTGAGGGAGCTTCACTAATGGGTTTTACATACAAACAATGCAAATTAATGACTTCCCTGTGCATCCTATAGGTATCATTGCTCATGTCTCAGCCACACCAATGAAATGCAGTTATGTTTGTTTAAGAATCTCAAAACAAGAATCAGGATCAGAGGGACTTATTGTGGTTTCCACATTACATCAGTTAGCTTGTTAGAGTGGAGCCTATGCTGTGGGATGAAGCACAATGCTCTTATTGAGTACATTGCGGGAGCTGTTCTGGGAAATGAGGCAGTTGTTGGCTGCCCTCTACTCTAAACTCCACACACAGACAAGAGAAAGAGAATTCATTGCCGTGTTTACTTTGGATCAAATACCAAGAAAGATTCTTTTTACCATCTGACAGCATGACACATCCACATGGGCCGCATGTTTATTCAAAGACCAGTGTCTTTTGCAATAGGACTGGAGAATTGAATTTCTGCTTACTGAAGCTTGTACTGCCAATTTCATCAGTGATGCCAGCCAGGATCCAGAATATAGAACAGATCTTTTTGGAGCCCTCATAAAGCCCAGGTATGGATGCTCATTTCCAGTTTAAAGGGGTTATCCAATAATTAATGGAAATCATACATAATCTAGTACATGACAACCTCTTTCTAACAAAGCTAGAACTAGCACTGGACCTCACGTGGATCCATATATCTCCCTATTAATTGCTCCAATTGTTCTGAATTTATTTAGAGCTGGCAGCTTAGAGGTCGTGTCCTTTCTCAGATAGTATGTTCTGTCTGCTGCAGTTAGTGGCAGTTGAAGGATGGAACTGAGCATGTGCTTTCATCTCAGTGAGCAGGACAAAGAAATTAGAAAAAAGGGCAAACAGCAGGTGGTGCTATACAGATATATTTCAGTGAATAACTCACTAGTTATCCCAAATTTTTAATTATATGCTATTACAAAAGTATCCCGATCCAGGTGCTGGATTGAAAACTGTAGAATATTATTTGTGAAAAAACTACTTTAAGGCTTAACATACCACCAAAACCATGAGTATGTATATATATATATATATATATATATATATATATATATATATTATAGTAATAGTTGTCTGGAAGCTCTAGGTTTCAGTGCTCAATTTTTATCATCCTCAGTGATGTTATCACCCACCATTGTGACGTCTCCGCCCTGGTAAACTATTGGGAGCCCACCAGTCCCTGTCTCATACCACTGACGTTATCAGCATTGATATAATCAAGGTAGTGTCATCAGCTCTGTGCCTATTGCTCACATGTCATTACTCTCAATGGAACCTTAAAGAGAACACACCATCCAGCTTAGGCCATTCTTGTGCCCTGGTGCTGATGCTGAGACTGTTTGGTATGGCACCCAATTTATTGGACTGCTACTCTCAACCATTCTAGGACAGTAGATGGGAAAATTCACAATTTGTCACTGACATTACCCAAATAAAAGAAATCATCATGTGCACTGGTGTCAAGCAAGTGACCATATCTTTGACATTCCTCTCCCAATGACATCACTAAGGCAGTCAGAATGGTACCTGGGACAACACACCAGTTTTCAAGACCTAAATGGGAACTATCATGACTCCTGTATGGGCCAACCTTGGGTGACAGCTGTAGGCCTTGGCACTTAATTTATGACACAGGTATGAAGTCTTACCAGACCAGTTATCTACATCTTTTCACATCAAAAATTCAGGAGATGTCACTGACATTGCCTATTATGACTTCGTTATCCCTGTGTTATCATCACATGCACTGGTACCTTTAAGTGGACCCATCAGCTCATGTGCCTGATAACCCACTCTCATGATGCCATCTGCTTGTAACATCCTTAGCCACTATGGAGTCTCCAGCATAAGCCAATCCTGGGTATCGCCTCTGCAACTGTCTGGCAGCTGTTCAATTACTAGAGCTGGTGCCCTTTATGATGTGACCATGCACCATACTCCCACCTTTAACATCGACATGCATTTTGAGGCCTTAAAAGAAACATTGCCAAACATTTTTTTCTTCCAGTTAAAACCAGATAGCAACACTTCTCTTTTTTTCTAATCTCTTTTTATTTTCTGACTACAGATTTTTTTAAATTCTATTTCCTGATTATGATTATGGGGGATGCCATCTTGCCTGCGCTGTTTTTAACAGCACTTACAAAGCATTTAAAAAATTGCTTTACGGCAGCCCTATGGTCCATAGACACAATGGTCAGGCGGGGAGCTCATTGACTTCTATGGGAGAGTTTTCTAGGCATGCTCTGTGACCTCTGCAGAGGTCATTGTACACGGAAAGAATAAATTATTGTGAACAGTGAATCTTGTCTTATCTGTCATCCTAATCCTGCTTGTAATGATATCACCTCTGTGTATATCATTATGCAGGTAACTACAGTAAAGTGATCTGTACAGACCAAAAAGTGGCGCCTATTATTAGGCTTAGTGGCCAGTGTGAAGACTGCAGGATTTTATGGTTTTTCTTTAATTATAGATATTGACATGGAAAATTAAAAATAAAATCACCAAAAATTCCCTTCCTCATAATGTAATTTTCAGGGATTGAAAGATATATGTGAACCCTCCATGTGACTACTTGGACATCAGGGTGCAATGTATCTAAGATGATGGCTGTAGACAGGCCCCTCAGAGCTCAGTCCATTCTCACAATTCTCACCATGCTCAGTGTATACATAATTAAATGTCCCATCAATCTTCAATTACAGGCAATGATCCGACACCCAAAACATTGATGACCTTTCCTGCTATGTCTGATGTAGTAGAGTGTTGTCAGCAGCAGCTCACTATGCTGTAGAACAGAAATATTGAGCTCTGTTAGCTCCTATAAATACACAGTTGTTACCTATACACAATTATATAGAGAACTCCTCAGTCTAACAAACACCAGCACATTATCCCACTATATATTTACCCTCCTTGCTCCAGGGGCCATTGAACTGGGTCCCAAATCTGTCAAAAATCAGGACTTGGCGCACAGAATGTTCTGACACTTGATGGACCCTTGCATCAGGCCTCACTGCAGCACATCTTCTCCTCCTCTCCTCCCCTTACTGCAGCACATCCTCTCCTCCCTTCTCTGCAGCACATCCTCCTCCTCTCTCTGCAGCACATCCTCCCCTCCCCTTTCTGCAGCACATCCTCTCCTCCCTTCTCTGCAGCACATCCTCTCCTCCTCTCTCTGCAGCACATCCTCTTCTCCCCTCTCTGCAGCACACCTCCCCTTTCTGCAGCACATCCTCTCCTCCTCTCACTACATCACATCCTCTCCTCCTCTCACTGCAGCACATCCTCTCCTCCCCTCACTGCAGAACATTATCTCCTCCCCTCACTACAGCACATTCTCTCCTCCTCTCACTGCAGCACATCCTCTCCTCCCCTCACTGCAGCACATCCTCTCCTCCCCTCACTGCAGAACATTCTCTCCTCCCCTCACTGCAGCACATCCTCTCCTCCCCTCACTGCAGCACATCCTCTCCTCCTCTCACTGCAGCACATCCTCTCCTCCTCTCACTGCAGCACATCCTCTCCTCCCCTCACTGCAGCACATCCTCTCCTCCTCTCACTGCAGCACATCCTCTCCTCCTCTCACTACAGCATATCTTCTCCTCCCCTCTCTGCAGCACATCCTCCCCTTTCTGCAGCACATCCTCTCCTCCCTTCTCTGCAGCACATCCTCTCCTCCTCTCTCTGCAGCACATCCTCCCCTCCCCTTTCTGCAGCACATCCTCTCCTCCTTCTCTGCAGCACATCCTCTCCTCCTCTCTCTGCAGCACATCCTCTTCTCCCCTCTCTGCAGCACACCCTCCCCTTTCTGCAGCACATCCTCTCCTCCTCTCACTACAGCACATCCTCTCCTCCTCTCACTGCAGCACATCCTCTCCTCCCCTCACTGCAGAACATTATCTCCTCCCCTCACTGCAGAACATTCTCTCCTCCCCTCACTGCCAGCACATCCTCTCCTCCCCTCACTGCAGCACATCCTCTCCTCCTCTCACTGCAGCACATCCTCTCCTCCTCTCACTGCAGCACATCCTCTCCTCCCCTCACTGCAGCACATCCTCTCCTCCTCTCACTGCAGCACATCCTCTCCTCCTCTCACTACAGCATATCTTCTCCTCCCCTCTCTGCAGCACATCCTCCCCTTTCTGCAGCACATCCTCTCCTCCTCTCTCTGCAGCACATCCTCTTCTCCCCTCTCTGCAGCACATCCTCCCCTTTCTGCAGCACATCCTCTCCTCCCCTCTCTGCAGCACATCCTCCCATTTCTGCAGCACATCCTCTCCTCCTCTCTCTGCAGCACATCCTCTTCTCCCCTCTCTGCAGCACATCCTCCCCTTTCTGCAGCACATCCTCTCCTCCCCTCTCTGCAGCACATCCTCCCATTTCTGCAGCACATCCTCTCCTCCCCTCACTGTAGAACATCCTCTACTCCCCTCACTGCAGCACATCCTCTCCTCCCATCTCTGCAGCACATCCTCTCCTCCCCTCTCTGCAGCACATCCTCTCCTCTCCTCACTACAGCACATCCTCTCCTCCCCTCTCTGCAGCACATCTTCTCCCGCTCCACAGCAGCACATTTCCCCAAACCCTCAGCACTTTCACCAGCATATGCAAACGCTTCTCGTACATTAATTCTCCTTGCATTCTCCACTGTCCGTGCTCACAGCACAGATCTCCTTCTCAGCAACTGCACATTCTGTAACCATTCCCCCTCGGCCCATCCTCCACACCACCACCTACTACAGGAGTAGCCCATGAGCTCTTTTGTTCCTAACCTCGTCAGCAGCCAATCAGAGTGATTTATTCAGGTCACTGTGACCTTACCCTCTTACTTTTGGCCAGTTTGACATGGAATCAGAGAGTTGTCACTGCCTGCCAACCATAACTTGCAGAGCAAAATATGGGTCAGTCTATCCTGTGTTGTGAGTGTATTTAGTTAAAAATCAAGAGGCTCAGGGTATAGCAGGGTCCGAGTACCAATGATAATTCAGTCTTGACGCCAGATAATGGACAGTTACAGATATGGTACACCAGCCATAGTATTTATTAAAGTATACAATGATACAGACAATGTGGGAATTAAGCGATGAGACCTTTAATAGCTGACAAAGCACAGCATACAAAGTACATTACAGAAATCCTGAAACACGGTATCTGTTCTCATCCTAAAAGTTATTCTGTCCTTATAGCATGATGGCATATGCCTTTACTTTATGAACAGTGGGGGGTCTGGGACCCTTACTAATCCTGGTAAGTAAAGGGGCAGAAGTGCTAAACCAAGTCCAGGCCCTTTAACAATACACAACCAGTTTTTCAGATTTTTTTTTAAAATGATGTAAGACATATTTGATACAAGTAAATAAAATAACAATCCACTCGAGTGTAAATTATAAGTTCTATCCAGCAGCATCGGATACTGAAAATCCTGTACCTGTAAACTGCTCATAAATGGATAGTTCTATACCATAGTCATTGGTAGTAACACATAGGAGACATGTGTTCCCTCTCTGTTACCATTTGTCTACATATTTAGTGCATGTATATGACTTTATAAGATAAATAGCAATTCAAGTAAAAAGAATGGGGCACATTTATATAAACTAGTGCAAAATATGGATATGGGGTTTGGCCTTAACACCAACAAGTTCACAGTTTCAATCTTCTAAGGCTCTGTCCACATCTGCGGCTTCTGTTTTTGATAGGAGCTTTGATGCTGTGCTGGATCCACCATGCAATAGATCCAGGGGTGTAGCTATAGGGGGTGCAGAGGTGGCAGTCGCTACTGGGTCCTACTGGGAGACTGAGGGGGCCCAAACACCCTTGTGCCACATAAGAAGACACTGGTATTATAGAACGTGCATGCTGGTCACGTTACACCTCTGGCTGGAGGGAAGAGGTTAGGTCAAGAATTTGGCATTGGGGGGATGCCATTTCAATTTTTGCCTCAGGCAGAAGGAAGGCAATGTCCATGATCCTGGCCACAAAGCACTGAAGGAAGCGAGGCCTAAGCTGAACTTTTGCACCAGGGCCCATGAGCCTTTACCTACGCCCCTGAACAGATCCCCAACATCACTGACAGACCCCAGTGACTTGCTGTCAGTGTGAAAGGAAAGAATATCCTTCCTATCAAATGTGGCTTAACTGCAAACATGGGCTCCAGCCAAAGTGTGAACAGAGCCCAACATGCACAAGAAATATGGTTGCTATTGGCAACTTTGCAAAGTCTTCTACACACTATTTGCCATTATATCATTCATTAGCAAGGACAAGAAATCCAGTCTATTCCACTTTTGTGAGGACGTCATTAAAAGGAATCTGTCACCATGTTCATGCTGCCCTATCTGTAAGCACTGTGTGAGCCAGGAGTCCTCTCAATGATGTACTCATGCTCTGGTGTCCTCCATATTTATGGGCAGCCGGCTTCCCCGCCCAACCTTTGTTGGTTGACAGCTTTCTTTCTGTGCACTGTAATAGGGAGAAATCTGTTAATCAGTGACGGGAGGGCAGGGGGAGCCGGGACTCCTGACTCACATAGTGCTCAGCTCATGCTACACCTGATTAATTGTGAGTTTATGAAATCTATTATCAGGGTATTTATCACTACTGTATGCTGTCCTCAGACAGGACAGGATAAACCTGGTGACAGGTTCACTTTAATGTAAAACCAGCCACTGCAATTCAGGTTTATTGCAGTGGCTGGTTTTACATTAAAGTGAACCTGTCACCAGGTTTATACTGCAAATATCCAAGATGGTCAGTCCTCTTTCTCCAACAATAGACACCCAATGGGTATCTAAAACTAATGACTGCCAGTGTCCAGCTCCATAGTAGGCAAAGGAATGTTTTATATCCAGAGAATTGAAGGGGTGGTAACTTGTCACTGGATAACAAACTGTATTAACACACAAAAAACACAATAAACTAAACACAACACACATTTCTCTTCCCAATGTCATCAACATAGCACATCACACATTTGTGACATATGACAGGTGCATGAAATGAAATCCTCATGCTTACCATCTTCATGCTAGCCCTCAAAACAAAATGCATGATAAAATTCATGATGTAGAAAAACCGTACATCATATTCAAAAGAACACGGTCCTACCATTCACAAACTCAACAAAAAGGTGTCATAGAACATGATTTGTCCATGCATTTCCAACCATCAATTTTCCATTCAAAATGGACCATAAACCCACGGAACATACATCAATTCAAAAGCTACTTTCAGATGTTTCACATTATTACTGTAACTATATAGACCATCAAATCCAGATAAAACTTTTTTTAACTCTAGACTTAAGTCTAGACTATCCTCTTCGAGTACGAGCAGATGTATAGTGCCTGTGACATATGAAGTACACACATCCAAGGCATCTCATAACCGTATCTATCAATAGGTCTAAAAGATCACAGTCTCTACTGAGTACAAAATTGCTCGTCCAGGAGGTAGACTCATATCAAGGCTCGTGAGCAGATATCACCCAATGATGCAGTAATATTTTCAGGTAGAACCTTGAGACTGTGGCAGATAGAGTTTGGGGTCTCCAGGGAAGGGCTGTGCCGGTGCTTGATTGTAGTGACCAGCCAAGAAGGTTCCGATGGACCCAAAGATGAACAGTGAGAACATGATCAAGAAACAGACTCTATCTATTACACGACCAATTAAAATCCACTCTTCGTTCGCCTAGAAGCATTAAACACAATCTGTTATCACATGTGTGCCGCCAGCTCTGCATGCTTGCATCAATATCTCGGCAGGTGTCAGTGTAATATAGAGAAGGTGAAATAGTAGCAGCACTTTTTTATGATCCAAGCAAAATTACAAGACCCCTATTAAAAGCTGTTAGACGTTTCCATCTATACTTTTTTGGACGCAAAATAAAGCTGGGACATGGTTTTTATACACATACTCTGGAAGTACTGTTGGTTTTTAATCTTCTCTACCACCTGTAATCAGTCACTAAATCAAAAGTAATTTTAGAGGCTGTTTACATCTTGTTGTCTCTGTTTGTTGCGTATACCACTTGATGTAATTGGCAAATGTAGTGCAAACATGCATACTTTCTTTGTTAAGTGTAGCATGCCATGGAATTTTGTACTGCAAAAACGAACACATACCTGAGGTATCCTTGCAGCCGTTGGTCACTGACAATCAACGGTAACCTGATGCACACACTCACACCTTATTGTACTTGCACTCGGACTTTTTAGTACTGAGCTGAATTTAAGACCCCAATGGCCAAAAGCTGCTGCTGACAGTCTTCAGTGTTTGGGAGTATGTGTCCCACACCCCCACACACTATTATCTTGATCCCACCTTGCTGCCACCAATATGTGATGAACTGCTCCCCGCAGCTCCGCCCCTTTTCACTATCACCAGCGAAACCAAGTCTATCAGCCTAGTAGTACTGCCACCAGCACTCATTTGAAATAATTCCGGTCTGTTAACAGATTATATCGGGTCAGGAGCCAACCCGGGTAGCATATAACAATATTACCGAGAACACGGACGTGATTCGTGGATCGAGATAACAGAACAAGTCAAGATTAAATTGTATATTTAATCACCTTAAGGGCTCACTAAACAAAAAACACTATACACACAATGAATGATATGTACAATGGACCGATTACAGTTACAAGGATAGTAGGGGATACAAGCAGGATAAACAGATTGTAGAGTCAGTTGCCATTAGATGTTAGGCTTTGCTGTAGTCACGTGAAAGGCGGTGATGTCAGCGGGTTCCTTGGGTCTATTCCAACACCGTACAGGCGGTGACCTTTCTTTAGAACAAGTAGCTGGCCTCTGCTTAAGCCAGCATTATTATACCTATGTCATCCCCGCCCCATCTGCTCCTTCCAGCTGGGCCAGGAAAATCTCCAAAACCTGTTATGGTCCATAACATCCCACTGATAGGTCCGATTATGACGGCACCTGCGCCTGTCGGTCCCCCTCATGCCAGGGCATGTTATGAGACCAAACGCAGCTAAGCTACTGGGTTTCTTCTAGAAGTTACACGTATCTCCCCAACCGTGGATCCTAAAAACGTAGAAGTTCCAGAGCCACCTCCCGCTCGTCTTCGGGGCTGTGGAACTGTCCCCGGATTGGCTCGGTCGCGGTGTAATTTCATAAATCCTTACGAAATTGCGGCGCCAGCCCGGCTGCAGAAATCCCTTTGAACTCGCTGAGTTATAGATTCTCAGCAGGCCTCCTTGTCTGGCTCCACTTGGGCCAGGAAGGTGCGAGGTTCCTCATTACACAACTCTGGGAACAGAGCCCCCATGCTGAGCTACTCAGGGTGGCCATAGGTGATGTGGCTGTGACGCACAAGGGGTTTGCAGGGAATCATAAGTTATATTCCTCACACCTCCCCCGTTTAGAAGACTCTAGGGGGTAGCAGTTTCATGTGTTCCCCTGCACGCCCGTCCGCAACCTCTCCTTGCCGTGATCACTCTCCTGCAAAAGAATGAGCAACCCTAATAGTGTCTTGTGTTTTTATATATGGACCATAATTGTGATGTCATGGAAGGCCAGGATATCATTGAATGCTGTGATGTCATGTGCTCATTTGCACATGCAGCTGACAACTTTCTGTATTTTAAACCCCTATAATTGTCTCCCAGACTGAACACACCCATTAGATGCTGTGAACACAATGTAAAAAAGCCCAAGATCAGTTATTAGCTACTATATGGCATCTGTAGTAAATTGAACATACAGTGCGCCTCATATCTATCAAACTATCTCATAAACTAAAATAGTGTACATAACTTTTTTTAGCTTTTTAATTACAAGGCCCAAACTCTACACCTAAAGCCAAGCCCTAAACCAAAGCTGAATGCAGCCAAACAGTAAAATCTAACCCCAATACATTTTACTATACACTACTATCCAACTGGACCACCAGAGGATCCTTTGGTAGGTCCAAACTCCGATACCATTGAGGAGGAAAAAAAAACATTTGGAGCTGCATTTGGAGCCAATAACTTACCTATTTATTTGAACCACATCCTATTAAACTTTATAAATTATATGGGGGTGGGCCCAAGAACCCCCAGTCCAACCTTGATTGTTGCTTATACAATGCATAAAAGGGGGTTCTTCATATTTAGTAGATATGTGTGAATTGAGGCCTCAAGAACACGTACTTGATCAGGACATTTTGAAGACTTACACTTTTAAACTCATTCTTTTCTCTGGTGGCCCTTGTGATGTGGTTACAAGCTTCCACTATGTCTCGGATCTCTGGAGCAGCTTGGCTCAGACTGTGAATGAGGTCTGGTACAGTTCCATTTCTTATTCCTTTGCCTTAAATTAAAAGAACAAAGGGGGTCATTTATCAAACAGAAATGCACCTAAATCAGCTCGGAAGCAGTCAGTGCATGGCTTTATTACGATCGGTCTCTAAAAAGCCGGTCTTAACAAATGTGCCCCAAAATGTGTATATTCATATATGTTATTCTTTGTTTCACATTCATACTATGTATCTGAATTCAGCGAGAGAAAGAAACGTACCGATTTTTTCTAACACGACCTTCATAAGCCCATCTCTCTGCTTCTGCTTCTCAAACATAAGTTCACTCCGTGGCTTCCTCATCATGTATTCATCAGCCTTTGTTATCAGCCCAAGTGAACTGCTGCGACGTGTGAGCGGAGCAGGTTCAGGGGCCATATCACTTTGGCGGAGGTGCATTTTAAGAAGCCGTGGTAGTTTTTTCAAGAAGAGCTGAGCAAACAAAATTAATTGAAGTTATAAAATGTGATCATACTTACCAGGCAAGTTCAAGGACTACGCAAAGGTGCATCCTGTAAATTTTAGATGTCAACATTTTTAATAAAACATTGGTATCTATTATAAAAAAAATCCAATGTGCCTCTCACTATTTGATAGCTTGCAAAACCGACTATGCTTTTCAAGAAATCTTAACATTAAAAGTTAAGCTCCTAATAGACAACAGGTTCCCTGACTATGAGCTGATTCATTGGGCGTCCCTCTGCCAGGATCCCATTCAACCATTTGTTATTGTCAAGGAATTATGGTCAAAGGTCAGGGAGCTTTGGCATAGGGGTAGAGGGGGATCAGTAAGATGAGTGTGACTGCTTTTATTATTTTACACCATGCAGAGCCTTTTTTTAAATCGCCAAAGAACTTTAAAGGGCATCTGTCGGCGGATTTCTACCTATGAAACTGGCTGATCTGTTACATGTGCGCTTGGCAGCTGAGGACATCTGTGTTTGTCCCATGTTCATATGTGCCCGCATTGCTGAGAAAAATGATGTTTTAAGATATGCAAATATTCCTATAGAAGCAATGTTACTGTTACTCCTAGAGGCTCAGAAATGTCTGCAACTGCCGCGCTCTGCAACAGCCAGCTTTACAGGTACAAACCTGCTGACAAATGCCCTTTCAGACTGAATTCAGAGTTCACATTTTGTATCCCACTTAACTCCCCAATATTGTTTTTAATAACCTGAAGTTTCAGTGTATGAAATGTTATGTACCCTGAATTAGTGCAGACAGAAAACGCTACATTTTTAAAATTTTCCCAGTGGTCCAATGCTTATACTAAATTACTTTTTACTATAGCTGTTTTTTTATCAGTAAGTTTAGGATATGGCTACTTGGCGATTTGGGGGGCACCAAGTATCACATTGTAGAGGGCTGTCATAAGAATGAATGGCGTCATAAACTATGACTCATAGTGCAATGTTTGTTGTGACGGCTACACTGCTGGCTACTTGGGCACAACACAGGTGCAGGACATGTGTCGCACCTAAAATCGCAGTGTAGCCATACCCTACAGGTTCTTGCATATGATCGTTGTATGGGTCCACATCAGATCTAAATTTTTTGTGGATTGCACACAGACCCATTCATTTCTATGGATCCTTAAGAAATGCAGACATCCATGTGCTGTCCGCATCCATGTGGTTGTTCTGCAAATTATAGAACACTTCCTATTCTTGTCTGTTTTGTGGACAAGAATAGGGAGTTCCATTATGAAAATGCGGCATGCATATGGCTGGTATCCGTATTTTGCGGATCCATGGTTTGTGGACTGCAAAATACATACGGTCATGTGCTTGAGGCCTAGTTCCAGAGCTCACACAATAACATGCAGCCAGTAATGCAACAAATGCCTCCTCATACCTCTCTTACACCGCTGGACATGCTGTGAGTATTTGGAGTGCGGAGAGAAACGTTTAAAACAACAACCGCATTAACGACGATAGTGATTGTGACCACTATAAGAAATGTTAAATACCTAGAAAAGGGAAAAAATACAGTTACTAAGCAGTATTTATCGTCACACAGAAAAACCATAATGTAGTGTTCCACTGTGGAGCACACCAGATTATTATATACTTATATTTATAAGCAGTATCTGTGCTCTAGCTATTATATATTTGATAGACAATTATTTATGGAATGGTTATATGCCACTTGATGCTACTACTTAATGTAAAGATCTTTATTTATTATTAGTGTTGAGCGAACTTCTGTTTAAAGTTCTGCGTCCAAGGCTCGGGTTATCTAAGAATTCTGTTATGGATTCCGCTACCACAGACCATAATTCCTCCTGTCCTGTTGTATGTGATTTGATGCTTTTTAATATCTTTTAATGGAATATGAATTAAACAATACTGTGCGGTTATGTGTATAGGCGTTATATATTTAGAGTGATATTATAGTTTATTATAGTATCCAAGAAGTGGTGGAATATACAGTAGCTCTCTTTCTCTAGACACAGGAGAGGGACAGAGGAGCTGCATACAGAGACTTAGACTACTATCACACGTCAAAGAAATCCAGCAGAGAAAAGCCTACTGAAGTTCTCCAGATCCACTATAGCCAGATAGTCCCGCATGCCCGCCGGACCCCATTCACCATAAATGGGGTGTGGTGGGGATCTGGCTGATCCCCGGCATATCACCCAGAATTCAGCCAGACAAAAATTGCTGCTTGCACCGTTGTGTGTCTTGCCAAATCCTGGCATATATGCCGGAGAGTGGCCGGATCCCCGCTGCATCCGATTATAGTTAGTGGGGTCAAGTGGGTACATGGCACTATTCGGCTATGACATATCCAGAGAACTCTGACAGGCTATTCTCTGCCGGAACAGCCTTCCAGATTTCTTTGATGCATGTGTGCAACTAACCTTATTTAGATGTACAGTGTTCAAGTTCTGCCTTATATAGGTATCCAGCAGTATAATAGAACTAATAATAACGATAATGAGATGACTCTGCTCATCCTAAGCCAGTCTATACACCAAAGCTGACAAGCAACTTCAACGTACTGTACAACATATACATTCAGTAAATGAGAAGAGTGAAGACAACCTCCACATTTGCTATAATGTTTACCTTTTTCTTTTCTACTGAAGCCACTTTATATCCACAGGTACTGGCAAGTTTATATTAGCCTTCTTTCACTGTATGTGCAAACTTATTGGCAGCAATTTTTCTCATCATTCAGAATATAAATATGATCTGTTGACTGATCTGTCATAAACCGTAGTGTCACACTTAAAGGGGGTTATTCTACAGGATATACCATAATGTTCAAAAGATTGGTGTCTCACACCTGGAACTCTCATCCTCAGGAAAAGAGCAGCCCCTTGACCCCTAGAAGTCAAGGGAACTGGTGGTGGTTGTTTACAGCAGAAGACCAGTTGGGGAAGTGGCCAAACAAGTGCACGATCTCTCCATTGAAGCAATGGAGGAGGGTCGGGTCCGAAACTGAGACAACTACCTATCAGACAGAACACACCATAAATGTCTCAAGGCCAATTTACATATGCAGATGGGCACATGCAACCTAGCTATTTAGTTAGGACAGGATTTTGCTTTACTCATTTAGATTTTAAAATTGTACCATAAGATTGAATATGATCATTTTGCCTGTTTATTCACTAGTCATTGTTACATGTTTAAATGCCCTAAGGACAGAAGGAGAAATACTGTATATAAGACACCAGTGGAAAGGTGGGTATTGGGCATCATATACCATATAAAAGGATCAATATTGTCCAAGTGCAACTATAAAAGTAAATTATTCCTACAATAGACCTACAGCGCATGCCATAGGATGCACTTACTTTACTATGAGTGGCACAGCTGTGGACGTTTCTGGAATTTTTTTGGCTATTAGGAAGAGAAATACAGTTTGTGCCAGCAGGATGTTGATGGATACTGTACATTTCTGACCTCCCGCTTTAAGAAAGAAAAAAAAAGTCACAAAGTGGTAGATAATACAGCTCCTTCTTTCTATGATTCTTTCTCTTCTACTGAGCAGCTTACCCCTTTTATTAGTTAAAGAGGAACTGTCACCTCTCCTGATATGTTTGTCTTAGTAACCACTTGCATTCCCCATGTAATAACAATACTATAGCATCTATTCTTATGACTCTTGCCAGCAGTTTGCAGTAAAGGTACTGCTGCCAGGGTCAGACTGCGCAGTGACACATGCCCATCTGGTAACAGCCATCTATACCTTTACTGCAAGCTGCTTACAATTCATTCATAACTTCTAGTAGAAATAACAGAGGAATGGCACAACATAGAGCCATAAGAATAAATGCTTCAGAATTATTACATGGGGAATGCAAGTAGTTACTAAGACAGATATTTCAGGAGAGGTGGCAGGTCCTTTTAAACGTTGCCATTCTAGAGTTTGCTCAGTATAATAAAAAGTGCTTGTTATATTACACAAAAGCTGAGTGCTACCTTTTGCAGGGAGAAAATAAACCAGGACACTAACGAATGAAATGAGAACACAGGGGACAATGATGTTGATAATGTAGAAGAGAGGCTTCCTCTGAATGATGAGATAGAAGACGATCGCCTGGTGATTGATGTCATCTGGAGTATACCGATGGTCTATGACCTTCTTGGCGGGCTTGTGTTTTATTGCCCATTCACCATTTTCTAAAAGAAAAAATTTAAAGAAAATTTATACAAGAAACACTATATTAACATGGAGAATTGATCAGTTCCTGCAAACCTGTTTTCATAATTTAAAAAAAAAAATCAAGATTGCATGGCCATTTTTGTACAAGTAATTCGGTGGAATCATCACATAATTTTGCAGACTGACATGCTTGTTTTAATAGCTTTGTGCATTCCCCACAATTCTGCAGCATCTATTCTTATGGCTCTATGTTCTGCCATTCCTTTATTATTTCTACTAGAAGCTGTGAATGAATTGCTATTAGCCTCCAGTAAGGGTACAGAGTTGGAGGTGTGTACCTGCACAGTCTGAAAATGGAAGCACAGATTTGATAGATTGAGTATTTGCAGGTACACATGGCAGCACTGATTGGATAGAGACAGACTGTGCAGGAACACACCCCCAACTGGTCACCTCTCCTCTGTACCCTTACTGTAGACTGCTAGTAATTCATTCATAACTTCTAGTAGAAATAAAGGAATGGTACAACATACAGCCATAAGAATAAATGCTCCAGAATTGTTATTACATGGGGAATGCATGAAGATATTAAAACAGGCATGCCAGGAGTGGTGAAAGGTCCTCTTTAACTGTTAGACATTCCATGTTGGATATTTTTCCTGGCACAAACGATTGAAGGAAAAAAAGCTCACCAGACATGTAAGATTGCTGATACACATCCTACCCAACCACGCATCAGTTCCTATAGAAGATACTATTTATCTCAAGAAGGAGGTCTTGAGTATTCTGGAGAGTATTTTCGACATTGCTTTGTACCTGTGAATGCTTCTGGGTCTATTTCAATCCATTCTATTGTCTCCCCCTCTTTCTCTGTCAGTAGCAATTCAATCTCATTGGCGCTGTATGTCTGGGACCTAGGTAAAGAGTAAAGTATTATGGGATACAATGACATCCAGTACAGACCAAAAGTTTGGACACACCTTCTCATTCAAAGGGTTTTCTGTATTTTCATGACTATGAAAATTGTAGATTCACACTGAAGGCATCAAAACTATGAATTAACACATGTGGAATTATATACTTAACAAAAAAGTGTGAAACAACTGAAAATATGTCTTATATTCTAGGTTCTTCAAAGTAGCCACCTTTTGCTTTCATTACTGCTTTGCACACTCTTGGCATTCTCTTGATGAGCTTCAAGAGATAGTCACCTGAAATGGTATTCCAACAGTCTTGAAGGAGTTCCCAGAGATGCTTAGCACTTGTTGGCCCTTTTGCCTTCACTCTGCGGTCCAGCTCACCCCAAACCATCTCGATTGGGTTCAGGTCTGGTGACTGTGGAGGCCAGGTCATCTGGCGTAGCGCCCCATCACTCTCCTTCTTGGTCAAATAGCCCTTACACAGCCAAGAGGTGTGTTTGGGGTCATTGTCCTGTTGATAAATAAATGATGGTCCAACTAAACGCAAACCGGATGGAATAGCATGCCGCTGCAAGATGCTGTGGTAGCCATGCTGGTTCAGTATGCCTTCAATTTTGAATAAATCCCCAACAGTGTCACCAGCAAAGCACCCCCACACCATCACACCTCCTCCTCCATGCTTCACGGTGGGAACCAGGCATGTAGAGTCCATCCGTTCACCTTTTCTGCGTCGCACAAAGACACGGTGGTTGGAACCAAAGATCTCAAATTTGGACTCAACAGACCAAAGGGCAGATTTCCACTGGTCTAATGTCCATTCCTTGTGTTCTTTAGCCCAAACAAGTTTATTCTGCTTGCTGCAGTCCTTAGCAGTGGTTTCCTAGCAGCTATTTTACCATGAAGGCCTGCTGCACACAGTCTCCTCTTAACAGTTGTTGTAGAGATGTGTCTGCTGCTAGAACTCTGTGTGGCATTGACCTGGTCTCTAATCTGAGCTGCTGTTAACCTGCGATTTCTGAGGTTGGTGACTCGGATGAACTTATCCTCCGCTGCAGAGGTGACTCTTGGTCTTCCTTTCCTGGGGCGGTCCTCATGTGAGCCAGTTTCTTTGTAGCGCTTGATGGTTTTTGCGACTGCACTTGGGGACACTTTCAAAGTTTTCCCAATTTTTCGGACTGACTGACCTTCATTTCTGAAAGTGATGATGGCCACTCGTTTTTCTTTACTTAGCTGCTTTTTTCTTGCCATAATACAAATTCTAACAGTCTAGTCAGTAGGACTATCAGCTGTGTATTCATCTGACTTCTGCCCAACACAACTCATGGTCCCAACCCCATTTATAAGGCAAGAAATCCCGCTTATTAAACCTGACAGGGCACACCTGTGAAGTGAAAACCATTTCAGGTGACTACCTCTTGAAGCTCATCAAGAGAATGCCAAGAGTGTGCAAAGCAGTAATCAAAGCAAAAGGTGACTACTTTGAAGAACCTAGAATATAAGACATATTTTCAGTTGTTTCACACTTTTTTGTTAAAGAAGAACTCCCGACAAAAATTTTATTCCATGTCCTGCTAGAAATGTACATGATATAATCTGTAGTGAATATTATTTTCTTACCAGTGTCTGTATTTTTGACTTATGTCATCCTGAAGTTTCTTATCTGTGTCATGTGACCAGCAATTAGACCCACCAACTCACACATAGACTTATGTGTGGACAGGAAGTCTAATTCTCTATGTATTCCTATGAGACTGAAAGTGAGGCTCCCATAGGAATGAATAGAGCAGTTACTGGCTTTCTGTCCTGGGTCAGTTGGAGGTCAGGGAGTTGGTCACATGACCCAGCTACAATAAGAAGAAAGGTTTTTACTCACAGAAACAGTCTCTGATAAGAAAATGACAATCACTACAGATTATATCATGCACCTTTCTAACAGGTCAGAGAATAAAAAAATTTGCGGGAGTTCTTCTTTAAGTATATAATTCCACATGTGTTAATTCATAGTTTTGATGCCTTCAGTGTGAATCTACAATTTTCATAGTCATGAAAATACAGAAAACTCTTTGAATGAGAAGGTGTGTCCAAACTTTTGGTCTGTACTGTATGTTGGAGAGTAGTCCTGTCACCTTTGTCTCCATATTCATACACAGGATCACTTGACTCATTCTGTAAGTGATCTATAATGGTTAGTATAACTGTCAGCAACAAAGGACATCTAGATCTGAGGAACAATGTATCAGAGTCAATGTATTGGTACAAGATACGTTATGTTAGACCTCTACAATATGCTCTGCAGACTAGATGTAACTTCAGAATACTAGACTATGTCCTACAAATTAACCACCTAACTGGTTAATAGAGTCCATCTCCAGCAGTGGGAAAAGTAGCTAACTGGAGAGGGGAGGGCTGCTTTAGATGCTGCTACCTCCTGAATGGGGATGCTGTGGATGCGGCAGAAAGTGAAAGTAAAAACAGGTTTTACCTGCGATTATTCCTGACTTGATTTCTAACAATGATTTCTCCTCTATTGCTTGGACCTTAGCTGTATAAAAGCCTGTACTGTCAGCTTTCAAACAAGACCAGTTGCATGTTTCTAGCTGCTACCATTCAGTAGATATCACATCTAAAGCAGCCCTCCCCCTCCAGTTAGATACTTTTCCCACTGTCCGAGCTGGACTAGGGCAAAACAGTTAGGTGGTTAAAGGGTTTGTCTCAAAAACCGATCCTCCAAATAGGTCATCAGTATCTGATCGGTAGGAGTCCGACTCTTGGCACCCTTTCTGATGAGCTGTTTAAAGAGGCTACGGCACCTCAGTGAACACCGCGTCCTCCTCGCAGTTTACCAAGCACAGCACTGCCCATTGGATAGTAGATGTGCTTGATATTGCAGCTCAACCCTATTCGCTTGAATGGGACTGAGCTGCATCTAGGCCACATGACACATGGACATGTCATCACTGGTCAAGGAAGAGGCCACAGCACTCACAGAGCGCTGCTGTCTCTTCAAAAAGCTGATTGGCAGTGGTGCTGGGACTCCCTTCGATCAGATACTGATAACTTATCTTGAGGATGTCCTCAATATTAAACACATATAGATTTGTTCATATTTCATAAGACTTTCCATTTATCAGGGGCTTTGACAATAATTGTGTTTTGCTTATATTGGTATTGCCTGATCACATATTCTTGTTTCTTATGCAGATGAGACAATACTTTACTGTTTCCGTTGTTCTCTGTAGTAAGTTAACAATCCCATACATTGAAGCTGCAGACAGGTATCCATATACTTACTGAAACACCATGGAGCAGTTCTGCCAATCAAAGGGGAAATATGTGACAACAACGGGGCAATAGCTTTGATAGATGGCAGGAGGCAGCCAGTAGATGGAACCATCTGAAGAAACCAAGGTGTTGGCATACAGAGCAATGTTAAAGATGCCATCCACACTGCAAATGTAGAAGAAGCAGCTGTTATCATTCTGAATATCTCTGACCATGCATTTTCTAATATATTAAACCATTTATACATTTGCTGTTGATACAAATATTTGGTCAGAGATTTATTGTATTCCTGCAGCTATAGGCTCAGACAGTGTAGGATTTGTAAATCATTTATATTATCAGTGTGTTCAGGACAGTCCTAGATTCCCACCGCAGTCCCAGGACATCACACCTGTGGTCAGTTATAGATCACATCTGGTGGAATCACGCTATGCTGATTGAGCAATAGTTAAGTAGCTTTACAGTGCAGTAATTTTGTAAATACTTTGATTGCGTTCAACACTTTAAGGAGTCTTGAAACCTGTGAGTTTTGTCTGGACCAGAAAGCAATTTAGCTCCATTCCACCATCTGACTCACATCTTAGTTCTGAATGTTTCACTGTCCTCTCAGCTCCTATAATGCACTGTTTTCTGGTAGCTGTATGGGTCATTCTGAGTGGAGGCATGGATTAAAGCATTTCTATGTGGTATTTATTATTGTGATGGCATTGTTGTTTGGCCTATCCACGATTTGGGCACCTCAGTATGAAATCACCGTGTAGGTGTCTCTTCTTCCTCTTTCCAGCAGTCGTTGGTGTCGATAGACTTGGGCACTCAGAGGACAAGTACGCTTGATATTACACACAGGGCTGATTTGGGAGGTTTGGCCCTGGTAATAATGGGTTAGGCAAGAGAGGGCTTACGTTAAAGGGGTTGCCCAGCCTCTTTTAAGTGAAGGTCTATCCTCACTAGCTGATTAACAGGGGTCTGACAACCTGCACCCCACAGATCAGCTGTTCTTTGTAGCTCCATCTCTGGAAGTTAGCACCGTAGCTACATAGCGGCATCAGCACTGTAGTGGAGGGAGGGAGCTAAGAGTAAGGATGTATCTACATCATCTGAAATGTGTAAGCATATTGGGTGAATGATTGTATGGTTTTTAAAAATATGCAAATAAAGTTTATGGAATTTTAAAGAGTTCTGGAGGCCTTTGAAGTTGTGAAAAGTTATGGTTTACCTGTGGCTTACCTGTGGTTCAACTTTGGAAACTATGGCCAATGTACTACTGTGAGCTATCACTTTATTACATGTTTTTCTTCTGTTGACTTTCTACAGTAACTAGCCCTTAGAAAGGCTCAGAATAAAAGAATGAGTCCACCACACCTGCTGTAGGAGTTACAATGCCTAAGGTATTTGTATCTAACACCCTTATAAATACTGTAGGCCCAAGACTGGACAAATAAAGTTTATATCAGCATAGACATCAGATCTCCTTGCCAGAGGTTGTCTCTGTGCAGTACAATGATGAAGTCATTTAGTGAAATATACACCGCTAACCATATAGCAGAGAAATCCACATCACTTTTAACACTTGGCTCTGGTCTGGTATGGTCTGGGATATTACTAACTTGTTTTCCAGGCCAATATCTGGAAGCCAAACCATTGTGGACGGTATACGTATGACTTTAATGCCACCATATGCAGCAGGGTTCCAGCTCAGACGATAATCTGACCATTGCTAAAAGAAAAATACAACAGAATATCATCAGGATGACACATTGAGGTAAATATATACAATAGTGGGGTTTATGTAAACCCTGTAGTTAGTATTCTTCCTCAGTTCATGAAAGTAGTCAATGACTAACAATGCAGAATAAGTTCATCAGGAAGATACCAATGTTCCTGGCTGACACTTCTCATCACAGTGTCTTGTATCGTTATTTAACATACTTACCATTTCAACCCAGACATTGGTGGTCAAGGCTTCTTTTCGTTCATTCTGCAAGGGGAGTGAAAGAGTGAAAAGTATAAAAAACAAAATTGAAGGAATAGAAGGTTATATAATGAAATGTAGTTTAAAGAATTAATAGTGTGGATGCTGGACATCATAAGGTATATAATTAATGATATGGAGAAGTGTTTCATGTGTGTTTCTCCTAGAATCCAGCGAGTAAAGATCAATGTGATCTGTTAGACTTCAGATGTCAAGTGAGGAGTTATGTAATGTATCAACTCAGCTAATCTGTGCCTGACAACAAGCTTTTTGATTTTGATTTCAGTGCCAGTGATCAGAATTGTGAATACAGCTGTGGACTAAAATGCATATTAGACCATACGTCAGGATAAGTACAGAATAAGTAATACAATGTATTTATAACATTACACAACTCTGTATGAGTCTTATATCTACAGGTGAACATACCTATAGGTACTTGCTTATACTTTGTTGACCCTTTAAGGTAACCCACAATACACAGTACAATCTTTAGGCAGCATATTATACAGCAGGATGAGCTGTGCAGATTTATATATAGTTTTGTGGGAAAATATTCAGTAAAGCATGCAAGGTATTCATTTACCCCTCTGCTCTTTTTATGCTTTGGAGTCATGTGGGCGGTCCTAATCAGTCATTGATAGCCTTACCTGTATGCTTAGTCATGCAGTTAGCTGTCAGTTACCGAGTGGCACCACTCACATGACTCCAATGCATAAAAAGAGCAGAGGGGTAAATTAATACATTGCATGTTTTACTGAATATTTTCCCAGAAAACTATATATAAATCTGATCAGCTCCTCCTGCTCTATAACATGCTGCCTGCAGATTACACTGCATTTTCATGCTGACCAGTTCCCTTTAAAGGTTATGGACACTTTTGGTGCTAATTATTTATGAATACATTCTATTGCTTTTGAGCTAAATATACTTTTTTCACTTGTTCATTAACAAAACTTGTCAACCATTTTTCTTATAAAGCTTTCAAATTCAGTCTATTTGCAAACTAGCAGGCTCTATGCTTCACGCTGGATCCTCCAGGGAGCTGCTCTGTTGGCTGGACCTGTGGCCCTTATCTCTGGACTTCTGACACATCATAAAAGCCCATTATAGCTCAATTTCTATCAGCTTAATAAATATTCAGCTTAAAAGAGAGTTATATGAGCTGTCAAGAATTCTGAGATAAAAGCTACAGAACCAAAAGATGAGCAGTTCTCTGGCAGATATTGTTTAATGTAGAAAGCCCTGCAAATGCAGTGAAAGTTGTAGAAGAAAAATTTTAATAACGACCATTTGAGAACATGATTTTGTAGCCAAAAATGAGTAGAAAGGAATAACAAAAAAATGTCCCTAAAGGGTCCATAGTATTTAAAGGATTATTCCCATCTTGGACAATGGGGGCATATCGCTAGGATATGCCCCCATTGTCCTATAGGTGTGGGTCCCACCGCTGGGACCTGCACCTATATCGAGAACGGGGCCCCGAAAGGGAAGGAGGGTGCACTGCGCATGCGCAGCCACCCTCCATTCATTTGTATGGGGCCGCTGAAAATAGCCGAGCACCGGCTCGGCTATTTCCGTTGGCTCCATAGAAATGAATGGGAGCGCACCGCGCATGCGCTGCCCAGCTTCCATTTATTTGTATAGAGCCAACGGAAATAGCCGAGCCAGCCTAGCGATATGCCCCCATTGTCCAAGATGGGAATAACCCTTTAACTTGACTTTGTTCAGCAACTGAATAGAGCAAATTTACAAAAGAATTCTGCCATCTCATATTCCATATCAAGCTATTATGTCATAAAGATATTCATGACAGTCTTAGGCGTTTTTGTCCCATTTGATGGTAAAAAAATAGTGCAGCACGCAACAATATTTTTTTCTGGTAGAATGGCAGACAGTCAGACACCATGGCAGACATGGATGGACCTCATTATAGGTTAGTGTCTATCATGTATAGAATACATTGCATTGCATCTTATATTCTCTTTTTCTGCTCCTATGACAAGACAGAAGTGCAGAATTCACAATGCAGATGTGAACTTACTGTCTGATAACCAATGGTCTAGTGAATATATAGATTTCAATGCAGCTACCTAGTTAGCACTTACCAGTGAGATAAGATTTGTAAGGGTTAATTTCAGGCTGACACTGATAATGTCTCCATCCTTTCTTGCAGGTCGTAAGTCCTTGTTGTAATTCTTCATCAGATCGCCCAGTAGCCTCTCCTCCTCATTATAACATAAGACCACTTGGATGAAAATCAGAGAGACAATGATGTCACCGTGCAACAATGATTTTGCTACTGAGTGAAAAACATGTGATTTATACTAAAATGAGAGTGCTGATTCCAAATATGAACTTGGAATTTGCCTGACACGTCTAGATTTTAAGTTATACATGCAAAGCCTATTCAGATATAATATTAATGCATTATATACTGGCTATTCATAGACTGTTGTAAAACAAGTTTGAAAGCTGTCTTGTTGCACAATGGTAACAAAAAAAACATCTGTTCCATTGGATCATGTGGTTGGAATGAAAGAGACCCATGCTTCTATGAAGTTAATTTTGAAAATGATCAAATATTCAGAACATAAATGGAAAATTTGTGCCCTGTGACCTGAAAGTGGTAGCACTGCTGCTTGGCTTACAGTTAGGGTACACAAAGCATATGTCTTTCTTGTGCCTATGGAACAGTCGTGATGACAACAATCATTACAAAATGAGACAGTGACCTCAGAGTCGAGGACACAGTTGGTCAGTACAATGTACCACACAAATCACTAGTCGATCCACTTCAAGTTTATCTTCCACCACTTCATATTAAACTTGGTTTAATGAAAAATTTTGTAATTGCACTTGATTGAAAGTGCATTTCTTACATTCCCATCTTGACTTTTTCCCACCCAATTATGGACACGTAAGTGACGAACATGGAGAGCAGTTCCATTAAGATATTTCTACAATGGAGAACAAGTATCAAGGCCGCTGGAATCCCACCATTATGGGGGACTACTGCTGGTTTTTGCAATGGGAAAATATGACCGTTTACAAACGCAAAAGCAGATGCCTGAAGCACTTTTAACAGTACTGGGCCTTGCTCAAGTAAGACTTTTAAACTGAAAAATTAGACTTTTTGAAATTTTGTTATTCCATTGCATTTTCATACACTGTTTACTACGCAAAGTTTGATGTAGATCAGGTAATTGTTGGAGTAAAACTCGTTCTGTTCAAAATTTTTCAACGCATTCCAAGTGCTTAATTCATCTAGGCATACTTATGCATAGCAAAATTTTGTGACGTGTTACAAAAATTCTGACTTCGGATTTGTAATCCGCACACTCAATTTAGTATAGGACAAATGGTTTTTTCCCAGTAGCAGACGAAATGTTTTTGTTGTTGTGTGGTGTATGTGATATATATGTTGGATTGTGTATAGGTAGTATAAGGAAGAGCAGACACTTCTATCACCACAGCTGTGATTGGACTAAGGCTGGAGCGACACTGCTTTCTTGGCCAAGACACTTGTCGTGTGATCATGGATTGCTGTGTAGCAGTGCAGCTATTGAACTGAATAGGGTTGCAGCACAACATGCAAGTTGTTGAGACTGTGAACCCAGAACCACAAAAACAAACACAGATTTTTTTGAGGTTGTGGCAACTTCCGAGTCACACTGTTACCCCATTCAGTTCAATGGCCATTCAGTTCAATGATCCTAGGTCATGTGACAGGTTTCGTGGCCAAGGTCACCACTGAGTCCCAGCCTTTTATTTGTGCATTGACATAGTAGCCAAATGGATAAAGAATACTGATAAACATTTACATTTGTGTGTTTATGTATGATATCCCTATGGACAACTATAAGGATATACATAAAACACTGATTTTAAGAACTCTCAGAGACTATCATTCAGAAACAAAGTATAGTAAAGCTCGGACTGGCCCATAGGGGAACAGATGAATTGTGGACCTCTGAGCAAAGTTGGGTCCCCAGTCCGCTACCTTTTGCGCAAGTGGCACATGGCACAATAGGTTGACTACACTACACACGAATAGGCAACTTACAGCATCTCAATCAGCCTATGTTTATATGAAAAACTGGTAGATTATTTAAGAGACTACCCAGTTTATTTTTATAGATGCATTGAGGGGTGGAGAAGGCACAGAGGAAAGCCACAAAGTATTCTCTTTCCCCAGGGACAGGCAACCCTTTAATCAATCATCTTGAGGGTCGTGCTTCTGCCCGAAACAGGTAGTATATGCATGTAGCTGTACATTGGTCCCCCAGAATGAATTTTAATGGTGGACCCTAGGCACCCAGGTCCAACCCTGTGTATAGTACATTTATTGTATTATTAAAGATGTACAAACTGCTTCATCTCATTGTCTGGAAATAGTTTAGCAATCACTTGTTGAAACAGGATCAAACTTCTTTTTAAGGCGCAATCACTTGTCTCTCCAACACTAAAGCTGTGCTGCTGGTCTGTTTCCTCCAGAAAAGCCATAAAAATAAAAATAATTAAAATAGGCTTCCCACCACTAAAAAGTATGACATACAGTGTGTTTATAGGATATGTAATAAATGACGGACAGGTATCAGACTACTGAGACCTCCAACCATTGCTAAAAATCAAGGGTCTGAAGGATTCTTTCAAAGTTCTACCTTATCTCTTTAGCCTCACCCACCTTTTCTCAAAAGACACAGGAGCACATACATTATAATCAGTTAGCTTGATGTAGCCTAAAAACGTGAGCATGGGTCTAGGCATAGTTTCACCTCAACTGAGAGTGTTGAATTCTACAATATATATAGCATATCTTGTTGAAATAGAGGTAGCAGTCTAGGTGACCATAGGTGACCACATTAAAGTGTTAGTACTGTAGGTGATCACCGCTCACAGAAACATTGTTCATTCTTACTTTCTCTCCTTTGATGACGTTTTGCTAGTTATGATACACTTCTTGGTAGTACTACTAACCAACATTTAGTAGTCACAATTACAGAGAAAATCGTAGTTTGTAGCCTATCACTAAGGAGCAAGGTAGGAGCAACTGTTATCTGACAACACATCTCAGCAGGACTTGAGCTACACAGGGACAGGGACAGATCTTTTCAATGAAATGTAGCCCGAAGAATGCATTTCCTAAGCGATCAGTTCCATATATGAATATTTTCTCCATTGTAATGAAGTTATATCTGTATGTTAGTCCTGCAAACATAATCCTCTTAAAATTCTGTACTGTGTTTATTGTATTAATTAGACAGATATGTAGAAGAGTGGTGAAGGATCAGTTGAGGACCTACCTGTGAAGCACAGAGAGAGTAAGACAACCACGCTGCCCATGCTTTCATCTCATGTCCTCTGCGTGGAGTGGATTAAACCTCTCTGCAATGTCTGGAATGGTTATTTTAGGGTCTGAGCAGACCTCAGGGACACTATCACCAGCTGTCCCAGGAATAGTCAGCTGTTGATACCAAAGAGGACAAAGGGAAATAACAATGTCCTGCATTACTGAGTCCGGTAGTAGGATCAGAAAATGATGGGGAACATTTGCTGACAGCAGAGGGCTGCATTGTACTACAAAAAGCATACCTGTAGTAAATATCATTGGATGTGTAGTGTTATAATACAGACCAGATGTTCATGAGATCTACATGCCGTATAGTCCATTGACACTTTATCAGAGACTGAAGGGATGAACATATGTCGTTTAGAATAGATGAAGATATTAACACCTAACAAAAAAAAACACCGCATATAGACTTTTCCACAGATATATCATTCATTCAGCAAATTCCAGCAAAAAATAAAAATAAAAATGATGAGATGCATGCAACAGAATTTTGTCCAGCAAAATGCCAGTATCCACATCAAGAACCTGTGAGACCCCAATATAGTGCATGGAATCTATTGATGCCAACAGTATCTGACATGTGCTGGAACAGAATACAAGAATTTGACCGCAGCTTTCAGACTTGCCCACCAGTAAACAGGAGCATCATCATGTCTACCGTTCTGACACATAATTGTATATTAATAATTGATAGACGACTGAATCTGACACTGAGTGATTTCCAAGGTGTATCTGTTTTTTTTCCATTATAATTGGACATGTGTCTTAAAGAGGTTGTGTCACTTCAGAAAATAGTGTTTATTATGTAGAGATTAATATAAGGCACTTACTAATGTATTGTCATTATCCATATTGTCTCCTTTGCTGGCTGGATTCATTTTTCCATCACATTATACACTGCTCATTTCCATGGTTACGACCACCCTGCAATCTAGCAGCAGTGGCCGTGCTTGCATATGAACTTTCTTTAAGAAAATAGCAGTATCAGTACAGTAATGCCATAAAAACAGACGTAACAAGCCATGTAGCAGGTACAGCCATATTATTCCAGGACAGTCACAGGAATCCAGGCCACCTTGAGGCCACCCATAGTGTTTTACCAGGAGGGGCATCAAATACAACCTGCAGTGCTGTAACTTTCTTTACCTTGCCCTGGAAGCAATCAGCAAAATACAGATTGCCATTTAAGAGAACCTGCATATTCTGGATTTACAGTAATGCTATTAACACATGTCAGCATTGCCTTGTCATCTCCTATAGGACATGTGTAGAGACTGCTGTGAAATTCTGCTGTGCATAGTGAAGTGAATGCCTAGAGAGTGCACATATTAATGTCACAATGTTGGCATAATACACACAGTGATGTCACAATGCAGGGATAATCTACTCAGAGATGTTCAGCACTAGAATTATACAGAGAGTGATGTCACATGCAAGTATAATGCCCATATGATGACATAGTAAACAAATAGTGTACTGATGTCATGGCACACAAAAAAATGCAAAAAGTAACGGTACGCAGAAGGGATAATGCAAACAGCAGAAGTAATCATGAAGTTTCACAGTAAACGTTAGAATGGGGTCCAAAATACATTTTCCATGGAACCTTTGTGCATTTTACAAACAACTGCATTTTATGTCTGGGTGGAAATGGGTCTCCTTAGTTGCTGGACAGCATAGCAGCTGCTATGCGATGCATGCTACCTGGCTAGTTAAGCCCATGCCTGTCTGCCTCATATGGAGGTACAGTACAGGACTCATGCATCTCTATGGCAGCCCTATTATGTCTCTGTACAAAATGCAGCTGTAATACAGCCATGTGTATGATGCTAGATTAGAGAGGTATTCCCGTTCCAACCTCTGGGATCACCACTGATTCTAAGAATAAGAATCACTTGTGCTGCAGCCTTTTCTGTTTTTACCCGCTCATTGGCGCTCCAAGATAGATTATCAAATTTGGGGGGTTTCATTTTGAAAGAAGGGTGGTTTCTGGGTGATTGAATTACTATGAAGAAATGAAAAAAAAGATAGTACAGAGATCTGTCTAATGATCTTTTCATACCCAGGCCTGTAACCATGAGAGGGGAAGACCTTCTATGTCTATAGAAAAGAAGCCATGCTAAGGATAGGTCATAAATATCGAAGTCCTGGAAAACAACTTAAAAAGAAAAGGGGAATTTATTAAAGCTGTCCTCCAGTTTCAATCACAAAAGTTTGCAGCATTTTAGATTTTCCGCCACTCTTAGTGATTAAAAAAAAAAATGGACTGGACTTAGCAGAAAGGACAGGGCCTCCTCTGCCTGACCCACATAATAATTACGCCAGAAACTATATATTATAGCTAAAATATATGATAACCCATAGATGGTGTAGTTTTCAATTTGTTTTGCACAGACACATGCAAGCTATTTTTTAATAGGCTTGTCCCGTGACCTCGTCTTTGGCCTGTGACGTCACCTCTATGGGTCACATGAGCTTTTTGTACATCAGTCAGATTCAAGTGTATACAATGAAGCTGCACTACCATGTACATTGACTATACAAAGTATGGCAATGTGCTTGGTAAGAAGAGGCCACAGTGCCTGCCCAAATATAGTACCATGGCCTCGTCAAACAGCTGGTTGGCCGGGGTACTAGGAGTCAGACCCCCACCAATCTGATTTTCATGACCTATCCTAAGGATAGTGACAAACCTGCCATTCTGTTTTCTGTATGCCTTGAGAAGAAGGGACTATATCTGGCATTGCAGCACAGCTGTAGTCACTTAAATGGGGATGAACTGTAACACCAAGCAGAACCCACAGAGGAGAGTGGTGCTGTTTCTTAAAGGAAACATAGACTCTTTCTTTCTTTCCTAACCCTGGGCAATTCCTTTAAGGGGAATCTGTCAGCAGTTTTCACCATGCTAAGCAGTAGTTAGGAGTTGGGGAGAGCAGTAAAAAGATACCTTTTTTGAAACTTTTAGCATCAGGATCAGTGAGAATATGAACATTTGTTCTGCCAGATTACGCACAGATTTTGTAATGTATATTTTACCTGGCTCAGCACCTTTATTATTTGTTGTGTCCAATATTGAAAAGCTGTGATAGAGAACAAAATTAATGTAAATGTATTCCTATCCAAATATAATTTGTAAAATTACATTCCTTTCTTATCATTTACAGACACATCAGTTTTCCTCCTGGTGCTAAGCATTTGCTCTATTGGTTGTTCTTTATTTTGTCAGCTTTATTTTTAACAGACAAACAAATTTGGGTTCATTTAAACAAACAGATGATTGGGCCAATTATTGGAAATGTATATTTGCAGAAATAGCCTGTGTAATTGGCTTGAAAATTGGCCTGTGTAATTATGTGCCGTCGATCAGATGACAAACTGATCCAATCATTTATGCTGCACAAAAAGCAATAAAAAAATAATTGTTTCTCAATAGCTTATCTCCCCATGTAAGAGGAATTAACAAAAAATTAATCTTTATGGGCCAGAATGATAATAGTAACAATCATTCATTACAGCCATAGTATCCATGTTCATTCCCAATCATTGCTGGGTGAATCGGACCACGTGAATGGATCCATAGACTGGATCCACAATGTAGAGCAGTATTTTGTGCCAAACACTGATCACTGCTCTGTACTGTTCTGCTCACTGGGGAGAGCTGAAAAATTTTGTTCGGAGCTGAAGGCTTTCTTAGGATGATCTGAGATGGTACACTTAATTGGGTGTAACCCAGTGGTGTGGCTTTAAGGGTTAGTTAGTAACCTGAGCCTGTGTAGTTTCTATTAAGTGAAGCTATACAGTTCATGTTACAGTAAATCATCCATATAATTACTCTTCTTCCTCTTGTGTGAGATTGAGCTCTGCCGACATATTTCATCATGATACTATTTACCAGGGGCGTTGCTAGGGTTTCAAAAGATCCGGGGCCCAAGCCCCAATATATATGTGCCATATTCTCAAAGTATCCGCCCTAAACACACACACAAGCTCGCCCTAGGACTAAAGACATATTTTACTTGCTGCATGGACAGCCTTCCTGCTGACGTTTTATAGCTGCAGTTTAACCAAAAACAGTCCAGCTCACCTGCAGCATAGATATGCACCTTGCACGGACAGCCTGGGCAGAGGCCTGAGATCCAAGAGAAGGGAAAAATCCAGCAACGGTGAAGTGTTATTTCAGGCGCTTTATTTGAAAATTCAGAACAACCAAGTGTAGTGTACAGACTCCAAAAACAGTTCTGCGGTCCCCAGCCTGTGCTCCAGAGTTAGGCCTCATGCACACAAACGTGTGCCGGCCATGCCCATGCTGCGGGCCTCAAACTGCGGTCCGCAATGCATGGGCACTGACCGTGAGGCCACCGCATGCGGATCGCGGACCCATTCATTTGAATGGGGTCCGGGATCCGCATCCGAGGGTCCGCACTGCAAAAAAGTAGTGCTTGCGCTACTTTTTTGCGGTGCGGAGGGACGGCCAGAAACACCACGGAAGCACACCGTAGTGCTTCCGTGGTGTTTCGATCCGTGCCTCCGCTCCGCATCTCCCGGATCGCGGACCCATTGAAGTGAATGGGTCCGCGATCCGTAATGCGGGCTGCACATGGCCGGTGCCCGTTTATTGCGAACCCGCCGTATGCGGCCCGCAGCATGGGCACGGCCGACACACGTTCGTGTGCATGAGGCCTTAGCCCGACACAGAAATGCAGCCACAGTAATTTAACTGTATAACTACCAGCAGGGCTGATTCTAGCTTTTCTGCTGCCTGAGGCGAAATATGAAATGACGCCTTTCCCCCAGGGCAGGGAAGCACCTAGCCTTTCTGCTGCATGAGGTAAAAATTAAAAACGTTACCCACATGCCAAATTCTCAACCTAACCCATTCTCTCCAGTTCAACACCCGGCACCCCGCTGATCAGCTGTTTGAAGAGAAAGCAGTGCTCATATGAGAGCAGTTTTCTCTTTTCTGTTCACCTGCTCACCGCAGGTGTGGTGATCCGGTAAACAGAGCAGAGAAGGCAGCGCTCATACAGGGACATACAGCTCCACATATGTACCTCTTACATCCAGTGACATCTTCTCTCTGATATAGATGTTCTCTTCTCTCTGCAGAGTTTGACAAACAGACATTTTAGTTTCCTACTTTTCCATCATCCTCCTCACTTTCTGAACATTCCATTTTGCCACCTCTAATACTGTGCCCGCTGTGCTCCCCAAAACTATACTGTAGAAACAGTCCCCCTGAAAATACTGGTAGCACACAGATAGTGTGCCAGTACAAAAAATATCCCCTTACCTTTCACATCAGACCCATATTAAACCTCAGATGAGACCCCCATCTCAGACCAGACCATCATTAGATGTCTGTCAGACCCCATATCAGACCTCAGATCAGACCCCCATTAGACCTTCATGTCAGAACCCCCACCATCTCAGACCAACACCCCCATGTATAAGACCTCAGACTAGACCCCCATAAGACCTCTCAGACCCCCATATCAGACCTCCAAACCCTCATTAGATCTCCAGACCCCAAAATCAAACCCCTATTAGACCTCCAAGCCCCCATTAGACTTACTGACCCCCATATCAGACCTCCAGACCCCCCACTAGACCTCAGACCCCCATATCAGACCTTTAGACCCCCAATCAGACCTCAAACCCCCAATCAAAGCTCAGACCCTCACTCAGACCTCCATATCCCCCATATCAGACCTTCAGACCCCCAATCAGACCTTCAGACCCCCAATTAGACTTTCAGACCCCTAATCAGACCTTCAGACCCCCATATCAGACCCCCCATATCAGACCTCAGACCCCCTTAACAGCCCTTCAGACCCCCCTTTTCAGATCTCAGACCCCAATCAGCCCTTCAGACCCCCGTTATCAGACCTCAGACCCCAAATAAGCCCTTCAGACCCCCCTTATCAGACTTCAGACCCCCCCTTATCAGACCTCAAACCCGCTTATCAGCCCTTCAGACCCCCCTATATCAGACCTCAGACCCCCTTATCAGCCCTTCAGACCCCCTTATCGGCCCTTCAGACCCCCCTTATCAGCCCTTCAGACCCCCAATAAGCCCTTCAGACCCCCTTATCAGCCCTCAGACCCCCCTTATCAGCCCTCAGATCCCCAATCAGCCCTTCAGAACCCCCTTATCAGCCCTTCAGACCCCCTTATCAGCCCTTTAGACCCCCTTATCAGACCTCAGACCTCCAATCAGCCCTTCAGACCCCCCTTATCAGATCTCAGTCCCCCTTATCAGCCCTTCAGACCCTCTTATCAGACCTCAGATCAGACTTAAAAAGAATAAATTAACTTACCTCTCCTGCTCTGCCGCTCCTCTCCTCTTCCGGCGGTCTCCCGTTCTCTTCTTTTCTCAGGGCCCGCGCTGCAGTCACCTGACCTCCTGCAGTGTCAGGTCAGAGTGCGCTCTGTACGTCCTGATGCTGCAGGCAGCCAGGACACAGCAGCGCGGGACCTGTGAGCAGGAGGAGGGGTAAGTACAGTGCTTCAACCCCCCAAACCCCCCATCCCCCCCACTGCCGCCAGCATACTACAGCGCTACTGGCTTTGAAGGGGCAGTATCGGTGCTGCCTATGACCGATGCCGCCCCTTCAAAGCCAGTAGCCTTACTAGCAGCCATAACATTTGGGGCCCTGGTCAAAACATCCAGGGCTCAAGCCCCGAATGTTTTGACCTGATGACGCCCCTGCTATTTACTATCAGTGCAATGAGTACATTTTGCATACAACGTCCTGCATCAAAACCCAGTGCAATAGCACATAGAGCTGAAGAGAAATCGACACGGAAGTAAAGAGTGGTAAGTAAATCTAGGGTTCTGACTTAAAGAGTCACTATACTTTAGCATAGCTTCATTTCATTTAATAGAGAATGGTGTTAAAATCTGCCTGCAGCCACTCGACAAAAAGCTGTAAAGTCATGCCCACTAATTTTCAGTCCACTGCCTTTTGTCAGGCAAGATCCAGCCCTAGCAACAGAGACACAGAAGATGGTTCACAGAAAATGGTGACATGCAAGAGCTAGCTGAAATCCTGGGTCTGATAAAAAAAGAACTGCTTCTACACAACTTTTGAAGATTATAGGAGCATCCTATGTTTCTGTAAGTCTAATTCCCCCCTCATTATCTGTTCTGTGAGCTCCAAAAAAGAAAGAAAAAACATAGTGGAAAGTCAGGGAAAGAAGGTCACAGCAGTGCAGTGGTGGCAGATTTCACAGAAGGAAAATGCCCCTATTTGTGAGAGAAATGCATCTAGCTGTGCAGCTGAAGAGAGGAATAATTAAGCTAAGAAAAAGAGATTAGGGAAGCTCAAAATATACTTATTCCCTCACAGTTATGATTGTACAAAGAAGCACAGCCATTATGCAAACTTTTTTTTTACATTTTTTTACATTTTAAGGTCTGAATAGATCTGGGAGTGTGTTCTGGGTCTGAATGAATTTAATAGTCTCTTTTGAAGTCTGAATAAATGTTAGGGTCTGGTCTAGAGTCTGAATTCATGTCTGGCCTGGTCTTGGTTCTGAATTTATTTTGGAGTCTGGTCTGGGGTTTCAATTTAATTAGAGGGCAGCTTTGTGGTTTAAATTATTATTCAAATCTTTGGTACTTGTACTATGTATAACATTATATTACAGAAATATTTTCACCTAAAATACCTCTCTGTGCTATAGCATGCGATGGGGCTGCAATGATGATTTTTCTGATGAGTATGTAATGAATTCAGCAAAAAAAAAAAACAGTTCACATCAGCCTCAGAAAGCCTCACAGAATAGAGCCATACAGTAGCAACGATGGTCCGTGTCCTTCAGCATCTCCCTTCTCCCAGTGGGCATGACTGCTGGAATGCTCACCTGTCCTACAGCTCTGCTCCAAAAGCCCATGCCTGTCATCTCCCTGCTCCCTCCCAATGGACATAGCTGCTGAAGTAATGGAGGCTCTGTCTGCTCCACGCTAGGCCTTTGCGGCCTCTCCACCTCCTGCTTGCTGCCCCTGGGCCTGTAGGGCCCAAGTACTATATCTGGCTCCTAAAGGACCTAATCAGTCCCCAGCCTATGGCTAGTGTTCCCTGGGTATTTAAAACACTTTCCCCTATGAGAGGGTGTGTGATCAAAAAAGGTTTCTTGTTTGCCTTCCCAAGCAAAGCTGTTTAGTGTCCTCAGATCTCCTGTACCTGACCTCTGCCTTTTGACTGTGTTGAGCCTTTTCTGCCCAGCCTAATCTAAGCCTGTCTACTGTGCTGACCCTGCGCCACCTGCCCTGACCTCAACTTGTTCATTAACTATGATTTTGCCTGTCCTGTTTGGTGTCTCTTGATCTGCCTGGGTCAGCTATCACCGAACAGAGACTACTACAAGAGATGTTAGAATAGTGGTTTCCCTGCAGCAGAGCCCAGATCCCTGTATAGCGGTGAAAAAGTAAAGAATCGGGGAGTGGAGGGGCACTTAAATAATGCCCTTATGATTAGCCCCAAGCTGAATCCACTCAGTGACACAATGGGTTCACAACTGCTGTGTTACACATAGAACATACAAATTGTATAGAGCTGTAACAACCCTTACTCATAAGATGTATGCACAAATATATAATTTAACATAATATATATGTTTTTATTGTAGTCTGGGGGAGGGGGAGATGGCTATGGCAACATTGCACCAGGGCCCATATGCCTTTTGGCACGTCTCTTTTGTAACCATTCTGGACAGTGAGTTTCGGCCTCTGCAAAATGAATGAAATTGCAAAGCAGAATTTTGCTGCCCTAGGTACACAATGAGTTAAGTTGCTGGCACATGTTATGCCTCAGTAGACAGCTGATGTTAGAAGTGTTTGTCTTCACAGGCCATCTGCTGGCTACAGAATAATGTGTGTCACTCAATCCTTCTGAAATTAGACTTTCCTATACACTTAGTAAGAGCTTCCAGTTATCTGCTGGAATCTCCCCAGTCTACACATGGTGACAAAGGATTGTGAAAGCTTTGTTGGTATTTCACTCATGTCAAACTTTTGCACGCTTGCGTCATAGAGTTATACCATGTGCTTTTCACTATGTGGTGACCTCACTCAGCAAATCTCAATAAATCATAGAAAAAAGGTCCAATAGTAATAAATGAAGAGCTAGGGACAGTTGCCCCAAAAGTACCCATGTAATGACTGCATAATCATATGTACTTTGATTATTGTAGAATATGGTAATAAGATAAATTGTAGGGTTGGTAAGTTTTTAACAATTTATTGAAAAATTATTATAAACATTAGTGGTACGGGCACAATTTGAGTTAGTTTATGTGTACATAGGGTTAACATGCACAACTGAGTAACAAAACATATAGTACAAGTGAAAAAAGTATTCAGCCCTTTGGTCTTTTCCTGTTTTCATACATAACTTTTACAGTGGAACAAAAAAAAAACATAAAAAAAAAACCTGAAAATTTATTTATATATATATATTCATTCCCTTTGCTATAAAACTCATACAAAAGGTCTGGTCCAAAGAATTCACATAATTAGCTGAATAATGTCCCCTTGTGTGCAAAGTGTGCACTTTGGCATCTTCCTAGGCCATGTGATGTCATGTTCATCGATCACATGGCCAAGGTGCAACTCAAACCCATTCAAGTGGATGAAGCTGAGCTACAATACCAAGCACAGCCACTATCAAATGTACGGTACTGTGCTTAATAAGCTGCGAGGAGGCCGCTGTGCTCACACTTGATTGGCAAGGGTGCTGGGAGTTGGCCCCTTCTGATCTCATATTGATAACTTATCCTGAGGATAGGTCATCATTATGTAAATCCCAGAGAACTTCTTTAAAGGGAACCTGTCATCACCGAAACACCCCCTGAACTAGAGTAAGCGGTGTATAGTGTAAGTGATGCTGAATCCGAATATGTATTAATAAGTTTTATCTTCATACTCACTTCCATTCCGACGCTGTGCTCCCACAAACTTAAATCACAGAAAAGGGGGTTCTAGTGCACAAAAATGGATGCAAACAATATATACTGTATAAACTAAGACCTCATTCTGATATGATAAAATCTGAGACTCTTAGCCAATATATTTTGATCAAAACACATCTGTGCCCACCTACCCAGCGTCACGGTGGTCTCAGGTCAGGCAGGTCCTACGCTAAACCTAACTATGCCGTTGGGCATCTATATCTAGGAGCGTGGACGCTGCACATATAGGCGTGTTGCTCCTAGTGACCTCTATGTGCATACAGCAACCAATGAGAGGAGGAGCAGACACACCTATATGTACCACGCAATCAAGACGCTCAATTTGATAGGAAGAGCAAAAGTGCACAAGAATGCTACTCATGATAAGCTAAGAGCGCATTCAGACCTGAAGGTGCCACTCCCTCAGGTACATGTTATAAACTAAGCAAAACTCACAGAGACAAAAGGATAAAAAACATCCTGCATGATGTGATAATGACTGCGGATGTCAGTGGCTATACATATCAAAGTAAATCACAGAAAAGGGGGTTCTAGTGCACAAAAATGGATGCAAACAATATATACTGTATAAACTAAGACCTCATTCTGATATGATAAAATCTGAGACTCTTAGCCAATATATTTTGATCAAAACACATCTGTGCCCACCTACCCAGCGTCACGGTGGTCTCAGGTCAGGCAGGTCCTACGCTAAACCTAACTATGCCGTTGGGCATCTATATCTAGGAGCGTGGACGCTGCACATATAGGCGTGTTGCTCCTAGTGACCTCTATGTGCATACAGCAACCAATGAGGTCTTAGTTTATACAGTATATATTGTTTGCATCCATTTTTGTGCACTAGAACCCCCTTTTCTGTGATTTACTTTGATATGTATAGCCACTGACATCCGCAGTCATTATCACATCATGCAGGATGTTTTTTATCCTTTTGTCTCTGTGAGTTTTGCTCCCACAAACTTGCAGTAAAATGCACTCACTGGACTCTTCTTTGAGTCCTCTCCATTATGTGAGTGAGCACTGGAGTCCACTGAGTACATTTTACTGCTGGTTTGTCAGAGCACAGCGTCAGAATGCAAGTGAGTATGAAGATAAAACTTACATATTCGGATTCAGCATCACTTACACTATACAACGCTTACTCTAGTTCAGGGGGTGTTTCGGAGATGACAGGTTCCCTTTAAATATACCTGTTGGGAAAAGCCCCCGAGTCTATAACACCACTAAGCAAGACTACTAAACAAGCAACATGAAGACGAAAAAGCTCTCCAAACAGGTCAAAGACAAAGTTGTGGAGAAGTATAAATCAGGATTTATCAATAATAGATGAAACAGGGGTTCACACTCTTAAATATAGAAATACGGGTGCACTGCCTACGGCACACCCGCTGCCATACAGAAAAGAGAAAATAATAAAGTGAGTGGCAGGCACTATACACCTTGGGTTTGTATGGACAAGACAATCAAATGAATCTATAAATAACAATTTATTCTAGAACATGATACAGGATAAAAAAATAAAATGAATATAAGCTCACTAATTAGTATTCTCACGACGTCACATATGGCGTCCCAAGTGGTCGGAGGACGCCACGTGTGAAGCCGGGAGAATTCAACTTACTGAGCTCAGTACGGCAAGCGGCTGCATCACATAGCTTGTGAGCTACCAACAAGAAACCTACATATCGGCACTACGGAGTAATTGTTCTAGGATGGTAATGTAATTACACGCACTAGTGTGTTACAATTGGCAACATTTTGCTTAACTGTTGAATGATCGAATGCCTCCCTTTACTATTTAATCTTACTGAACAATTGGCCATACTATGCTTGACTATTGAATGAACGTTTGCTCCCCTGTAATCTAATCCAATTCATTAGACAAAATGGTACCGATATATTTTATCAGGGGGATGCCAAATTATTTATACAAATCTAGAAGACATTCTTACATGAAACAGTAGTGATTTTATAATGGCCATCAACTCTTCATGAACTACGTCACTACAATTCAACTTAGAATTATGTATTATTTTTATATATGAGTATTTTTTATATATTTTTGTATTTTTATGGTTTTCTATTTTGATGATATATATAATCCATTTCAGTGCATAATTCGATTAATTAGGGCCTATGTATATATTGAGATAGTATTTAAAGGGAACCTGTCATCTCCGAAACACCCCCTGAACTAGAGTAAGCGTTGTATAGTGTAAGTGATGCTGAATCCGAATATGTAAGCTTTATCTTCATACTCACTTCCATTCCGACGCTGTGCTCCCACAAACCTGCAGTAAAATGCACTCACTGGACTCTTCTTTGAGTCCTCTCCATTATGTAAGTGAGCACCGGAGTCCAGTGAGTGCATTTTACTGCTGGTTTGTGGGAGCACAGCGTCAGAATGGAAGTGAGTATGAAGATAAAACTTACATATTCGGATTCAGCATCACTTACACTATACACCGCTTACTCTAGTTCAGGGGGGGTTTCGGAGATGACAGTTTCCCTTTAAGGAGGTGTACCCATATTAATTGTATATCCATTGTTTTTAACTTTTTTTATTATTGTTTTCTATAATCATGTTCCATACTATCTATTTTATTTTATTTTTTATCCTGTATCATGTTCTAGAATAAATTGTTATTTATAGATTTATCTGATTGTCTTGTTCATACAACCCCAGGGTGTATACTGCCTGCCACTCACTTTATTATTATAAATCAGGGTTTGGTTATAAAAAAAATTACAAAGATAGAACATCTCACAGAACACCATTAAATCCATTATAACAAAACCTGACAAAAGAACCTGACAAAAGAAGGCTGTCCACCAAAAGCCACAGACCAAGCAAAGAAGATCAGAGATCCAACAAAGACGCCAATAATAAGATTGAAGGAGTTCCAAAGGAGTTCCAAAGATCCAAAGGGGAGATGGAAGTATCTGTCCATAGGACCACTGTAAGATGTACACTCCACAGAGTAGAAGAGTAGCCAGAAAAAGTCAGCCATTGGTTAAAGAATATCATAAGAAAACATGTTTGGTATTTACCAAACTGCATGTGGCAGACTCCCCAAACACACAGAAGAAGGTTCTCTGGTCAGGTAAGACTAACATTGTACTTTTTTGCCCTCTGGGGATGCTTGTCATCAGCATGAACTTGAAAACTGATCAGGATTGAAGGAAAGATGTATGTCAGTAAATAATGACAATGACAAACATTTATAATGGGCTTTTGTCACAGGGACTCACAGCACAGGGATAGTTGAAGTCAGTGGCTGCTATATAGTCACTCGACCCCAACACTCAGTGAATATATACATAACAATTCAGTCTGCCAATGCCATTTACCTGTCTGTGCTCCCGCAGTGAGCCCGGCTGCAATATGGCGGTGTCACGGGCCTCGCTGTGTTGCTACAGCAAACAGCCTAGGTGACATTGACCTATCAGGGAGCCAGGATGCCAGACCAATCAGGCTCTGCACTAGCGTCACATGCCTTCTGAGGTGGGCTATTTAAACAGACAGCTGCTGGCCATAGGTGCCTGTGACTGGTTTTCTAAGCCCCACTAGCTGTGTGTTTGTCATTCTGGATCACTGACCTTTTGCCTGTTTCTTTGACATTGCCTCTAATTACCGATTTTGCCTCTGACATGACCTCTTGATATTTGACTCTGCTAGTTTGTGACCCCATCTTTACCTACTGACTTTGTCGCTGAAGCCTTCCCCTGTTTTCACTTTGCTATGTATTTGTATCTGATTTTGGATCCTGATCCGATCCTTGTTTTGTCTTAATTTAACACTTTTTGTCTTACTACTCTTTTCCCATTTTGGTTTAGATCCCTGCACTTAGCAAAGAAGGGACTTTCGTCCACTAATGGGCCATCACGTAGGACAGATCGTGCAAGTAGAATGGGGTAGTGGTGCAGGTAGAGCACAGGGCTGCACTGTTACCTACCCCTTCATGACAGCCACAAATTTGAGACAGGGCAGAGGTTCACCTTCCAGCAAGGCAATGACCCTAAACATACGGTTAAAGCTAAACTGGAGTGGTTTTATGGGAAACGTTTAAATATCTTGGAAGGGCCTAGTCAAAGCCCAGACCACTATCCAACTGAGAATCTGTGGCTTGATGTGAAGACTGCTGTACACCAAGATAAACCATCTAACTTAAAGGAGTTGGAGCAGCTTCGTCTGGATGAATGGTCAAAAATTCCAGAGGGAGATTATTAAGGCCAGCTCTTTGTACTTCAGTCTTAATCTGTGCTGTGCTGGCATGAGATGTGCCACAATTGCTAACAGTTGCATACCTCTAAATATTTGTGGCACATCTCAGGTCACCGATGCACCAGAGCTAAAATCCATTCCAAGAAAATTTCAGGTGTAATGTGCACACATTTTATTGCATATATCAGGGTGTGTGGGTCCAGCCTGCAGTGCATCCCCTCCTGCCTATGTCTCACCACTTTTGACAAAAGTGGTGAAAGAGGTGGAAATGGTAAAAAAATTGAAAATGTTGATGCAAATCAAGCCAAAACACTTTGCTGGTATAGAAGCATGATAAATCTTGCCTCGTTGTCTAGATTTGCTAAGCTAATAGAGACATACACCAAAAGACTTGCATCTGTAACTGCAGCAAAAGGTGGGTCCATAAATTATTGACTTTCAGGGGGAGAATACTTATGCACATGTCTTCTGTCTTATTTACTTTGGTGTTGGTGTAAAATATAGTTTTCACCTTTAAAGTGGTATTTGTGTTGTGTTAGTTAAATGCTACAACTCAAAAACAATCCATTTCATTTCCAGGTTGTAAAGCAACAAAACAGGAAAAACATAAAGAGGTCCTTAAAGGTGTTGTCTCACTTGAGCAAATTGCATTTATAATGTAAAGAATACAATACAAGGCACTTACTAATGTACTGTGATTGTCCATATTGCCTCCATTGCTGGCTGGATTCATTTCTCCATCACATTATACACTGCTCGTTTCCATGGTTACCACCACCCTGCAATCCATCAGTGGTGGCCATGTGTGTCTTAGGCTGGGTTCACATCACATTTTTCCCATCTGTTTAATGTATGCAAAAAACATACGTTAACTGATGTCTCAGACTGATGCCATACAGTGGCATCCGTTCACCATATAGATACACTGAAAAAAAGTATACTTTTTTACCATTGTAAAAAAAACATATATATATATATTTTATTTTTTTTACTGGACTCTGCAGGATACAAGAACGTGTTGCATTTTTGTATAATTTTTGTGACAAGATTAGAATCAGGGAGTTTAGGAGGTAATTACGTAATTAAGTCAGTTGTTTATCAGTTTCATTGCAGTGTATTTTTCCTTGTTTCTTTTTCCTTGTGTAATCCCCTTTAACGAGTATGGTGTAGGACAGAGGGATTTGGGTTCCTGGAGAACTGGGACCACATCTATGTTGGCTACAAGTTCTATCACAGAGATGGGCTGCATCTCAATGGGGAAGAAGCAGCTATTTTCGGGAGAAGATGGCTTGAAGGTTGAGGGAGTGTTTAAACTAGGGACTGGGGAGGAGGGTAATTACATTATAGGAGGGGAATATAGTGCAGATAGAGACCTATGTTGAGGTACTGGGTGTAAAATGGAGGGAGGGACCAGAATAGTTCATAAGGAAAGCTATAGGGTAAAAAATATCCAAAAAATCTCTAGTATGTATACTGATGTCGGAAACCTAACTGATAAAACGGGTAAACTGGAATTAATGTCTAAGGAGGACTATGACATAGTGAGAATAACTGACACCGGAGAGGGGGAGGGGTCTGCCTTTATGTAAAGTGTTGTCTAAAGCCCACACTCCGGGAAGATAAAAGTGAGGGACATGAACATGTGAAGTCACTGTGGGTAGAAATACGTGGAGGGAAAAACTATAATAAAATATTAATGGGAGTTTATTATAAACCACCTAATATACCAGAGTCCACAGAAAATCTACTTCTAAACTAAATAGATGAGGCGGCAAATCATAATGAGGTAGTTTTTATGGGGGACTTCAACTACCCAGATATAGACTGGGAAACTGAAACCCGTAGATTTCATAAAGGAAACAGGCTCTTGGTAATAACAAACTACAATTACCTTTCCCAACTGGTTCACGACCCGACTAGAGGGACGGCCATACTGGACTTAGTATTAAGCAACAGACCTGACATAACAACAGATGTGTAAGTTGGGCGACACCTGGGAAATAGTGACCAATCCAAAACTCTAATTGTGAGACGTACATACCTTATGGGAATAAAAGAGTAAGGAACAAGAAAAAGCACTGTGGATAAATAGAAATGTAAAAGAAGCAATAAATGACAGAAAGAAAGCATTTAAATCACTAAAACAGGAGGGTAGCGAGGAAGTATTGAAAAAGCTATAAGGAAAAAACTGAATACGACAGATAAAAGGAGCCAAGCTGGAGACAAAGAGACTACTGCCAAGTAGATTAAAATTAACCCTTAAACGTTCTTACATTATATAAATGGTAAACAGTTTAAAGCTGAAAGTGTTGGCCCTTTACAGAGTGATGACAGCGAAATTTAATATCTATTAAATATTTTTTTTTTATCCACTGTATTCACTGAGGAAAATAAACTGTCAGATGAAATGCAGAGTGTAAAAGTAAACTCCCCTTTAAAAGTGGCCTGTCTGACCCAGGAAGAAGTGCAGTGAATACTTAAAAAGGTTAAAATAGACAATCACTGCTTCCAGATGGCATACACCCCAGTATCCTAAGAGAATTAAGTACTGTCATAGCCAGATCCTTATTTCTAATATTTAAGTATTGTATACTAACAGGGTGTGTTGTACAGGATTGGCGCTTAGCAAATGTGGTGCTACTATTCAAAAAGGGGTTAAAAACAGAGCCCGAAAACTATAGGATGGTAACTCTAAAATCTATTATGGGTAAACTGTTTGAAGGTTTTCTAAAAGCTGCTATCCTGGAGTATCTCAATAAAAGCAAGAGTATAATGCTGTATCAGCACAGCTTCATAAAAGATTGGCCCTGTAAAACTAATTTAAACAGTTTCTATGAGGAGATAAGTTCTAGATTTCACTGGGGTGAGTCATATGTCATATATGTCATATATCTTGACTTCTCCAAAGCATTTGACACTGTACCACATAAAAGGTTAGTATATAAAATGAGAATGCTTGGACTTGTTGAAAATGTGTATGTGGGTCAGAGAAAAAGTATAAATTCCATCAGCCTGTCCTAAAACGTAGATTTTTTATTTCTTATTATAAAAACAGGAGCATAAAAAAAGAAGGCATAGCCTACCTGTTTCGGACAGTTACAACCGGTCCTTAGTCATGAGATTTCATTGTACCCTGCACAGATTCAAGACACTCTGTGCCAGATGCAGCAAAGCAGTCCCAAAATATGACCAAGCCTCCTCCATGTTTGACAGTAGGTACAATTTTGTTTTCTTTGTAAGGATACTTTCACACTTGCGTTGTTTTATTCCGGTATTAAGTTCCGTCATAGGGGCTCAATACCGGAATAAAACGCTTCAGTTTTGTCCCCATTCATTGTCAATGGGAACAAAACTGAACTGAATTAACGGAATTCCGTTCCGTCTCCAGACCGGAGAGCAAACCGCAACTCTCCGTCCTGGGCATCCGCACCAAGACGGATCCGTCATGACCCCCAATGCAAGTCAATGGGGACAGATCAGTTCGGTGTGACACAATAGTAAACGGATCGGTCCTCCATTGACTTTCAATGGAGTTCATGATGGATCCGTCCCAGCGATGTTATAGATAATACAACCGGATCCGTTCATTACGGATCCACATGGTTGTATTATAAGTAACGGAACCGTTATTGCTGGACCCTGCCGGATCCAACAATAATGCTAGTGTGAAACTAGCCTAAGCTTCATTTTTGCGTCTGTGAACATAGAGCTCATGTGACTTGCCAAAAAGTTCCAGTTTTTGTCTAATCTCTCCAAAGGACATTCTTCCAGAAGCTTTGTGGCTTGTCAATATATAAGTCTCGCTTTTTTTATGCTTTGCTTTCAACAGTGGTTTCGACCTCGGTCATCTTCGATTAAGTCCACTTTGGCTAACAGAGTGATGGCTGGTGCAAACTGACACTGATATACCCTAACGTTGGAGTTCACCTCTAATCTCTTTGGAAGTTGTTCTGGGCTTTTTGGTTACAATTTGTATTCTCCGTCTCTTCAATGTGTCATCAATTTTCCTCTTGCAGCCTCTTGGCTACAGTCCCATAGACCTTAAACTTCTGAATAATATGTATAACTGTAGTAACATGAGCATCAAGCTGTTTGGAGATGGTCTTAAAAGCTTTAAAGGTTTGTCTATAATTTTTATCTAATCTCCTGAGACAACTCTCCTTAGCTTTCTTTGGTCCATGTTCTTTGTGGTACCCACTGTGATATCAAATAGCACAGTGATTACTTTTGACCTTTTAAATAGGCAGAATGATTGATTACAAGACTGAATACACTTGTGATGCTAATTAAAGGACATACCTTAGTTTAACATGTCTTATTTGCAATTTTTTCTAGCGGTAGATCATGGCCAGGCCAGTTTCATTAGTTTTTAAGTATTAAAATGGTTCTGTTGAACCACAATTAGCTGATTTCAGTAAATGTCTATTTATTATTACTTTTTGCCAGTTTCCAGTTATTTCAGTGATCATGGGTTTTTCTTTCTTTAACGGAAGGGTACCAACAATTTTATCCACGTGTGTACATTCATAGCCACTCAAGTTGCCATTTTGCACCAATTCATCCACGTTCTCAGGACCCTGTGTATGACAACATGCTGCAGAAGAAGCTATTGCCAAACGTTTTGTCTGGAAAAACGGTATGGCCACATGGTCAGGTTTCCTGATGTGTTCGTGATTTGTGATTGTGTTTGTACATTTACACCTGGAGGTGGGGTGTAGAAGGAAGTGTTGGCCCTAGAGTGTATGTATGTATATTGATGCATGCCCCTTTAATCAGGCATGCATGTATATATATATATATATGTATATATATGACCCCACGTTGGGGGTCTCTGGCCCCATATGCATGGTTGGGCCTCAGATGGCCCCACAGTCCCCTTCATGTGCCCCCATTCATGCCCCATCGGTCCCAATGTGCCTGACACATATAGATGTATGTATATATGCCCCAGATGTATATATATGCATCTATATGTATATAATATATCCCCCAAATGTATATAGATACATGTGCATGATTCCCAGTCATGAACATGTATCTAAGATACATGCGCACACCGGCAGCGCGGGAACACGGGAGCGCAGGCGATCGGGTTTAAAAACCCCGATCGCCCTGTGCTCATCAGTTGAGCCGTGCCTCCCCACCTATAAGCATCCCCTGGACGAACGAGCAACCCCCTGGACGAACGAGCAACCCCCTGGACGAACAAGCAACCCCCTGGACGCCCTCAACCACCCTGGGATTGGCTGAGTACCACCACCCTGCCCTGTGGACCCCTGCTGCCCCCTGAACCCCAGAACCCCTGCAATTAACCCCTGCCGCCTTACTAGCCCTGCCTGGACCCTAACCCCTGCAATATCCCTGCACTACTCTGTACCCCTGCCTTTAACCCTTGATACCCCTGCAATACCCCAGCTGTACCCCTGCAATATACTCCATTAACCCCTGGTGCTGCCCTGTATCCTGCCACCATCCCTGTACCCCTGCCTTGCTTCCCTCATAGTTAACCCTTGCCCTACCATTTTACCCCTGCCCTACTGCTGTTATTTAACCCTTTACCTTCCAGGGACAGTATAGTATAGGTGAGGGTGGGCTGCTATATTGTGAGTGTGTGTTATCTAGTTAATATTGTGGGTGGAGTTACTAGTGGGAGTGTGTAGTGTAGTCAGTGTATAATATTGTATTGTGGTTCGGCTATATGTATATATATTTATATACGTTGATATAAATAGATATAGTCCTAATAATTAGACGATAGACATTGTTTTATATAATAAAGTCTTTTATTGTTTAAAATACAGTGTACGTGGTTTTCATAGCCGCCGTCACAATATAAGGTACACATAGTGTGTAGGGAATAGAACAGTGTGGGAAATAAATAGGCGGAGCTAGCGTCAGCCGGCTACGTCTATTTATGAATATTAATTATTAATATTCCACAAAATATTAGTAATCAATAGCTCCTTTAACATGGGGCAACTCCAGGTTTGAATGTGCCTTGACTTAGATCTCATGGTAACATTCTGGTGCACCTGTGCAGCCTGAGTCACATGAGTCATTGGTAGGTGGGACTCACAGTCTCCTCCCTCTTCCCATTGTATGTGTGATCTCACGCTGGAGGTAACTAGGAGTTGGTTGCTGTGTGTCGGCCTGTATGCTCCTTCCGCAACTGCCCATACGGCAAAGTTACATTAGCGTTAGGTCCAGTGCCACTTGAGATACCTTGACGCTGTGCTCGGGCTCCGGTATGTTCTTGAAATAAGAATATATTGGCAAAAGTCTCATTTTAACATCAGCATGAGGGTTTAGCCATATATTATCAATTACATTTACCATTGCAGTGTACCTTTTTCCGTGATTTGTTTGATTATATAGTTTGTCACATCCGCACATTTGGCTATCCTGTGTAGGATGTTTTTGTGCTACATGTGGTTCGCTGCAGGCATCCTCCATTGTATGCATTTTTGCTGGGGATTGCTGTTAGCAACGGATCACATATGCATGATTTTCTCTCCCGGTTTGATATGCGCAACAGCATATGGGGTTTTGAGCACTTGTCTGCCATTTTAGACCACTTTTTTTCCATGATTGTGTTTGTACATTTACACCTGGAGATGTTGCATCTCCAGGTTTGAATGTGCCTTGACTTAGATCTTATGGTAACATTCTGGTGCACCTGTGCAGCCTGAGTCACATGAGTCATTAGTAGGTGGGACTCACAGTCTCCTCCCTCCACTGTGTGTCGGCCTGTGTGCTCCTTCTGTAACTGCCCATATGGCAGAGGTAGGTTAGCGTTAGGTCCCGTGCCACTCTGAGATATCTTGATGCGGTTCTCGGGCTCCGGTATGTTCTTGATATAAGAATATATTGGCGAAAGTCTCATTTTACCATCAGCATGAGGGTTTAGCCATTTATCATTAATTACATTTACCGTTGCAGTGCACCTTTCTCTTCTGTTTTTAATTCACTCCTGGTTTTTAGTTCCAAAACTGCATCAGGAAACCTGACTGTGTGGCCGTACCCTAAGAGATAAACTTTTAACCCCACCTATTGTATAACCACACGACGTTAATACTCTACCAGCCAAAGTGGAAGAGATAGGCAGGAAACAGTCCTGTGCCAGTATTCTCTGCTCTGCACTGATGAGGGGCAATCCCCCCCAAAACAGCTGTCTGCAGATGAGGTGCTGGCTTAATTATTATCCAAGTCATGTCACAAGGACTATTTAAAAGGTCAAACATTGACTTATAGGATAGCTGCCTTAAATTTGGTGACATTAGAGGCAGGGCTTGCTAAGGGCTCATTTGCATCCCTTCTTCCCTGTGTTAGGACAGGTATTATAACAAATTCCTTGTTATGAAAAAGAACTAAATAGAGAGGCTGTGGGACTTTTTAAGGTACCTTTTTCTGCTATAGTGCGTCTTCTGATGATATTTTGTTCAGGGCAGTACTGCTTTGGATGGTGTACCAGAGGTTATTTTTCAGATTTAAATTTTTTGCTTTTGTGTTTTTTATGCTTTTTTATTAAATATTGTGACTTTCATACTTTTCCGGAAGAAGGTGTGCATACCTATGTTTATTTTATTAAATTCCTTGTTATGGCATTATTAATATTGGAGTTGAGAGTGCAGAAAACCACAGCTTCATGTTAAATTTTGAGATTAGAGAACTTTACTTTTTCTTTTTTTTTTTTTTTTTAAATAACATTTTTATTTTATTCCATGTGCAAAGATCACAATTAAGCCATAGCATACAAAAAAATAAAATACAAATCAAAACAAACAGAGCAGTTAGTTACAATATCTATTGCAGTACGGAGGTAATTTGGGAACCGTTCGACCAACAGTAGGGTCCAATAATGCTATCCTTTACCTAACTTAAAACAGTAATGCACGGAAGAAAAGACCACCTATATGGCCTGGTCATGTATAAGGCCGTTAGCAATGTCGTGTATTAATCCAACAAGTCTCGTGTATTGCTTACGAAATGTATTAATAGAATGAAAGAGTGAAAGGGAGGAAGGGAGAAAAGGATTGAGGGCTTGGAGTGTATCTCCCCTAATTTTCAGTTAGAGAAAGCTAGGCCAATCTCATAAAACCCTCTAAGGGGAGTCATAACCTCTGAAAATTGCCCAGCTACTCCAAATTTTGGAGAACCGAAGTGGAGTGTGGGTTTCCCAGTGTGCTAATTGCTCGAATCTGAAAATCTGATCTCCCCTAGCTTTCCAATGTGCCAGTGTAGGTGACTCAGATTGCTTCCATAACTGAGCAACTAATATTCTCGCTAATGCTAATAAAGGTTGCACTAACCGCTGTTGCAACTTAGATAGGTTTGTACCGGTTAGTATCCCTAAAAGGCATATTTCTGGCGAGGTAGGTAACTGTGACTCTATTATGCCCGAAAGAGTCTGGCATATCTCCGCCCAAAAGGGCTTAATCAGTGGGCATGACCACCAAATGTGTAAATATGTACCCCTAGCCGACTTACACCTCCAACACTCAGAAACCATATTAGGGTACATTGTGGCCAAACGATCTGGTGTGTAATGCCATCTGGTGAGTATCTTGAAATAGTTTTCCTGCAATTTCACACATTTAAATGAGTGAGAGGCCGACAGCACGAAGTTTAGATCCCTTTCAGAAAAGCTAGTTTGAAGATCATTTTCCCATTGGGAGATGTACCATGTCTCCCTAGGAGGGATTTTTGGTAACAGCTGTTTATACAGAGAAGATATTATTTTATGTGGTTCCCTTTCTGTAATACCAGTTTTTCAAATAAAGAGTGAGGTTGCGACTCTGTCTCTCCTTTCTTAAAGGGGTTGTCCGAGTTATGAAAAAAAATATATAGCACTGTAAATCTGATGGGCAGCAATATATAACTAAGTTAAGCAAGTTTTAGGCAAAAAAAATCCATATTTCCTCATTTCCCTGGTTCTCTTCTGGTCTTTGTTTACATGCAATAACAACAATCTTAGCCCCTCCCCCTTCTCCCCGCCTCTCTGCAAAGGGAATGAATACAAGTGCTGAGTGACATGTCTGCCTGCTGGAATACTCAGCAGCATGTTGTATGTGTAGGACTACAAGTCCCAGCTGTACAATGACACTGCTAATACATACAGGAATTTCTCCCTACCTGTTCTTGTACAATACAATTCCTCTACAGCTCTTGTGCCCAGCATTTGCCTCCTCTCACTGCTGCAGCTACTGCTTGTTGTAAAGCCTTGAACCCTCAGTGTGTTCTGGCTGAAGGGGTTAATGTTTTATCTGAAGGAAACCAGGGAGAGAGCAGATAGCAGCCCAGCAAAGAAAGGGGGCGTGGCCAGTGACGTCTCCTGTACAGACTGTTATCTGAACTCTGAGGCTTGTGAACTAAACATCACAGAGCAGAGAGATAAGGTGACATCACAGGTCATGTGACCCTCAGTCAACTCTGAGAAACCAGCAGCTCTAGAAACACAAAGTATATGGGAAAGTTGTTATACCTGACAAGTTACAAACATATAAAGAACAAAAAAATAACTCGGACAACCCCTTTAAGCTCACAAACATATTTCCTAATATGATGTTTATGAAAAATAGAAAGAACTGCCATATGTTGGGTGTCTGGTATAGATTCTGAGTATATATCCATGTCAGTTTCCCATAGATCTAATATCGGGGTTGTCATGGTTTTATATGACCTAGGCAAGGTATCCCTGAAAGTCTTAGGTGTATCATATAATGCATCTCTCACTTGCATTACATGTAATATGTTTTTCACAAAAACCTTTTGTAGGCCATATTGATGCCACATATCAGCTGTGTATCTTGTTAATTTATTGGGAATATCTCTGTCCCGTGGGATGGGATACTTGTTATTTAGTAACAGGCTACGTAATAGATGTGTACACATAGCCGATTCTGCTAAGAAATCTAGCCTATTCATAGGCTCACGTAGCCAGTCCAGTAACCTGGCACCTTGGATGACACACCATCCTTAGCCTGCTGTGTAAGGTGAGCTTGTGCTAGCCTAGGTCTAGCTTTCCGCCACAAGAAAGAGGACAATATAGAACGTAATCGCGTGAAGAATGTATTAGGTAGTTGTATTGGAAGGACTTGCATGTAATATAGGATTTTTGGTAATATCACTGTTTCAATAAGAGCCTTCCTCCCAAACCATGAGACAAATGGTATCTCCCAACTAGAGATCAGTTCCTTAACCTGTTTCAGCAGCTCTCCAAAATTCACCTTATACAGCTGAGAGTAATCCTTGTGGATCTGCACACCTAGGAAAGGAATAGTGGAAAGGGCCCATTGATAAGGCGTGATTCTTTGTAGATGGAGGCTATCTTGTGCAGAAAGGGTGATGTTTAATATTTGGGATTTTGTGGGGTTAATCTTGAAATAGGATAATTCTCCAAATTTCTCAAAGATATCCAAGACACCTGGCAGGGCTTCTTCCGGGTTTGATATAAATAGCAGAACATCGTCAGCAAAAGCAGCTAGCTGATGCATATGGCCTCCCAGTTGAACCCCCTGTATCCTAGTATCTTGCCTGAAGGCCTGAAGCACCGTCTCCAGAGTCAAAACAAATAAGAGTGGGGAAAGAGGGCAACCTTGGCGTGTGCCATTACTAATTGAAAATATGGGTGATAATATATCATTAACCCAGACCTGAGCACTAGGGTTAGAGTACATAGACATAATGGCGGTTATAAATTGATCTGGGATTCCGAATTTTAACAGAGTCCTCTCCATAAACAACCAATTGACTCTGTCGAAAGCCTTCTCAGCTTCTGTGCTGAGAAGGACTAAGGGCATATTATGAATATTCGCATGTTGTATGATATGTAAAACCCGGTGAGTATTCATTTTCCCCTCTCTATGTGGGATAAAAACCACTTGTTCAGGAAATATCAGATCTGGCAGTAAAGGTTTTAGTCTATTAGCTATTAACTTGGCCAACAATTTTAAGTCATTATTGAGTAGAGAAATAGGTCTGTAATTTGAGCATACCGATGAATCTTTCCCTCCTTGGGTATAATGGTTATATAGGCATGTAACATTTGCGAAGGAAGAGATTCACCTATCAAAGTCTTGTTACATACGTTTAGTAGGTGGGGTAGTAATTCAGTTTGAATGTTTTATAGTATGTGATGGGGAATCCATCCGGTCCAGGGGCTTTATTTGATGGTGTGTCTCCTAATGCTCTCTCTAGTTCCTGGAGGGTAAGGGGTCTGGAGTCTGGAGGGTCTGGAGGGTCTGGTAAGAAAAGCTCCTTGTTCTTTTCCCAATTTAGGGAGTGTCAGTGTGTGCAACCAGGCATCTATCTTCCGCTTCTTTTCCTCTACTGTGAGTACATCTTGTGAGGGATGTAAGTTGTACAATTCGCTGTAAAAGGTGCAAAACCTTTTGGCTATATTATTTGTGGTGGGTAGAGGCTTTGCATCTTTTGATTGGATCATTGAAATAAAAGCCTTAGCTTTCCGTTTTTTTATCTGTGAGATCAAGAGTTTAGACGCCTTGTCCCCATGTGCGTAATATTTGAATTGAGAATTCAAGAAGGACTTAGCTGTATATGCATTCAGTAGGTTTTTGAGATCAATTCTGGCCTTGGTAAGAGTTTCCAAATCAGTCGCTGACAGGGTCTGTTTATGTGTAGATTCAAGTGTCTGAATAAGTTGGTATAAATCCATTATCTTTTGCTGTCGTTTCTTATGGATATGTGAACTTAATGCTATCAGATGTCCCCTTATCATTGATTTATGTGCTTCCCATAAGATCCCTTTAGAGATACCAGGGGTGTCATTTAAGCTAAAATAATCAGTAATATGACGTCTAATTTGCGCCACATTATCCTCGGAATCAAGCAGAGTGGTGTTAAGATGCCAACTGCATGACCTTTTATGCAGACCAGATAAGTTATAATGGAGGAAAACTGGTGCGTGGTCAGAAAGCACTATATTACCTATCTTGGTCTTGGAGCATAAATGTAATTGTTGCTGTGGGATAAATATATAGTCTAATCGACTGTATGAGTTATGACATTGAGAGAAATATGTATAATCTCTTTCATCCGGCCAGAATTGTCTCCATATGTCTACTAAGGCGCAGTCCTGCAATGCTGATTGTATGAGCGATATTGCTGTCTGAGAGAGGCCTGATTGTTTAGATGATGAGTCCAGGTACGGTTGTAGTGTAATGTTGAAATCGCCACCTAGTATTATGCACCCCTCTGCAAAGTCTCCAAATTTGCGCAGCGTATCCCTGATCCAATCAGCTTGGTGGACATTTGGGGCGTAAATGTTTCCAAAAGTATAAACCTGAGCACCTATGACCCCTTTCAGAAAGATATATCTCCCATTAGGATCCTTGAGTTCTGTCCGCACCTCAAAGGGAATATTTTTGTGAAATGCTATGCTAACTCCCCGAGAAGCAGAGCTTGAAGATGTGCTGTGGAACCACTTGTTAAATGCCAAATGGTCCAATTTAGGGATGTGTCTAGTGCGAAAGTGCGTTTCTTGCAGAAATGCAATTCCTACCTTGTGTTTCAATAGATGTTTACAGATTTGAGTCCTCTTTGACGGTGCGTTCAGACCTCTAACATTAAAAGTACATATCACTGTATCAGCCATTTCTATACATAAGGATGAAGAGAGAGCATATTAATAAAAGCATATCTTTTTGGCATATAAACTCCACATTTAGTGATCCAAGCTCATCAGAGTCTGCCCTATAGACCATCATATTTGGATTTCGCATGTTTCTAAAGAAGAGATCCCTCATGAACAGTAAAGGAACCTTGTGTCTTGGAAGCATAAATCTCTGTTTACCATACATGTCTATGCATATGACCAGTAAACCAATAACTTGTAACTCGTGACATAAACATATCAAACATTTTAACCAACATGTGACCAACATGTCCCTAGTCATCACTACGGCATAATGTGCGTCTGTGAATGTCCGGAGGAAAAATCGAGACATCAGCACAATTGCTGTAGTAACAGATAGATTACTCAATAAACACTTAGAGAATACACTAAGTATACAGTATGTAGTATGAATAAGTTTGAACAAAATATATCAAAACTAAAGGTGGTGTGTGGGGGAGAGCTATGTACCCAAAGTACCTAACACTGTATCCAGGCGCATGATGAGAACCTCATAGTACGCCATTAATAGAGGTTATACATTACAGAAAGTCTCTGCTGTCAGATGTCTGCTCAGTTGATAGAAGGCATTTGGTTCAGTCTCCTTGGAGTCATCCTCAGTGGGGTGTTTTTCCCTCTGGATCTTCTATTGTTGATGACTGGTGTCCAGGGCTCGACTTGTGGAATAGCGGGTAAAGGAGCGATATCTTGGGCTATGTTCCAGTCCTGGATCTCCAATGCCTCAATATCCAGGTAATCATATATTCTCTGAAGATCTGCTGTCGATCTGATCACCATCTTTCTTCCTGGAGTGTTAATTAGCAAACCAAAGGGATGTAGCCATCTATATGTGATTTTCCTGCGTCTCAGTATTTCCAATAAAGGTCTCAGATAATTCCTCTTTCTCAGAGTCATGAGCGAAAGGTCTTGGTAGATCGTGACGCCGACATTATCATCTCTTTTGATTTAAAACTAGACATTCGGCAGATTACATCTCTAGGATTTTCACTCGGCTGAGGAGTTGGTCTCAGGGCCCTGTGCGCTCTGTCCATATTCAGATCCAGTGAGTTCGATCCCAAAATGGCGGTGAAAAAGGTGGTTAAAGTAGTTTCAAGTGCCTCAGGCAATACAGATTCCGGGATCCCCTTGAGCCTCAGGTTGTTCCTCCGTCCCCTGTTGTCTTGCTCTTCTATCAAAGAGTATAGATAGTTTACGTGGGCTTGACTAGTGTCAAGATTTCTCGCCACTGCTGTGCTAAATTCCATACTCTCTACTTGGGCCTGCTCCAGCACCTCCACCCTCCCGTTCATCTGACGCAGGTCTTGTCTCATATCTTTAAGTTCTGTGATGAGGGGTTCTAAGGAACTAGCAAGGAGAGCTTTCATAAAAGATTTTGAGAGAACCTGGTCTTCCTCGCTGTGCTGTTCCTCCATATCGCTCTCATGCTCCGCATCCATGCCATCTTCTATGTGTGAGGCCGGAGGGTTCTGCTTCGGTGCCATCTTGGTTTGCTGATATTGCGCCGTTGGAGCGGTTCTTCTGATAAAACGCTCCATTTCTCCTTGGGTTTGAGCAGATTTACCCGGTCCTGGAGTGTCCTTGGACTTGTCTTTTCTAGTTTTGCCCATTTTTAGCGGCTTTGGCAGCGTAAATTAGCCTGGATCAGCTAGGTCTGCAGCAGAGCTCGGCGCTAAGCGTGCATCCGGCTCTGCGGCGTAGCTCCGCCCGAACTTTACTTTTTCTATATTCATATTATTTTTTCAACTGTAAAATAATTTCATGATGCAATGGAAAATTTTCTAAAGACAAGGCACACTTTGACATGTATAAAAGTTACAAATAATTTAGACATTAATTAATACCGTAAAAATGTATGCTTGTGTTAATTCATTTGAAAACTATTGGGGTCATTTATCAAACTGGTGTAAAGTAAAACTGGCTTAGTTGCCCATAGCAACCAATCAGACCTTTCATTTTCCAAAGGAACTGTGAATAATGAAAGGTCGAATCTGATTGGTTGCTATGGGCAACTAAGCCAGTTGTACTTTACACCAGCTTGAAAAATGACCCCATATATTTCCTGTTACATATGGATTTTTATATCTTCAGCTGGGTCTTGATGTCAAGTTCTATATCAATCTCATATGTCCTTCCTTGTAATCATAGGGGTCACCAGCAAATGGGTATAGAGGTGGTTGATTGTAAGCTCCTCCAAGAAATATCCAAAGGGTCCCAATGATCATAATCGGTGTCACAATGAAAAGGCAAAGGCGGTCAACTGTCCGAGCAACACGATACCAGTTATCTTTCTCCTGCAAGTAAAGGGGTGAGGAAACACGTGATAAACATGGAGTATTTTAATCTAGCTAATATGTCTAGCTGCATGTGTGATACAGCATTTTTATATGGTGCATTAAATCACTACGCTGTTTCATTTACTAGAACAGAAATAAGTTATATCCTACAAGCTATAGCAACATTTCTGTATTTTAGATTGTGATTCAGTGTTATGAGATCATACTGAATCAGTGACTAATTCGAGCAGTGACGACAATCAATATATCTAATGTGGTTCAGTGATATGTATATTTGGGAATGTGAGATGAAAATCCAAACATACCTCATTGTAGGCGTTCTTTTCTCGCATGTGCTTGACAATGAAATTAGCCCCATCGATGGCTGGCTTTATTTCTCCATAAAGCTGGTCCTGTGAATTGTCTGCATTCAATGGATTCATTCCTACAAATGATGATGGAAAAGAAGCAACTTACAAACTTAGGGGCCTTTTAAAGAAGGGTTTTGGGAGACAATGTGCGCCTCTGATTAGACACATGTACCACAAACATGAGAGCCAGTATTGACTATTATGAAGCAATCACTGTGTTCCCACTATATGCTAATAAACAAAGAATGTTTCCAATTTTCAATTGTCATGTGTCCGAGGGTAAGAGTATGATATGAAGGATTTGGCCTACAATATTCAACCAAGTCTGTTTCACTGCAGAAAGTGTGGAAGTTAAGTATATGGCCCTGGGGGTGGAATACATTCAGTGGTTACCTTAAAGGAGTTGTTCTTTTCTTTACAAGTGATGACCTAACTACATAGCTTTGTCTATTCGACAGTGGATGAATCTGGTTACTGCAGAGCTGTTCATATTCACTTCAGTAGGAACAGTACTGAAGTAACCAGCTCCATCCACTGCAAAATGAACAGAGATATGCAGATCTGGATCCAACTTTGGGCAACGGAGCTGCTTCAGAACATCTAATCTGTGGAGGTATGCGGTCTATCCTGTGACTAGACCATCACTTACAAAGGACTGGACAACCCCTTTAAAGGCTATGGACACCTTTATACCAATTTTTATAATTTAGGTTAAAAACATTTTGTAGTAGGCTTTGTTTAGCTTCTGCAGCTTCTGTCTTTTACTGTACATAACAGCTGCAGGAAGTTGTTGAATCATTCAGTCTTCAGACCTTTTCTGACCTTAGATGAACAGTTCAACTTTGATTTGGTCATGAATCAGCTTCGATGACTGCTCAGAGGAGCAGAAAGAGGGTCTGGAGGACGAGGCATCAGACAGCCAGACAGATGTCAAACAGGATAGAATTCTGCAGCTGCAACAACAGCTGTAAACAACCGAAGCATCTAAGGCCAAACAATGCAGCATTTTTCATAAGAATCTATGACAAAAATGTTTCTTTTTGTCCCAAAATACATGTAAATCAATAAGAAAAATGTCTGCAAAGTTGTCCATAGTTTGTAAGTATATTGCACAAGTGTACAGGTAAAATACATAACCAAGTGAATAATACCACAAAGTCACCCCTGTCACATAGTGCACTGCAGTCCCAACTATATATGAAGCCAAATTTAACCAGTCACTTGACAGAAACAGACAGGCCTTCAGTGCCATATTCACTAATATGAACATAGCACTTACTTGCAGGTGTAGCTCGACTGGTCAACCCATGCCGCTCAGATTGCTTCTCAAACATAAGTTCACTACGAGACTTCACACTGAAGTACTCCTCTGCTTTTGCAATGTATCCCACTGAACTGCTGCGCCTCTGAAGGACCCCATTCCATGGATCAGGTTCAGGTTCTGCTGGTTGGGACATATGCAGTAAACGGGGCAGTTTATTTAGAAAGATCTAGAAAAAAACAAACATTTGGAAAAGTGTACTTTTATAGTTATTATATGTAACCCAACTTACATTTTAGTATTGCTGTAATTAATTTACTTTATAAATGTACAATTACGTAGAATATGTAAAGAGAGGGCTTGCTAAATTGGCTCAAAGTTACTAACGTGTCTGTGCCTAGAATCTAAAAAGTGGTGCAAATTGAGACAGAATTGCAACTACGGTTTCCTTAGTTTTTTTTGACTCTTTCAAAAAGAGGATGAGGCTTAGTGGGTGGAGTGGGTCTACAGGAAAGGGGCTATGTTCTAAGTTGTGAAGTTTTGTGCCAAAATTGAGCCACAATTCTGGCATAAAATTCTGTCTCAAAGTTATCCAATCAATATTTGCTATAGAATCAGTGGCGTAACTACAACTAACTGGGCCCCACAGCAAATTTTTGAATGGGGCCCCCCCTGAAACTTCCTCGCAACCCCCGAACTCACATGCAACCCTCACTCTTGTGGCTAGTCAAGATTGAGCTCTCCCAGACAAGCCCTGACAGCCGCTCCATCCGCTTTCTATAGTGTCACTGTATATAATGTCATTATATAATACTGTTGAGGGGGGCCTGACAATAAAATCTTTTAGTCTCCCTCCTGAGGGGGACCCTTGTGGGTCTGGGCCCCAAAGCAGCTGCTTCCCCTGCTTCCCCTATTGCTACGCCCCTGTATAGAATAGAGATGAGCGAATCATCTAAAATTCGCTTCGCCGAATATTCATCGAACTTTTGTTCGTACCTCATACGAATCTATTCGGCGAAGCTGTGTACAAATCATACGTTATTATGTGGTGTTTTGCAAACATTCGCGCACTAATAACGAACGTACAGTTAAAGGTACACAACTTATGTGAACACGTACGCATGAGCGTACAAATTGCGTATGAAATGACGGGCTTTGCTGGAGCGGAACGGTGGAGCAGGAGGAAAGCTCTCAGTCTGACCCCTGGCTACATGATACTGTATCACCAGATGACAGCAGATCATCCGGCTGTGATTAAGATGAGTGTGCCATCTACTCCACTACCTCATCCACGTTCTCCTCCACTACAATTTTGCACCTTGGTGGGTTAGCCTGGTGGAACAGTGGCCAACTATTACGAATTCTACAAGTAGAAGCTCCGGCTACATGTCCTTTGCCACTGCTGTCCTGTGCCACCTTCTCTTTTTTTTGGAGCTCGGGGTCTAGCTGGAGCCCTTTTGCTTTTCCATGCCAGACATTTTTCACTTGACTGTGATCCTGCGGCAGTTCTTTGTCTCTCTCCCTGTCTCTCTCCCTATCTCTCTCCCTGTCTCTCTCCCTGATTCCCAGAACAATTACACTTTTACAATTACAGAATTTTAACAAAACAGTTCTCTGTCTCTCAGAACTTCACAGACAGTGCTTCTGCTCGTCTCAGCAGTCGCAGCACAACTGATGCGTCACTGGCTTACCGAGCCTGAGCCAATCAGAGAAAGCTCTTCCCACTAGGTCAGGTGACGGCTTTCTTCTCGGGCTTTATGCCGCACAAATAACGAACAGTAAAAGTTTGCTAATTAACTGAATTCGTACGCATCAGCGTATAAAGTAACTGATACGTAACATTAGCGTACAATTTATCGGACAAGTATGTAGCGAATGCGTAGAAAGCTTTAAGAACATTTTCGAATCTAACGAAGCAAATCTAAAAAAAATCCGGATTCGCTTCGCAGCGGAAAATTTCCAAGATTCGTATTGAATCTACGAAGCGCCGAATAGATTCGCTCATACTATAGAACTAGACAAAAGTGTCTGTCCCTGCACCACATTTATCATCCACTGTGATAAATGTGGTGGAGGTGTAGACAGCCTGTCTAAGTTTATGCAGTCTACAGGCTTAGTAAATCTGCCCCTTTTTGTTAAGATATTTGAAAAATGGATAATGTGGCTACAGGCCTGTACAGGCTCATTCCTTTCAGTGTAAGCATAGCAATTGCCTAGTACTTATCTTTGGTAGTTTAATAATCTGTACTTTTTATCCTTGCTGTAATGAAAATCTGCTTTCCCTGTACTGACTTCCTGGTGAGCCTGTGCTAAGCTTGTGTTTATAGACAGCTTCCAATGTGAGGAGGCAGAGGCACCAGGGGAGGAAGAGAGTCTGAACCAATGATGAGACAGAAGGTGTGTCACAGACTCCCTCAGACCCCCATAGGATGCTGTAGCGGAGCTGTAGTCACAGCTCACAGCTCAGTCCTAATAAAAGTATCCAA